>CM062813.1:356642910-357208497 GCA_031772625.1 Pinus tabuliformis
CTCAACCCCCTCAGCAAGTAATCAACCTTGAGGACCCCCCTCAAATTGTCACTCCTCCTACAGAACAGACAGTTGAGACAGCTCCATCAACATCAGCACCAGCACCAACATCAGAGCAGGCTCCAAGCCTTGACATGCAGAAGTTGATGAATGAGATTCAAGTCTTAGAAGCTCAGATGACAGAGCTGAATGAGGCCAAAGAAAATCTAGCTACTCTTAATGAAAAATATGACAAATATAAGCAAAGTGTAGCTGAAAAAGGAAGATAAATAAAAGCTCTTAAGGAGAAGATAAAGGAGCTGGAAAAGGAGCTCACTCTTGACAAAGTGGTGGCCGAGATCAAGAAGGTTTTATGGGCCAACATTGGCCAATCAATAACAGATCAATGGCAGTATATAGAGACTATTCATGAGCAGATGGATCTCATCAGTAGGGCTCACAAGGAAATTCAAAAGGCAAGGGCATCTCTTGGAAACATGCCTGAGATAGCCAACAGGATGATCAACGTCCTCAACAACCGTACAGGCTCGCAACTGACAGCCATGGGTATCTCTGGCAGAACTGACACCATATTATTGATAAAAAGAGTGCTCACTTTGAGAAACCTGGTGCAAACATTGGAAAGAAGATGCCAGGAAATGCAAACAGAAGTAAATAAATTTGTGGAAAAAGTCACAGTATTGCATAACAAAGGCCTTCCCAGCTTTCTGAACAGCACAGGAAGGCTACTATCACATGAGAACTATGCAAAAAGGGTAAATGCATTTGCCACTAATCAGATCACTGCAGGATCAAGCACTCCAGAGGAAGTAGGGCCTGCATCTGGGCAGAGCCTTTATGAAAAAGTGGAGAATTTGTTTTTTATTATGAATGAAATCAGGCATTTGTTCGAGGTGCCTCCAAATTTCTACAAATATACAGAGGTAGATGAAACCTTAGGTGCAATTTTGAGGCATCAATTTCCTACACAAGAATGGTGGACTAGCATGATACAGTTGTTGCTGTGAACCAACAGGTATCCATCAAATTTTGCATAAAAATATATAATCAGCATGTTCAGAAAATTTAATGCATTCAGTATGACTGGAAAAGACTGGGCTGAGCCAACTCAGTAGACAGATTCGGCCACCACAGCAACACTGACAGCTACAGGTGACAAGGCCGAGAACTCTACAGTATGACACAGCCATAAAGACACATCATTCAGCATTAATGCAGAACACTCAACCGACTCAGTGGCCTCCAAAGGTCAAAAAGACTTCTGACAAAATTAAAGAGCATTCATTTTGTATTTAAAGCAGCAATAACTTCCTTATCTGCTGTTCAGAAAGTTGGTAAATGTATTTATTAATCAAATGACTCAGCGGTTTAGATATTTTTGTAAAACCAATTGTATATATTCCCCCTCGCACAAGCTTGCAGGGGTTGTTGATTTTCTCTTCAAGAGATCCTATGCTGTAAATGTTCAGAGTTTTAATACAAAAGCTGATGGAATTTCCAAAGTTCTGTGTTGTCTGATGCGTTATGGTGTGTTTGCCGAATGCTACAGGATTCTTGCGTATTTCATGGCACAATAAGTTTCTTTAACCTCTTCGTTATGTTTGTTGTTTCCTTCATAAACCATTCATGTTCTATGTTTCACAGTTTAATGGCAAAGAAAAAGAATAGTTTCAGGATTTATTCATAGAATACCCTGGACCCAATCTATGCTGTTATGAATGTTTTCCTCAGTTATAGTTATATGGGTGTCATTCTTAATTGCTGCACCTTCAGACTGTACCTTTCACAGTGATTATTGTTCAGGAATTCGAACCTGCTCCTGGACAATACATCTCTTTCTCACACCACCAGCTTAGTGGAAAATTCTTAATTGCCTTCCACTGGTTAAACATACTTCATCATCTCAATTTCAAGTTTGTTTCATGAAATATTTAAATGGCCCTGCAGTTTCAACAATCCCACTTAAACATCTCAAACAGCCTGTAACCACAGACTCCATTGCCCAATGGACTAAAACTATCTGAAGATATCATCTTAGGTACTGAAAGATATCATTCAACCAAAATATAAAACCAAAACCCCCACCTCACAGCTAGCCTAAGATCCCCAAGAACATAGTGAAAAACTCATAAGAGAGAGCCCTCTCTGATTACAGGTTGGCTAGAACCTGTAATCCAAAGCTTGGTTAGTGGTTACCCCGACTGTATTCCCTCAGGAGTCAAAGGGAACAACCTAGGTGTTAACATAAATGGCGACTCCACTGGGGACCTGAATAAACTTCATAACCTCCTGTCTGATCCTTACTACTGTACACAAGGCTTGAATGACAGCCACACAGCCTTAGAGAAACCTCTGCTTTCCATTTTCAGAAGCATATAAAAGCTGCCTCACTCAAATCTTTGTCTACTCTTAAGTTTCATACAATTGTGCTTTACCTGATCAGTCATTGTAAAAAACCATTAACTTCCTTGAAATTCTCCTAAAAAGAAATCACAGAAACTGGCTCCTAAGAAGAAAACTCGCTATACAAGATCTAACCCAGATCCTGACCCATCACCTGAGTTTCAAAACCCAAACCTGATTTCAAGAATCCTTAAGAGACATAAATCAGAAGGGACTTTATCAGAATCCAGCTCAGAAGCAGGTATTCAAACTGACATTCCAACCCCTGCTAAGGCTTCTCTTCATCCTCATACCACTGGTCCACAATCTACTAGTCCATCATCCACTTCACAAAGCCTTCTTCCAACTCCTCCATCAACTACTCATACCCCTTTCATCCCCTTTCCCCCACTTGTCCCATTCATCCCTGTTATTCATATTGTCCCTCCAAACATGGCTAATAGATATGCTCCACTGCAGTTACCAGCCAATCCAGCTCCTATGCCTCAAGAGTACCAAAGCAAGATCTCATACTTTGATGGTACTGGCTCTTATCCAGCCCTTCAACACACTAAGAAAATGCAGGACTACTTTGAAAACTATGAAATAGATGATGATGGGGTTAGGATGAAAATTTTTGTGCAAAGCCTAACAGGAGATGTAAGAACATGGTTTAGGTCACTTGCAGCAAACTCAATAGCTGACCCAGAAGCCCTGTATCAAACGTTTATCAACAGATGGGAGAAGAAAAAGGATCCACTTCATATTTTATCCGAATACAATACAATCAAAAGAGGTCCACAAGAAACTATCCTGGACTACTGTGCTCGGTTTAACAATGTCTACAATGCTATTCCCCAAAATCTTAGACCCCCACCGGATCTGGCCCTATATACCTTTCCTGATGGGTTTGATTCAGATATGGCATATCAATTAAGGGAAAGGGCTCCCCGAACTTTAGCTGAAATGCAAGATATAGCAGTGAGTGTAGAAGCTAACCTGATAGCCAAGAGAAATAGGACAAGAACTGAGAGAAAGACTACCTTTAAAGAAGAGCCTTCAGGCTGGGATCAAAAACTGGATGCAATAATCACTGGTATGCAGATATTAGGAGACAGAGTAGAATCAGTTGAGAGGTAGTCATCATGGGAAGCACCACAAAATAATCCTATTAGGAATCCCAATTTTAGGAGAAGTCAAAACCCTAACGTTGGCAAGGCCAATTCTGAACCAGAGATTAGACCTCTGTTCCAAGAAAATTATACAGAAGCATCCACTTCAAATGAGCAGATAGATGACACCCACATTAACCTAATGGGCCTGAACGATGATCAGCAATTTTTTCTAAGTCAAGAAGATCATAAGGATGATGACATTAAGCAGTTCCATACCAAATCATGTGAGTCATTTGATTTTAAACAAGGCTATGAGACAACTGTTTATGAAGTTCATAAGCAATACAAGCTAAGGAGCAGAATTATAAATGCGACACAGCCTGAGAAAACAAAGGACACCCCACTCCCCAAGAAAAACATTGTCACAGAGCCAATTGACAAAATTAATTCAAATACAAATGAAGTAACAGTTGAAGAAATAACTGAAACATCTTCCTCCAAGCAACAACCAATGGCTACTTCACCCTTGCAGCATGATCCAAGCAATAATTCTCAAAAGATGAGTAAAAGAGATAAGTCTCAAGATCAAAATGAGAATCAAGAAGAAAGCTCTAAGAATTCAATTGAAAAAGAAAAGGTTGTTAACCACAACACCAAGATCCAATCTAAAAGACCTTTTGATTTAGAAGCTGAAATTGGAAAATTGAAGATAGCCATACCTCCTTCAGAGTTAGCCAAGCATAGCATCTACAAACAACAAATCAAGAAATCCCTTCAACTTACTCATAATAAAGATGATGTTAATGTATTGGATGACACCCCAGAGCTACTTTTCGGCCCAGAGGTTGATGGAAAGACAGCAGTTATAGGAATCTTACCTTTTTATGTCAGCTTACATGTTCATGATAAGATATTACATAATGCAATGTTTGACTCAGGCGCTTCTCACAACCTGATGCCCAAATCAGTCATGGAAAGATTGAATCTAGATATTACCAGACCATATAAGTACCTATTTTCATTTGAATCCAGCCAAGTTAAGTGTTTAGGCCTCATAAAGGTTCTCTGTGTGTCACTTGTCCAATACCCCAATAAGACAATCTTAATGGATGTTGTAGTTGCTGATATCCCACCCAAGTATGGAATGTTGTTATCAAGATCACGGGGGGCTAAACTCCAAGGTTCCCTGCAATTAGACATGTCATATGCCACCATCTCTGTCTTTGGGCAACCCAAGAGGCTATACAGAGAGTCACTCATGAAATACATGGTGAGAAGTGAAGAAAAACCTCAAAATTTCCCCATTTATGCAGTCCATTCAGATATGGACTCCTTTATTCTGTTCAATGATGATGTAAGTCCAATGGGCAATAACAAATCTATCATGCTTGAACAAGATTTGCATATAAGTGAGGAATCAAGTTCCCAAGAAAACAAGGGTGTGCAATCTAGTAATGAAACTGTTCTAGAAGGCAAACCAGGTGAAAGACAAGAACTCCAACTTTTAATCCCAAGTCATAGAGATAATGTTGAAAATCCCTTGAATCAAGAGATCCTATGGTTCCTTGAGTTTGATGGATCAGTCAACAAATTAGGGGCAGGAGCTGGAGTGTGGATTCATAACAAACAAAGCAATCATGCAGAAGGCCGAGCTTTTAGGCTCAATTTCAGATGTACTAAAAATATGGCAGAATATGAAGCTCTTCTACTAGGCCTCAAATTGGTAAAATCATTGCAAGCCACAAAAGTTTCAATCATGGGAGATTCAGACCTTATTATCCAACAAGTGAAAGGCAATTTTGTCACCAATGACAAAAGACTAAGATCATACAGGGCTGCTGCTACTGAAATTCTCAAAGCTTTCACAGAATTCCAAATAACCAAAATAGCTAGAACCCATAACCTTCATGCACACAGTTTAGCCACATTTGCTAGTACATGCAAATTGCCTTTTGAACCTAACCATTGTTTTACAGCTGAGATAAAACACAGACCTTCTGTCCCAAACAATGTTAAAGACTGGCAAGTATTTGAGAATGATACACAAATAAATAATTTCTTAACCTTACAGCATGAATTTTCAGGTTTGAACATTGATGTTGATTCTGTAAAAAATATACAACCATTGAGTGAACAAGACCAAACAGCAATATCACCCAAAACAGCAAATCAAATGCTTTGTCCAACTAACTTTGACAAGGAGAAAATACAAGAACTTCAACAATTCCATTTTGATGAAGCAGCTGGAACAGAGGCTGAAATCATAGAGCTAAAGGATAACTTTCTACCAACAGGCCTAACTCCATTGGAGGACATTTTTGACTCAAATGATGTCCCTAGGAAACCGAAAATGCAGCCCCTCAATGCTGCCATTGAAGAATGCAACATTGGGACTCCTGAAAAACCCAAAATAATAAAATTGTCTGCATCTTTACCTCCTGACCAGAAACCTAAATACGTTGACCTATTTAAAGAGTTCCAAGATGTCTTTGCATGGAGTTATGAGGATTTAAAATCCTATGACACCTCTGTTATCCAACACACCATCCCTCTCAAGCCTAATCAAAAGCCATTCAAGCAAAAATTGAGAAGGATCAATCCTATGCTTCTCCCTTCAATTGAGAAAGAGGTACAAAAAATGTTTAAAGCTGGTATCATAGCGCCAATCAGGTTCTCAGACTGGATTTCAAATTTGGTGCCCACAAGAAAGAAAACCGGTGAGATCAGGCTTTGCGTTGATCTAAGGAATTTGAACCAAGTATCCCTCAAAGACAATTATCCCTTACCTAAGATGGATCACATTCTCCAAAGAGTGGTAGGGGCTTCAAGAATATCATTACTTGATGGATTCTCAGGCTTCAATCAGATCCTAGTCCACCCTGATGACCAAGATAAAACAACATTCACAACCCCATGGGGAACTTTCAAATATGTTAAAATTCCTTTTGGATTGAAAAATGCAGGAGCTACATTTCAGAGAGCAATGGATATTGCTTTTGCTAAAGAGATTCATGACTTCCTCGTTATTTACTTAGATGACCTCACACCTTTTTCAAAATCTGACCAAGAACATCTGAAACACTTAAGACAAATATTCATAACATGTAGGAAGTATGGGATCTCCTTAAATCCTAAGAAGTCTCTATTTGGTTTGGAAGAAGGTAAGCTGTTAGGTCACATCATTTCAAAGGATGGCATTAGAATTGACCCAGACAGAATACAGGCCATCTTGCAAATGCCCCATCCAAGAAACATCAAAGAATTACAAGCCTTCTTAGGAAAAATCAACTTTTTAAGGAGGTTTATCCCAAATTTAGCAGAACTGATCAGACTACTAAACAACATGCTAAAGAAGGATTCAAAGGTAAAATGGACAGTAGAAGCAAATCAAGCTTTTGAAGGTATAAAATTGGCCCTTACCCAAACCCCAGTCCTAACAAATCCTCAATTTGACAGAGAATTTATCATCTTTTCTTTTGCCTCCCAGCATACCATTGCTGTTGTCTTATTACAGAAAGATGACCAAGGAAATGAAAAACCTATTGCTTTCTTCAGTAGAGCCCTTAGAGATGCACCTATGAAATATCAGATCATGGAGAAGCAAGCTTATGCCTTGGTCAAAGCCATCAAAGACTTCAGGATCTACATCTTATACTCCCATGTCATAGCTTATGTACCAAGTCCCATTGTGAAAGACATACTCACTCAAGAAAACTTAGAGGGTAGGAGAGGAAAATGGATTGCCAACATTTTAGAATTTGATATTGAAATAAAACCTACAAAACTGATAAAAGGGCAAGGTTTGGCTAAACTAATGTCTGAAGCAAATTTCCAAGCCTTGGACATAAACCAACTGGACAATGAACCGGAGCTGGCGACTCCAAAGATCAATGTAGCCTTTGAACAATCCCTGTGGTATTCTGATATTTGTTATATATTGCAAAACCTGTGTGCTCCCCCAGGATTGTCCAGAACCAAATCTAGATTTCTAAAAATGAAAGCTTCAAGATTTTGTGTTATAGATGGTAATTTACTATGGAAAAATCATGAAGGTATACTGCTGAACTGTTTGAATATGGATGAGACTGACAATGTTATGAAAGAATTTCATGCAGGAGATTGTGGTGGACATTTGTACTAGAAGTCCACTGTGGATAAGATATTAAGAGCTGGTTACTATTGGCCTACTCTGTTCTCTGATGTTAAAAAATTTACCACTTCATGTCACAAATGTCAAGTGTTTGAGGGAAAAAGAAAGTTACTACCACTTCCTTTAAAGCCTATTGCAACAGAAAAACCCTTTCAGCAATGGGGCTTGGACTTCATTGGGGAAATTCATCCTTCATCCTCAGGCCAACATAGATGGATTCTAACAGCCACATATTACTTTACTAAATGGATTGAAGCTATTCCATGTAGGCAGGCAAATGATTCAACTATCATCCAGTTCCTTGAGACCAATATCCTTTCTAGATTTGGTTGTCTTGACAAGGTTATAACAGACAATGCTGCTGCTTTCAGATCCAAGAAGATGGTGAACTTTTGTCACAAATTCCATATCACTTTGGGTCACTCCACAGCATACTACCCTCAAGGCAATGGTTTGGCAGAATCATCAAACAAAAGTCTCATCAACATCATTAAGAAGGTACTAGAAGAGAATAAGAAATGTTGGCACAAGAATCTTGTAAATGCCTTATGGGCAGACAGGCTAACAACCAAAAGATCTATAGGGGTCAGCCCATATGAATTGGTTTATGGAATGGAAGCCAAATTCCCTTCATCCTTAGGGATCCCTGTCATGAAACTTCTTCAAGAAAGTCAAGCTGAACCGAATAACATGCAAAGAAGGGTAAACCAAATTATATGCTTATAGCAAACCAGAGATCAAGTGTTTAACAGAGTTCAAGTCCTACAAGAGAAACTGAAGAAAGCCTTTGATAGAAGAACCAAGGCTGAGGATTTCTTTATTAGTGACAAAGTGATTAAATGGCATTCAAGAAGAGAAGACAAGGGTAAGCATGGCAAGTTTGATTCACTTTGGAGAGGACCTTTTGTGATTCAAGCAGTACAAGGAAATAATACTTATTTCTTGGAAAGTCTGGATGGCACTGAAGCTGAAGAGGGCCCTGTAAATGGCCAGATGTTAAAGCACTACTTTGATTACTTTCCATGTATATAGCATGGCTGCTCCTCTGTACATAATTGGTTGTATATACTGTTTTCTTTCAGCATGTAAATAGCTCAGTTCGAAAAGTATTGTAGAAGCAGGAAAAGGCTTTTTAGTTCAGCAAGTTCCACAAAGTTAGCATATTCCAGTTTGAAGTCCAAAGAGAAAGTTTCCAAGTTTTAAAGAGAAGTCAAAAGCCAAGGCAATCTGACCTGCTGTTCTTGGTCTTTCAAGAAGAAAAACCATCCCAAGTGGAGCCACTGTTAGCTACCTATACCAATAGGTTTCATGTTTCATGATTGGCAGGAGAAGTGCCAATATGATATGCTTTGGTGATGCAAAGATCTCATATTTTGGTGAAAGACACATGTTTACAGTGGGTTGATGTTGCCCCACTTCTGAATGGGTGATCCAATAGTCTAAGCTGGGTCATCCCATGTTTCAATTTTCTGTTGTAGATTAGAGGAAGAAATCTGTCCAAACAGTTCAATCTTGGCAGATAAATTAGTTAGGTAGAGAATGAAGGTTCCCAACTGTTTAATCTAGGGCCTTGGAAGCAATAAGGCTAGCCTTAGATAGAAAATCAAAAGAAAAGGCCAAAAGAAAAGAAAAGGCACATAAGGGTTTGCAAGTCTAAGTGCACTCTCCTTGGAGTAACAAAAAATGCTAGGAAATAGAGTGGGTAGGTAGATGGGGTTGCACAAGCATGATTTCTTTTATGTCACTGGCCCAAGCAAAGGAAAAACATGGTGCCAGTGCAGGTCTCTTATTCAGCAGTGTTGCAGCAATACAATGAATCATGTCTAACTCCCTGATTATCCCCCATTACACTCATTACTAACATCCCAATACTACCTATGTTCATGGAAGAAGTCAAAGTCTTTTGTTGGTTCTGGTTCCTTTAAGAGCCACATTTCTTGTGTAAAATTCTTTTCATTTTGATCTACTTCCTAAACTAAGTTGATTTCATATAAAACTTAGCTTTTTTCCCCCCTCATCCACCTCTTCCACTCATATTAACTCCAAAATCTTATTATTTAACTCCCTATACTCCCTTTCCCCTATTATTAGGTTAATCCTATAGAAAAATCCCAAATATGTACATATCCCCTCTCCCAAGCATTATAGCTTTATATATGCTCTAAAAGGTTTGAGCGCTAAAACATTAGAGCGCAATGCAAAAAGGCGCCGAGAGCTTAATTTTTGGGATTAAACCAAGACCCACTTGGTTTAATAACCTAACCCTGTCTTTGTAAATAAACCCCTTATAACCCATTTTGCCCAAAAAACATTGAAAAAACTCGCAAAACCGCCGAAGCTTAAGGTTCCGCTCGGGCGCGCATTTCAAGGAATACATTAAAATATTCTCTGCCCGCTGCCGTATTGTCCTGCTACCTTATCGACCCGTCGACCGTTGGATCTGGGCTTTCCCATCCAACGGCCCACATCCATATCGGGTCGGCCCCGATGACCGGACGTTACCTCCCGAGAAATGGCAGAGGGTGACGTCAGGCCTCTGCCACGCGTCGCTCCCAAATCTCATCGGGAGGCCGCCTGCCAATACCACCACCGTACCATAAGCGGTCCGATGGAACCGCTTACCACCCTGTGTATACCACCTGCCCACGTCACCGCTACGTCATCCCCACGTCGTGCTAACGCAGCGCCGCGTCATCACCCGGCCCGCCACTGCTCTGACCTGTCCGCCACCTCACCTGTCCCCGTGGACCACTCACAGGCCGCCACGTCACCCTTCCGTACCCGACCCCACCCGATGACGTCATGCTGACGTCATCCAAAAAAAGCGCCAATAACCCAAAAAGTCCATATTTTCACCAAAATTCGTGTTTTTGTCACTTTTGCCTAAAGAACTATTGCTCCCCTCTGCATGCGAATTACGACCATTCCATCGCCAACCTGCAAAAATCGATCCAAAGACTGTGGGCGCTTCCAATCCACCTGCATTTGTAACCATTGTCGGCAATTCACCAGGTATTTATCCAAATCATTCCCTCCGCGCCTGGTTTTGTCCATAATTCTCCAAAGCTAGCTTAAAAAGAGTAAAGAACAGTGTACTTACCAGCAAATCCCCGGTGACCAGCATTCATTTTCAGTTGTAGGGGTGAAATTCACCTGCACAGTCCACATTTAGCCAAGTGTTCATAAAACTTACAGTCAGTCCGCGCATTCGTGGACTTAAAACCTGAGCTGCACTAATTCACCGGGAAAACAGTGTTACTAGTCCCAGCATTTGCTCATTTAACTTTCTTTGGAGCATTTCAATTGTTCTCATTACAATTTACCTCGTTTTCCCCTGCAATTTGCCTCACTCTTGCAAAATACCCCTCTGTGTGGCTCTGTCCAGTAACACAGGTTCTAGTACAAATCAGAGTCCTAATTAGCCATGGAAACACCAGTAGCATTAAATGTTCCACCTCTGAATGCCCCACACAGAGAGTTAGAGTGGAAGGCCCTGGGTGATAAAGATTATCAGACGACAGAGACATTCTCAATGAATTCCAAGTTTAACATTGATATGCTAAATGAGTTGAAGGCCCAGCACCTCAGTGGAGCTGATATTTTAGGGATCTGGGACTCCAATTTGCCCATTTTCAACCTTCCTCAAGTCAATGTCCTCCCAGACTTGATCCATAGATGCTGTGAGAACTATGATCCATGTCAAAGAGCTGTTCTCAGCCCCTCAGGATCAGTTCTGTTCCATATCACCCCTGAGGCCATAAATGAGATTCTGCACTTTCACACTGCAAAGCCACTAACTCCTCTTTGCATGATGGACTTGTTAAAGAAGGGGGGCAAGCTGTCCAGTGCCCAGATCATCAAGATTAATCAATTATTTGTTCAGCCAAGCTCTGAAGCTATGAGAAAACCTCCTCTTGGAAATCCATATCTCAATGACCTGGGCAAAATGCTTGTGGACTTGATCAGTTATGTCCTGGGGTACAGGTCATGTGAGGATGTTGATGACACCATTATGGCCATGCTGTCCATTTTTTCCCCTGGAAAGCCTCCTGCTGTGCACTATGATTATGCTGCATACATTGCCAATAAGATTCATGAGCAACTGATGAATCTAGAAAGGGAAAAGGTGTTTAGATACACCTCATACATCTATCACTTGTTCTTATTTTATCAGCTTGACAGTTTCCCTATTCCTCTCAAGAAGCTTGATGCTCAGGGAAACCCAAGGTCTGTGGTATTTTGGACTACAGTTTTTCATCACACCTCCTGTTCACCATACACCTACTGTGAATTCATAGACCTTTTTATCCATCCAGCTATGACCTTGTTATTTGGTGTCCCTCCTCCAAGATTGACCGATGAGATGCAAAGAATACTCCAGCTCTCAAAGGCCTACAGCATTGGTGATTGGTACTTTTACCAACACCATACAGTAATCAGAATATACGGCTGTGAGTTGGACCCTTATAGGCTGCCAAGATATGTCCCTATGAGACTCTTTGCCTTGGAGTATTTTAGGCAATTTGGAAATGCAGACCAGGTCCATTTCCACAGTAAAAACAAGAAGGTGCAACTAAAGGTCAGGAACCAGCTAGGCCCATTTCTTTACAACAAAAGGGAGGAGGGATGGAAAGAAGCAGATAGGATCCTAGAGACCCTCCAATTGCAAACCAGTTTCCACTGGGTACCTTATGACCCTAATCATTTCATTTCTCTCGGGAGGGTAAAACATAAATTGGGTGCCTATGCTCACATCAGATTGCCTCATATTGAGAAATATGCCAATTTATTAAGTTGGAAAGAGGGCACTCTAGAGGAGGAAATCACTAGAGAGAAAATGCTACAAAGAGAGGCAAAGAATATTGAGAAAGAGGCTGACTTGGAAACTTGTGGGCAGGTTTCCTCTTCCTATCAAAGGCAACTTGGAGCAGCTGCCTCATCCTCTACAGCCCACCAGCAAGCAGCTAGAACTGCTCCTCAAGTATCAAGCAAAGGTAAAGAAAAGCAGATGGAGCAGGAACAACCACCTCCTACAGAAGAACAGCAAAAAGAATAGCAAAAAGAAGAGCAGCCAATGCAGCAAGAAGAAACAGCTGAGGCCCCAAAATCCAAAGAGCAGCAGGCTCAAGAAACTGTGCCTCCTAGGCAGGAAACGACAGTGGAGGCCTCGGTGCTCCAAACTCCACAGAATGAAGAAAGAAACTGAAAGAGGGATAGAGAGCAGGAGACTCCCCTCACCACATCCACAACTCAAGGGGAGAAAAGGCAGAGGATAAATCCCCTTTCAGAAGAAGAGATGCCTATTGGGCAATCCTTGGGCATGGGCCCGCCAAGCATGGAAGCATCTGCCAGTTCCTTTCAGCAGGAACAAGAAAGAATAATTGGAGGAGAGGTCAGCTCCTCAAGTCAGCAAAGGAGAGCTGAAAAAGGCATCAAGCAACAATTCATTGACATAAAAAAGAGAAATGAGCCACTCAGGCTCCAGCTCTACAATCAATTGCTTAAAATGGCCCCTACAAACCAACAGAGGCTTATGTCAGCTTATGACATAACAGAGGGGAAAATGACCATGAGTCATTTCATGCCAACCATGCTGCAGCCACAGTCAGCTGCAGACTATATAAGGACCAACCTTGAGGTTCTTGCAAAAGACATCCACCCTATGGATCAAATAGAACTTCACAAGAAAATGGGTGAGATGGTCTATTTGACACTAGCAGACAAGACCTTCTTGGCACATAGGTTGGAAAATAGCCTGAAAAATACAACTGCCCAACTTGAGTTGGAGAAGGCATCCTCTCAGGCCAAAGACAACAGGATCAGGTCTTTGGAGGATATAATCATAGAGCTTGGGCATGACCCAAAGGATCCTAAAGCTATAAAGGAGCTGCTAAAGATAAGAGATTCAGACATTGCAGCCTTAAGAAAGATGATAAAGATCCCAACAACCCTTCACCCTCAAACGGAAGAGGTTGCCCAGCGAAGGCAGGACCAAGATGTAGCAGCCATGCTGGTATCACTCCATAAGCAACTGGTACAGACAGAGGGAAAATTGGTAGAGACAGAGGCTGCATTGCAGGCAGCCCTACAACAGAAAGAAGGAGGCCAAACATCTCAGCCCCCTCAGCATGTAATCAACCTTGAGGACCCCCCTCAAATTGTCACTCCTCCTACAGAACAGACAGTTGAGACATCTCCATCAACATCAGCACCAACACCAACATCAGAGCAGGCTCCAAGCCTTGACATGCAGAAGTTGATGAATGAGATTCAAGTCTTAGAAGCTCAGATGACAGAGCTGAATGAGGCCAAGGAAAAGCTAAAAAAGGAAGAGAAATAAAAGCTCTTAAGGAGAAGATAAAGGAGCTGGAAAAGGAGCTCACTCTTGACAAAGTGGTGGCCGAGATCAAGAAGGTTTTATGGGCCAACATTGGCCAATCAATAACAGATCAATGGCAGTATATAGAGACTATTCATGAGCAGATGGATCTCATCAGCAGGGCTCACAAGGAAATTCAAAAGGCAAGGGCATCTCTTGGAAACATGCCTTAGATAGCCAACAGGATGATCAACGTCCTCAACAACCGTACAGGCTCGCAACTGATAGCCATGGGTATCTCTGGCAGAACTGACACCATATTATTGATAAAAAGAGTGCTCACTTTGAGAAACCTGGTGCAAACATTGGAAAGAAGATGCCAGGAAATGCAAACAGAAGTAAATAAATTTGTGGAAAAAGTCACAATATTGCATAACAAAGGCCTTCCCAGCTTACTGAACAGCGCAGGAAGGCTACTATCACATGAGAACTATGCAAAAAGGGTAAATTCATTTGCCACTAATCAGATCACTGTAGGATCAAGCACTCCAGAGGAAGTAGGGCCTGCATCTGGGCAGAGCCTTTATGAAAAAGTGGAGAATTTGTTTTTTATTATGAATGAAATCAGGCATTTGTTCGAGGTGCCTCCAAATTTCTACAAATATACAGAGGCAGATGAAACCTTAGGTGCAATTTTGAGGCATCAATTTCCTACACAGGAATGGTGGACCAGCATGATACAGCTGTTGCTGTGAACCAACAGGTATCCATCAAATTTTGCATAAAAATATATAATCAGCATGTTCAGAAAATTTAATGCATTCAGTATGACTGGAAAAGACTAGGTTGAGCCAACTCAGCAGACAGATTCGGCCACCACAGCAACACTGACAGCTACAGGTGACAAGGCCGAGAACTCTACAGTATGACACAGCCATAAAGACATTCAGAATTAATGCAGAACACTCAACCGACTCAGTGGCCTCCAAAGGTCAAAAAGACTTCTGAAAAAATTAAAGAGCATTCATTTTGTATTTAAAGCAACAATAACTTCCTTATCTGCTGTTCAGAAAGTTGGTAAATGTATTTATTAATCAAATGACTCAGCGGTTTAGATATTTTTGTAAAACCAATTGTATATATTCCCCCCTCGCACAAGCTTGCAGGGGTTGTTGATTTTCTCTTCAAGAGATCCTATGCAGTAAATGTTCAGAGTTTTAATACAAAAAAGCTGATGGAATTTCCAAAGTTCTGTGTTGTCTGATGCGTTATGGTGTGTTTGCCGAATGCTACAGGATTCCTCCGTATTTCATGGCACAATAAGTTTCTTTAACCTCTTCGTTATGTTTGTTGTTTCCTTCATAAACCATTCATGTTCTATGTTTCACAGTTTAATGGCAAAGAAAAAGAATAGTTTCAGGATTTATTTATAGAATACCCTGGACCCAATCTATGCTGTTATGAATGTTTTCCTCAGTTATAGTTATATGGGTGTCATTCTTAATTGCTGCACCTTCAGACTGTACCTTTCACAGTGATTATTGTTCAGGAATTCGAACCTGCTCCTGGACAATACATCTCTTTCTCACACCACCAGCTTAGTGGAAAATTCTTAATTGCCTTCCACTGGTTAAACATACTTCATCATCTCAATTTCAAGTTTGTTTCATGAAATATTTAAATGGCCCTGCAGTTTCAACAATCCCACTTAAACATCTCAAACAGCCTGTAACCACAGACTCCATTGCCCAATGGACTAAAACTATCTGAAGATATCATCTTAGGTACTGAAAGATATCATTCAACCAAAATATAAAACCAAAACCCCCACCTCACAGCTAGCCTAAGATCCCCAAGAACATAGTGAAAAACTCATAAGAGAGAGCCCTCTCTGATTACAGGTTGGCTAGAACCTGTAATCCAAAGCTTGGTTAGTGGTTACCCCGGCCGTATTCCCTCAGGAGTCAAAGGGAACAACCTGGGTGTTAACACCTAGTACAAACCTTGAAACACTTTCTTGGGTTGAAAACAAAGGAAGTGATGAAGAAAAATTAATCCATCGAGATTTCCCTATTAATAAAATTCTCGCTATTTGAGAAAAAATAAGGACAAATAAATTGTGATTTCATTTCTTCCTCTTCCTCTTCCTTTAATGCACATAATCTTGAACAATTTTTACAGCAAAAAAATCAAGCTTATATTGCCTCTGTGGAGGCTTTATATTTAGAACATAAGTCCTCAAGTGAAGAAAAACAATAATTTGACATAAAGATCATAGAAATTAGCCCTATAAAATATTTTAACATCAACAAGGGGTTTCTTGAATAAGAAAAATAAAAACTAGTTGAGGTACTACATATACACGGTGATTCCTTTTCCTATGACTACTCCAATATGAAGGGGATCCATCTTAATTTTTGTGCACACACACACACACACACACATATTATAAAGGAATTATTGATAGGCATCAGGCAACCACAATGTTGTATGTATATAGAATTGACAGACATAGTCAAGGAGAAACTACAAAATTACCTGCAACTAATTTTATCTATCTGATTTCTAGTTGTCAATGGGTCTCCCCTTTAGTTTTTGTAGTAAAATAAAAATGGAAAATGGAGAATTTGTGTGGAATATAGAGAGCTCAAAAAAGGACAAAAAAATACCATTGCCCACTTTCGTTTATCGGCCAAGTCTTAGATACCATAGCAAGGAATACATAATTTTCTTTCCTTGATGGATTTAGTGGTTTTAATCAAATCCAAATTGTACTTGAGGACCAAGACAAGACCAAGTTCACTTGTAAAAGGGGAATTTTCACCTATTTTGTTCTACCATTCAGATTGTGTAATGCTCCACCCACCTTTCAAAAAGAAATAATAGGTATATTTTATGATTTTATTCATACTTGTGTGGAAATATATATGGATTATTTTATGGTGTAAGGTGATGAATTTGACAAAGCGTTAGCTAACTTGGAAAATGGACTGATAAGGTGTAATAAAACTAACATTTTCCTCAATAATGTAACATGTTCAATGATATTAATTGATGGCATAAATTTGGGGCACCATATCTCTGCTAAAGGTATTCAAGTGGGTATGACAAAAACATAGGTAATACCAAACTTGCCATTTCCATGCTCCCAAAAGGAGGTACAAAGCTTATTGGGACATGTTGGCTATTATAGATGTTTCATAAAAAACTTTTCACAAATTTATGGTCCATTATTTTGTTTACGTAACAAAAATGCTAAGTTTGTATGGACATGTAATTTTCAGCAAGTATTTGAAGAACTAAAGTCTAAAGTGTCTCAAGGTCCTATTTTGAGAGGGCCCAATTAGTTCCTCCCTTTTCATATCTATGCAAATGCATTGGGTATTTCCATTGGATTTGTTCTAGGGAAATGATAAGGACATGAACCGTATGTAATATACTTCATAAGCAAAGAACTCTCACCAATAGAATTGAACTATACTATGACTGAAAAACAATTCCTTTCCCTGATTGATGGAATCAACAAAAGTTTAACATTATATCATAGGGTATCTAGTATTTTTACATATTGAACATGTTTCTCTAAATTATTTAATAAATAAACCATTTACTAATGGTAGATTCACTGGATGGTTGTTGTTATTGTAGGAATTTTACATTACAATCTTAAACAAACTAGGGAAGGACAAATGTGGTGCTATTTTTCTCTCTAGACTAGCATCTAATGGCTCATGATTTTTCTAGTTTTTTTCTCTAATAAAGTAAAATTTCAATATGTGCAAGGAAGATTTTTTGTTTTCACTGCAACTCCCCGTTCCACCACTCTCATTTCGACAACTTAGATGCTGCAAATTCAATTCATCCCATTGTTGCAATAAAATGATGTTTCCAAGTCACCCCACTGCTAGAATAAAGAGTTTGTTGTGAATAAGAATGCATTTCTAATTGGTTCGATGCTATTGTTAAAACTCTATTGTTGCAACTATGCTTTTTACACTATGACGCTACAACTTTGTTCAATGAGATGCTACAACTTTGTATGAAGCTAATGATGGAACTCCCTCCAATGAGAAGTTGGAACTCTATCTAAAGTCGATGATGGAACTCCATTCCATGAGATGTTGCAACTCCATATGAAGTTGATTTTGAAACTCTATAATATGCCAATAATGCAAGCAAGTACAAGCACTGCAACCACTGCAACCACTCATGATTTTTCTTCATTGATTTGACCCCTACTTAATCCACTCACTTCATATTATATTGCCAAAACCCAATAACATGAGTATATAAAAATAATACATCATCCATTCCACAATTAGAAATTCTTGATAGTTGAACGAGTTCATTCCCCTTGCAGCTACAATTATTTGAGTTTTGAAAGAGGAAAGGAAAACATGGAGGTTCATTGATCTATAGAGAGCCCAAAAATTCTTTTCTATTGTAGCCTTATGACTACATATGGAATATCTTCCAACAAGGTTATTGGATTAGTTATATAAATACACTGCAAGGATGCAATTATGATTTCACCACCAAATTTTCCATGAATTTCATGGAAAATAGGTCAATGGTGGCTAGCGCATGGGTGGAAGTAACAAAGGAGAGAGTGTCTAAAGTTATAGGTAAATGACCTGAAATAGCCCTCGCAAGTGATATATTTCTATATGAAAAGAGCATTGTCTACTCATGTATTTGGCAATGATCCCAAGCTACCCCATAAGAACTAGTAAGGGAAGAGAAAGAAGAAGCCTCCCGTGCTACTCCTTAAGAACTAGCAAGGGAAGCTAAACTAGAACTCTCTATTTCTCCATAAGAATAAGAAAAAGAAATGGAGTATGACCTAGGTGTTTCTTAGTTTGCACATGAGGAAGAGATGAGGATAGAGGGCCTTCTGTCTCACAAGAACTAGAAAGAGTTATATTGGGAGAAGGACTTGATTCCATTCTGGATCCATATGTATTGGAAGAACAAGAAGAGGAGGCTTTCAATCCTAAAGAACCTACTAGATCAACCAACATAACCCCAAACTGAAATAAGATATCCAAGAATAGGACAATAGTAGGAACCCATCATTGCATGCCATTATATGTATATTTGATAAGGAGAAATAAAACGTTGGAATAATAAAAGAAAAAATTTCACCACCATCAAAAGATTGAGTGATGATCTTGAAGAGGGGAAACCCTTTGAAAAAATTAAGTTCATTGCTCAAGCAATAGACTTCGTAATTTTTGAAGAGACATAGGCAATGCTTAGAAAGAAAACTCAAGAGGGAGCAGTCTAAAAATGACACTACCCTACTATAGTCCATACACCCACCCAAACCATACAGAAAATAGTCAAGGATAGGGATGTACAAGTAGACAATCCTGATGAATGGGTGAGAGATAAACAAGACATATGGGACCAATTTTTAGTATCCTATGAGAAGGGAGTGGTGCCCATAAAATAACATGAACAAATTTTGAAAGGGTTGGGAGAGAAATGGGTTGTGTTTGTTGAAACCCACAGGATTAAGTGGGAAGAAGAAAGAGAAAAATAGGAACAAATGTCTAAATTGGAAAAGCAAGTAAATATGTTAGAAATTAAGAAGACCCAGTTGGGATTGTTCATGGATCCTAACCTTAGCTACATACCCCTTCTCCTCATTATAGCATGACATCACAAGTAAACTTTATCATGTTCTAAAGAAGTACATCATGAATAGTAAACCTTTTGGAATAAGGTCCTTATAAAAGTTTTTGGATGCATATTATTCTTGCAAAAAAGAGGAGAAAATATGTTATTGAAATTATATTAGCATAATGTTTTGTTGGATCATGATCCAATTTGGAACCCAAATAATTTTGTAGGGGAAATTTAGTTGAGAGCATTTGTATCATACATTTACAATCAGTTTAATTGGGGATCTTCCAAAATGATTGTAGAAAATAACTTCAGTAGTAATTTATGTTCCAGTGGAGAGTTCCAGCAAACTCTCGAGGTCATAAACACACATATGCAATGGATGGACTCTCCCCCACTTGCATATTTCATGAATAAAAATAGAGAAGAAACCATTGCATGTTGTTGGAGTTAGATTGACTTTTGAGAAATGAAAGTCATAGCTAGATGCATTGATAGCTGGGAACAAACTGAAAAAGATATCAAAAGAAGAGACCCTTTCAACCCCAAAAATTTGAAAGGGTACATAATTACATTTAGTTGTGGGAGGAATGTGGAAACAAATGGATATGATTGAACTACCACTATCCAAAGATTTGGTTACCCACCACGGAATATATAAAAAATTTAAAATTGAATAGAAAGAGAGAGTTAATTTTTTGGAGGGAAATTGGTCCAATAGATATTGGTGGCCACCTACCTTTTCCATTTGGACCCCCAACACTATTTTCTATCAGTTTCCTATTTTTCAACACAATTTCTTATTTCGATGGTTTTCTACTTTTGGTTTTTTATGGTTCCTAAACTTCTAGAGTCGTTTTGAGGCCATAAATGATGATTTTTGGTGAAACGGGAAAACATTCACTCAATGTTTGCAGTCAAATACTTTTGTTCTCTAATAGACCTTTCTAATGGGCTATCATGTGCACTAAACGAATGCCAAATTTACGATCCTAGGAAGTTGACGTTCCAACTAACCCCATCGAGGCCCATTCCTTTTGGCGCTTCATTTCCTAGGAATATGTTTTCTGATGTTTATGGTTTTTCATTGTTTCTCCATGATAAAAAGTCCTTTGAGACTCATTGTAAAACAATTTAGAAGGCATGTAACTATCACATCTATTCTCAGAGATAAGGTACCATCACCCGAGCTAGTTTGCTTTCATTTTTCATGTAAATAGTTTTTAGCATTTGCTATTTATTAGATGAAGTTCAATTTTACTAAATATCTATGTTTCTGTTTGAAATTTTTATTTCATTTTGTTCCTTCATAAATCTAGATCAATGGTATTAGAGTGGTATGATTTTTTTCTATTTTTTTTGCATGTCCCCAACGAGGTCGGCGTATAATGAGTGGGGACTCGAAACACTTGAACCCTTGCAAGACCATTCTTGCCAACCTCGATGCCCTCCCATGGTGAAAGAAAATAAATATGAGGGAGTAGGAGACCTATCAAATTCTTGCTCAAAGAAGCCCTCGAGTGACATAAGGAACAAGATGGATATTTTTTCCCAGGTCCTTCGTCAGATACCAATGGGAAAAGCATCTTCATCAAGCAACCATTTTGAAGGCATTGCCCCTTTTAAGGTACACTTTAATTTTGAAATTCCCATATTTGAAGGTTATATAGACGTAGATGCTCTAGATAAATGGTTAAATCTATTGGAAGGATATTTTTGGGCCATAATTTTTATTATAGAGAAAATATTACTTTTGAACTACATAAGGCTAGCCCCCATGTCAAGGAATAGTGGGAAACTTACTGTGATCAAAGGGATGAGGATGAATCCTTGCTATTTTCAGTCACACCCTCTTGGGACTTTTTCTAAGATGATGTTGAGGAACAATATTACCCTGCTGGGACCTATGAAGAAAAGTACATAAAATGGACCACAATATGACAAGAAAGGGACCAAGAAGTGCCATAATTCATGAATATCATTCATTGAACCCAATGCACAAAGTTGGGTATTAAGGACTATGAGTGACATCTAGTGCTCAAGTACCATGGTTGTATGCACAAATAAATCCACAGAGAAATGGAGTTCCTATACATCTCCTTGCTTGGTGCAACATATTTATATGTTGTTAAGATCAAATAAAAATTTAAGAAAAAGAAGTGGGAATTTGGATATGTGAATCTAAATTAGGCCAAGTTCATGTCCAAACCACAAAAAAGAAGGATAGAGCTAAGGTGGAATGACCCAGGACAACCTATCGAAGCTCCAAACAAAGAATGGAAATGAGAAGATAAAGAAAGACACGGGAAAGTGGTGTGTGTTTCACAAGAGCCCCACTCACAACTCAAGTGAATGTCATGCAAAGAAGTCACTGGTGGTCAATCCAAAAGATTTAGAGTTAGATGCATGTTCTGAATATGATCTAGAACAAAAAAAGGGGAAACAAATCATTGATGTGAAACCCAATGTTACTGATTCGACCACCAAGGTTATGAAAAGTGAGCCCGAAGATTCGGAGGAGGGTGAGCGACTCTTATACTCATATATGTGGGTGAAGATTTGTATGTTGCAGTTCATTGTCAATAGTGGGAGTCAAAATAACCTCATCTCAATAGAGGTAGTTCCACACCTGTAGCCATACACCATTGGATGGATCCACTAGGGAAAAGATCTCTGCATTAGCCAACAATGTCACTTACCCTACAACATCAAGACTTTCATGGACAAGGTATTTTATGATGTTTCTCCCCTTGAAGTTTGTGATGTTTTATTAGGATAACCATACTTTTGGAAGCCCCATGTTGTGTATGAGTCTTGATGACGTACTATTATTATTACTTTAGGAAGAAAAATATACAAGTTATCGGAATTAGCCCCACCTGCTACCATTTCTTTGATCTCTACTGAGCAATGTAATAAGATTATCTCCCAGACCGGGATATTTTTTTTCTTCTTGATTCACTCTTAAAGTAAGGGGAAGATCGTGGCCACATCTATGGCCTTGAGGAAGGGACTTTCCACACAACAAAATCAAGTGGATAAGGTCAGGGAAGAGTACATGGACATCTTATCCTCACCCACAAGGGTACCTTTGCACTAAAAAGTGAAGCATTAAATTTATCTAACCCCTGGTGCACCTCTACCTAATGGGACAATCTACCATCACTCTCTTCTAGAAAATGAAGAAATAAATTTGTAGATCCAGGAGTTTCTATGAAAAGGGGACATCTGACTAATTTCCTCACCTTGTGGGATCCCAATTGTACTCGTCCAGAAGAAAGATGGGACCTGGAGACTTTGCATTGATTATTAGGTACTGAAAAAAATCACTGTCAAGAAAATATACCCAATCCCTTGGATTGATGACCTTCTTGACTAGATCAAGGGGGCTAAGTACTTCATTGAGATTGATTTGAAGTCTGATTATCACCAAGTTCTAATAAAACCCACAAATGTATGGAATATTGCCTTCAAGTCTAAGGAGGGTCTCTTTGAGTGATTGTACATGCCCTTATGGTTGAAAAATTCCCCTAAAACTTTTATGAGGCTAATGGATGATATCTTGTGACCTTTCACCAACTTGTTTGTGGTTTTTTATCTGGACGATAACCTCATTTTCAACAAGAGTTGCGCGAAGAACTTGCAACATATTTGGCAGGCCCTTCAAACCATGCAATAGCACAAGCTATGTGCCAACTTGGATAAATTGTCCTTTAAAATGGACCAAGTCCAATATCTTGGCTACATAAATGATGAGAAAGGCATGCATGTGAATCCAACTAAGATCCAAGTCATTTATGGATTGGTCATCCTTGATAACTCTAATAGAGCTTCGTAGCTTCTTGGGCCTTGCTAATTTCTATCGGAGATCCATGTTGGGATTCGTGTTGATTCAAGTTATCAAGGGTGGAGCAAAAGCAAAGTGTTTGGGGTCTGAGCCACAACATAAGGCCTTGATTAAAGTAAATCATTGCATTTTCTCTGCACCATTCCTCACCTTTCCATACCTACAACAACCATTTGAGATTGAGATAGATGCCTCTGAGTATACTATTGGTGCAATCTTCACTCAAAAATGGAATCCACAAGCTTATCACAGTGAGACACTTTCTGATACTATTCAAAGGTACCCCACCTATGATAAGGAATTTTATTCTCTCATGTAGGATTGTTGGCAATGAAAACATTATATTCTATGGAAGGAGATGATCATCAACACAAATCATTGGCCTCTTCAATTTATGCAGACATAAGGGATGTTGTAGAATGATTGTCATCATAAATGGTCCACTTACTTGCAATAATTGTGTTTGAACATTAAATACAAGAAGGGTAACACCAATAATGTCATAGAATACCTCAGTCAGCCCCCAATTATGGTACTAAGCATAGTTATCAACTCTTGTGGGCATGAGACCTATGGATGGCCACAACTATATGAAAATGACTCTGAATTCACTGCCACCTACAAGGTGTTGATGGTTGGAAATCCCGTTCAATACTTCCAACTTCAGGATGGATTGTTGTGCTATCTAGGACATATTTATTTTCCTTCAAGTGAACATTCCAAGTTGATTTTGGAGGTGCATTACAGTCAGCTTGCAGGACACTTTGGTGTGGAGAAGATAGTGGTAGTACTACAAAAGTATTTTTATTGGCCAAAAATCTGATAGGGTGTTAGCAAATGTATCATATCTTGCACTTCCTATGCCATAACCAAGCACAAGGGCTTCACTAAATGAACCTATGGCATATCACATGCATTTGTGGCATACTAAACAATGCCCTTAATTTGAGTACATATTGGAAAATACCTCTAAAACTCACATTATTTAACCCCCTACCAATATGAACCCAATACATCTTCCCAATTTAAAAAGCTTTACTTTCACTAGATATTGTATGTATCCATTTTTTCATTAACATTTTTTATACCCCTTTATATTTTTTCATTAACTTTGAGCTCCATTTTTTATACCTACCAATATGAAAACTCTTTACCCCCTATTATATGCTCAATATAAACCTGCCAAAATGAATTCACATGTTATAGTATTTCTCCCCCAGTTAATCCCCCATGTTGCTAAGACAACCATTAAGAAACAACACATGTGCACTGGTTTCCATACTCCTAGCCAACTTTGCGAATCCAAATCCATGGACAATACATTTGGCCTTCCTTCTACCAAGAATGGTAATGATTGTGCATTTATGGTTTTTCATATATTTTCTAATATGGTCATATTGGTTGCATGCAAGAAGAGTATCGCAACATAATCCATTGTGAAGCTCTTATTCAAACAAGTATGTGTACATTTGATCTCATAGACCATTATATCAAATTGGGATAGAAGGTTCCTAAGTGCATTTTTGTGGAGCCACAAGTCATTGTTGGACACCAATCTCACTAAGTCGATTGTATTCCACCCACAGACTGATGGCCAGACATAGGTCGTCAAAATGATGATAGTTCACATATTACACATATACAACTCTAAGCATCCACAAACATGGGATGAGAGTCCCCCCTATGTGAAACACAACTACAAAAGAGCTCTCAATATCCTAACTGGCCATAAGCGCTTTTAGGTGGGCCTAATATTTCAACCATTGTGTCCCATTGATGTTGCAATGCCTCTTGAAACCACACAAATAGAATGTGCACATGTTCAATATGAAGCTGACAAGGTCATCAAGTTTATTTAACACATTCAACACATTCGCCAGTAGGTTCATGATATCCTGGATAAATCCAATACAAAGTAAAAAAATGTTATTATTGACATCATGCACCACATAAGTTTCAAGTGGACGAAAAGGTTTGGTTTCATTTATAAAATGAATGCCTTACCAGAGCCCATCAGAAGCTTTGACCACTTTGATACGAACCTTACACCATCACCAAGGCTACATGTGACAATGATTTTGAGTTAAGTATCCCCCATTCCTTATCCTGCACCTAGTATTCAATGTGGACTGCCTTTGGCCATACTTTCCACTATTGCTAGACACATCAGACATTGTTGAGCAACTGACACTAATAGAGATCAACCCAAATTGCATGAATAGACCATAATTGATCGAATCATGGACACACAAATTAGGAACACTCACCAATAGAGTATTCAATGATATAAGGCTGTCAAACCCAACTAGCTTCTGCACCATGGAAAGTGGCTCACCAAGGACCAAGCTCAGTAGAAATTTCCTCACCTCATGGAGGCACTAAACGTAATGGGGACCATGGATTTATAAGGGTGGAGAACTAATCCAGGTGGATATTGGTGGCCACCAGCCTATTCCACTTAGATGCCTAACATTTTTTTCTATAAATTTCTTGTTTTTTAGTACAGTTTCCTATTTCGACGGTTTTTTTTTTTTTTTTTTTTTGGCAATTTTCAGGTCATAACTTCTGGTGTCATTCTAAGGCCCTAAACAATGTTTTTTGGGGAAACGGGTGAACATCAATGTTTGTTGTCAATTTTATTTTTATTTTGGATTGAGATTTCTAATGGGATATTAGGCATGCCAAACAAAGATCGTATGCCAAAGTTATGACCCCAGAAAGTTGACGTTCCAACTAACCTCATCGAGGCCCATACCTTTTGGCACTTCATCTCCAGGGGTTATATTTTTGGGTATTTAGGGTTTTTTTTTCTCCATGATAAAAATGCCTTCAAGCCTCAGTGTAAAATAGTTCCTAAGGCATGTATCCATCACATTTCTTCTCAAGGATAAGCTGCGATCACCCGAGCTAGTTTGGTTTCTCTCTGCATGTAAACACTTTTCAGCATTTGTTATTTCTTAAATGATGTTTAGTTTCATTGTATCTCTATATTTCTATTTCAAATATGTATTTGATTTCGTTCCTTCATAGATCTAAATCAATGGTATTGGAGTGGTATGATATTTCTCTGCATGTCCCCAATGAGGTTTTGGTATAAGGAATTCAAACTCGAACTACTTGAACCCTTGCAAGACCATCCTTACCAACCTTCATGGCCAACCATGGAGGAGGAAGAAAAATATGAGCTAGAAATAGATCCTATCAAATTGTTTCTCAAAGAATCCCTCAAATGACAGAGCAATGGGATGATGGATAATTTTCCCAGATCCTTCAGCAGATACCAATGGGTGAAGCATCTTCATCCAGCAATCACTTTGGATGTGTCAACCCCTTTAAGGTACAAGTTAATTTTGAAATGAGTGTCTCTTCCACTCACAAATGTGGGTGAAGGGTGATCTGTTGTAGTTCATTGTCGATAGTGCAATTAAAATAAACTCATCTCAAAAAAGGTCGTTAAGTAGTTGGGCCTATAGAAAATACCACACCCGCAGTCATACACCATTGGTGGCTCCACCAAGGGCAAGATCTCTGCATTAGCTAATAGTCTTGCCTTCCCTACAACATCAAGCCTTTCATGGATGAGGTATTTTTTGATGTTTCTCCCCGTATAGTTTATGGTGTTTTATTAGGAAAACCATATGGGTGGAAGCATCATGTTGTGTATGATTCCAAAACTAATGTTATTATTATTACTTTGGGAAGAAAAATATATGGGATACTAGAGGTAGACCCACCTATTGCATTTTCTTTGATCTTTGCTAAGTAATGCATTCAGATAATCTCCCAAACTAGGAAATTTGTTTTCTTCCTGATTGGATCTCAAAGTAAGGGAAACATTGTGGCCACATACATGGCCCCTAGGAAGAGCTTTGTCGTATAGTGGAAGCAAGTGGATAAGGTCGTGGAAGATTATAGGGACATCTTCTCCTCACTCACGAGGGTACTTTTGCACTACTAGGTCAAGCATTTAATCGATCAGACCCTCAGTGCACCTTTACCTAATGAATTAATATACCATTGTTATCTTATAGAAAATAAAGAAATCAAGCGGTAGATCTTGGAGTTGCTACAAAAAGGGAAAATTTGACCAAGTTACTCACCTTGTGGGAGCCCAATTGTACTCGTGCAAAGAAAGATGGGACTTGGAGACTCTGAATTAATTATTAGGTACTGAATAAAATAATAGTTAGGAACAGATACCCAATCCCATGGAATTTTTACCTTCTTGACCAACTTAATGGGGCTAAGAACTTTAGCAAGATCGATTTTAAGTTTGACCATCACCATGTTCCAATAAAAACCACAAATGTATGGAAGACCACCTTCAAGTCCAAGGAGGGTCTCATTGAGTGTTTTTTCATGCCCTTCGGGGTGACAAATTCCCTTGCAACTTTTATATATTTGATGGATGATATATTGTAACCTTTCTCTAACTTGTTTTTTCTTGTATATTTGGATGACATCCTCATCTTTAGCAAGAGTTAAGCAGAGACTTCCAACATATTTGACAGGTCCTTCAAACCTAGCAGCAGCACAAGCTATGTGCCAACCTAGAGAAACACTCCTCTCATATGTACTAGGTCCAATATTTGGGCTACATAATTAATGAGAAAGGTGTGCACATAGAGCTAGCTAAGATCCAAGTCATTCAGGATTAGTCGGCCTTGATGACTATAACAAAGATTTGCAACTTCTTAAGCCTTGCTAATTTCTATCATAGATTCGTGTTGGGGTTCTTTCATATCACTTGGCTCTTGAGTCAAGTTACAAAGGGTGGAGAAAAAGAAAAGTTGTTTTGGTCCGAGCCACAACAAAAGGAATTGATTGAAATGAAACACCACATTTTCTCTGCACCAGTCCTCACCTTGCCAAACCTACAACAACCATTTGAGATTAAGATAGATGTCTCTGAGTATTCTATTGTTGCAACCCTCACTCAGCAAGGTAATCCAATGCCCTGTCACAATTAGACACTCTTTGATATTGTTTGAAGGTACGCCACCTATGATAAGGAATTATATTCTATCATGCAGGCCTTTTGGTAATGAAAACATTATATTCTATGGAAGGATATGATCATCCACATTGATCAATGTCCTCTTCAATTTATGCAAACAATGGAGAAGTTGTAGAATGATCACCATCATAAATTCTCCACATACTTCCAACAATTCCATTTGAATATTAAATAAAAGAAGGGTAGCACCAATCACATTGCAGATTGCCTCAGTCGGCCCTCAATTGTGGCACTAAGCATAGTTATCAACTCTTGTGGGAATGAGCCCTCTCGATGGTTGAAGCTATAAGAAAATGACTAAGAATTTGTTTCCACCTACAATATGTTGATCGATAGAAATCTAGCTCAATAATTCCACCTTTAGGATGGACTTTTGTGCTATCTAGGACATATTTGTTTTCCTTCAAGTGAACATGCCAAGATGATTTAGGAGGCACATTATAGCAGGGCCGTAGGAAAATTTGGTGTGGAGAAGACAATGGAAGCACTGCAGAAGTATTTTTATTGGCAAAAACTATGACAAGATGTTGGAAAATATATCATATCCTACAATGCCTATTCCATCACCAAGCCAACCATCAAGAAGTTAGGACTGTACACTCCTATGCCTACTCCTAGCCAACCTTGTGAATCTATTATGAACATAAATTGTATAAGAATAATAAAAAAAATAAATTAAAAAAATAAATAATGAAATGATGATTATGTTAAATAGTCATTAAGTTAAGTGAAAATGCATGTCTAAAAGACATGCCCACTCACGAAGGGACACCTGCCTACGTATATATGTGGGTCCTCACTGTAATATTTAACATCACTTGTACATTTTATAAATATAATAAATTATTATTACAAATACCTTTTGTGTATTGTTACGTTAAAGTCAACAAGCCTACATTTTTGTTTTTTTAGTGGTATCAGAGCCATGAGAGGCTTTGAGCATTATCATCCGAAAAATATAACTATGTGAGTCTTTGAACATTGTTCACCACACAATATGTCATTCCGTTTATGTCCTGAATTCATGGAGCAGTTTAGTAAATTTCAAGAAGCATTTCAGCATTTAGAAAAAGCATGTGCAGAAGCTACAACATGTTTTAAGAAAATTTATGTAGAAATCCATAATAAGGAAGATGATAGTGACGGTGAAGAAACAAAACAAGGTGAGGCAGGAGAAGAAGATTTTGATCAGATTGATGATAATGAAAATGAAATACATCAAGATAATGATTTGAATGAAGATGACATGGATGAGGATATATAAGTCAAGATGATGATCCAGATGAAGATGATGTGGACGAGGACTATCTTCAGGAACAAGAAGATGAATGATATCATAATAATGAGGAAGATGTTGAAAAGGACAATGATAATAATGAAGAGAAAAATGTGGAAGAAGAAAAAGAAGAAGATATTTTTGAAGATAGTTATGAAGATGACATGTTTGAAAAAGAAAAGGTGGATTATGGGAAAGAGCATGAAGAGAACCATGATCAAAATGATGAGAATAATGCACAAAACATTACATGTAATAATGGTGAAAATAAACTTGCTCGTAGTGATAGAGATCCACATGATTCAAGGTTCATCTCCATGGAGGTAGTTGATTTTTAATCAGCAACGCCTTAGGGACATACATCTTCAAATTTGTATCTTGCAAGACCTATATCAAATCCTGAAAATTCTGCAAATTCATCATGGAATACATTTGGGCTGATTCTTGGAATGCCTAATGATGGTCTATAGCAGTGGCATACACTACACACATTAAAATATAAGGAAACTAGAAATCTGAAGTCACATCCTCTATTATGCCACTACCCTGTCAAGGCTCAGTTCCTGAAGAATGATCCTTTTTATACTTCATGTGCTATTAGTAGCTGCAGGTGGAGAATTGGGCACAGTTTCTTAGTCAAGACATGCATTGGTTCTATAACATTCAATGTTATAAAAATCTGCACTGATGTAGGGTTTGTAGTGTTCAGAGGTGCCTTTCATACCCCTTGCATGCTTAAGATATCCAAACCTTTCAAATTTTCTAACCCAATTATGCCTCTATATGGTGATCTCTCCAGCATGGATTCCACCAGAACGACAATGAAAATATCGTGGTATCATGTGGGTTGAAGTAATCCTATCCAACATCAGACACCACCTTCAGCTAGTGACAACGTGGTTAGATTTCTTACGTCTGGAGGGATGGGTCACACTCTTCGTGATAAATCTAATGAACACTACATACATCTAGGTCACTTGGGGTAATAAAAGTCAAAGTGCTTGTGAGAGAGGTGGATTCAGTGTTCCACATTGGAGACATTAGCTATGCTATAGGTTTCCTAGTTGAGTGGGACTACTTCCTGCAATTAATCAATCCAATTGCTTCGCAAGTTCCACACACGACCACCATTGGGAACTATGAAATAGATTTTCCATTCTTTAGATTAAAATATAAGACACCAGATTCTAGTGAAGAGTGTGGAGTTCATTACAGGAAGTATTTTCATATTCCAACAGTTGATAAAGACAAGCCATGGTATTCAATCAGTCAGAGACCAATACATGTCACTGTTATTTCCATAGAGCATTATTGAACTAGAATCAATGAACAATATCAATGGATTGAGTGGGACCTTGCTTTTGCTGACTGCAAACAAATTTCATGGATTATTTTTTGTGGGAATAGAACAATGTATTCAACAGGAAAATCTGGCCTTTCTGAATTGGTGAACCCAACTATGGATTCTCATTTTTCCAGTGCCAAGAATTTTATCCTATGTTTTCCCCATCTCAAGGAGCTTATCAACATTTCCAAGAACATGAAAACACCCTCTCTGATAGTGTATGTGTTGCCTGAGATTGCCACATCCAATGAAAAAAACCAAGTGTATAGTGTCGAGGACATATGAGCATTGGAAATTTTAATTACATCGAGATGTGAAAACGTGCCCATTATTCCGACAGATGACGGGATATCCACCATCCCTGTCTGCTGAAACCTTTCATCTAACATTCTGTTGTCCAAAGCTGACGAGCCATTAAACAAGAATCCGTCCACATGAAGCATCGTGATTGTTGATCAAGCAGTCAAACAGCAGATATATATTCGATATATCAATTTGAGTTTGGAATATCATATTAATTCAAAGTTATAATATAAGCCCGATTACATAACCAAGACGTATGGTGACATTATGGTATAAATTCAATTATAGTTACAATTTAATTATATAGTTAAACTAATTTAATTATTTTAAAAAAATCACAATAATAATATTATTATTATTTATATAAAAAATGGGACATCAATACATATTAAAGAAGAAAAAATCACTAGTGAATTATACATGTTGAAGTATCAATGACCAGTCACATTTATCAAAAGTGATGTGAGAAAAGTGAAGACAATTGTTTCGAGGTTAAGGTGAAGAAAACCATCAACGTTAAGACTTTAGGACAAATATTTTGAAGGAAGGGGCAATGTTACGAAAATAAATTGTATAAAATTAAATAAATAATGAAATGATGATTATGTTAAATAGTCATTAAGTTAAGTGAAAAGGCATGTCTAAAAGATATGCCCAGTCACAAAGGGACACCTACCTAGGTATATATGTGGGTCCTCATTGTAACATTCAACATCACTTGTAAATTTTATATATATAATAAATTATTATTACAAATACCCTTTGTGTATTTTTACATTAAAATCAACAAGCCTACAATTTTGTTGCTTCATAATCCATATCCATGGACTATATTTCTAGTCTTCCTTGTACGAAGCATGGTAATAACTGTGTGTTTGTGGTCATTGATATATTTTCTAAGATGGAAATATTTGTTGCTTGTAAGAAGAGTATCATAGTATAAGCCATTGCTAAGCTCTTCTTCAAATGAGTATGGGTACATTTTGGGATCCCAAATACCATTATATCAAATTGGGATAGCAGGTTCCTAAGAGAATTCTAGTTAAGCCTCTAGTAATTGTTTGATATCAAACCCACTAAGTCCACTACATTCCACCCCCATACTATTGCCCAAACAAAGGTCATCAACAAGATGATAGTGCACATATTACACATGTACAACTCTAAGCATCCACGAACATGGGATGAGAGTCTCCCCTATGTGCAACACAACTACAACAGAGCTCTCCATAGCTCAACTAGCCACAACCCCTTTTAGGTGGGCCTGGGATTTCAACCATTGTGTCCCATTGATGTTACAATGCCTCTTGCAACTACACAAACAAAATTTGCACATGTTCTATCTGAAGCTAATAATGCCATCAAGTTTATTGAGAAAATTCATCACATACACTAGTAGGTTCATGATATCCTGGATAAAGCCAATACTAAGTACAAAAAAAGTCATGATAAACATTGGGCACCACATAATTTTGAAGTGGGTGACAAGGTTTGGTTTCATTTATAGAAGGAATGCCTTATTGGAGCCCATTGTAAGCTTCGACCACTCTGATACAGGTCTTACACCATCACCAAGGTTGTGGCCAGTGGGTGATAATTATTTTGAGCTAAGTATCCTCCCACTCCTTGGATTGCACCTAGAACTCAATGTGGACCACCTTCAACCATATTTTCCACCATTGCTAGACATATAAAACATTGATAAGAAGCTAACACCAACAAAGCTCAACCCAGATTGCATTGAATACGAAACAACTGATTAGATCATGGACATAAAAATTAAGAACACTCAACAGATAATGATTCCACTATATTAGGTTGTCAAAGCCATCAAGCTCCTACACCAAGGCAAGTGGCTCACCAAGTACTAAGTTTAGTATAATTTCCCTCACCTCATGGAGGCCCTCAACACAATGGGGACCATTTCTTCATAAGGGGGGAGGACTGATCCAGATGGATATTGGTGGACACCCACCTATTCCACTTGGACCCATAGCACTATTTTCTATCAATTTCCTATTTTTCAACAAGGTTTCCTACTTCAACAAATTTTATTTTTGGTAGTTTTCAGGTCTTAAATTTTTGGAGTCATTTTTAGGCCCTAAATGAAATTTTTTGGGGAAACGGGAAAACATGGATCAAAGTTTGATGTTTGCATTCAAAAGTTGTTTTTCTTGGAATGATCTTTATAGCAAGCTATTGTGTGCCCCAAATAAATATCATATGCCAAAATTACTACCTCAAGAGGTTGAATTTCCAACTAACCCCATCAGGGCCTACACCTTTTGGTGTTTCTTCTCCTAGGGTTAGGTTTGTGGATTTTTGGGGTTTTTAATTGGTTCTCCATACTAAAAATGCCTACAAGCCTCATTATAAACCATTTCAGAATGTATGTAGCCATCATATCTCTTCTCAGGGATGAGATACCATCATCGAAGCTAGTTTGATTTAATTCTACATGTAAATAATTTTCAATATTTGTTATTTATTAAATGATGTTGAGTTCCATTGTATCTTTGTGTTTCTATTTTAAATTTATATTTAATTTTGTTCCTTCATAAATATGAATTAGTGGTAGCAAAGCAGTATGTTATTTCATTGTTTTTTTGTGCATGTCCCCAATGAGGTCGGGGTATAAAGAGTTGGTACTCAAATTGCTTGAACCCTTGCAAGACTGTCCTCACCGATTTCGATGACCTCCCATGGTAGAAGAAAGAAAGACGAGGGAGTAGGAGTACTTATAAAATTGTTGCTCAATTAAGCCCTTAAGTGACAGAGGAACGAGATGATGGATATTTTTTCCCAAATCCTTCAATGGATACAAATGGGAAAATCATCTTCATCCAACTGTCCCTTTGGAGGAATTTCCCCCTTTTACAAGTTAATTTTGATATTACCATATTTGAGGGTTATATAGATGTAGATGTTCTAGATAAATGATTAAATTTGCTGGAATGGATATTTTTTGTCTATAATTTTTTTGATAAAGAAAATATTACTTTTGTATTTCTAAAGATCACCCCCTATTTCAAGGACTAGTGGGAAACTTACTGTGAGAATGGGCTGAGGAGGAATCCTCACTATTTTCAGCAACACCCTCTTGGGACTATTTCTAATATGTTGTTAAGGAACAATATTACCCTGTTTGGAGCTATGAAGACAAGAACATGAAATGTACCACACTAAGACAAGAAAGAGGCCAAGAAGTGCCCGAGTTCATGAATATATTTCATACCCTCTGCACAAATCTGGGCATCAAGTATCTGACCAACATCTAGTGTTCAAGTATCATGGTTGTATGCACAAATACATCTAGGAAGAAATGGATTTGTTGGAAATATCCTCACTTGGTGTAGCATACTGATATGCTATCAATATCGAGCATAAATTTAAATAGAAGAAGTGAGACTTTGGATCTGTGAATATGAAATAGCGTAAGGGAACCCCCAAACCACATAACAAAGGATAGATCCAAGGTGGAATGACCCAGGACAATAGGTAGAAGCTAAAACTAAATAATAACATTGGGAAGATGAAGAAAGACACAGGAAAGTGGTGTGAGTTCCATAAGATCCCACTCACAACATAAGTGAATGTCACACAAACCAGTAACTATTGGTAGACTTGAAAGCTTTAGAGTTAGACACATGTTCCAACTCCAAGCCAAAACATGATAAGGGGAAATAGATCATTGATGTAGGACCCATTGACATCATTGCCATCAATAAGGTTAAGAAAACTAAGCCCAGATATCTGAAGGAGGTCGAGTGTCTCTTCCACTCACAAATGTGGGTCAAGGGTGCTTCTTTGTAGTTCAATACCAATAGTGGGAGTCAAAAGAACATTATCCCATTAAAGGTTGTTATGTGGTTTGTCCTGTAGAAATCTCCACACCTGCAACCATACACCATTGGGTGGCTCCAACAAGGGTGAAATATCCATGTCAACTAATAATGTTTCCTGCCCTATAGAATCAAGCCTTTCATAGGTGAGGTATTGAGTGATGTTGATCCCCTTGAAGTTTGTGATGTTTCATTAGGACAACCATACTTGTGGAATGTCATGCTATGTATAAGTTTATACCTTGTACTATTATTATTACTTTGGGCATAGAACTATACAAGATACCAAAGGTAGCCCCACTTGTTTCCATTTCTTTTATCTCTGCTAAGCAATGCAATAAGATCATCTCACAAACTGGGAAAAAATTTCTTCTTGATTCATTGTCAAAGTAAGGGAAAGATCATGGCTACATTCATGAACTCGAGGAAGGGATATTCCACATAGAAGAAGCAAGTGAATAAGGTCGGGGAAGAGTCCAGGGACATCGTCTCCTCATCCACAGGGGTCCCTTTGCATTGTCAGGTCAAGCAATCGATTAATTTGACCCTCGGTTCACTTCTACCTAATGGGCCAATATACCACCGCTCTCTTCTATAAAATTAAGAAATCAAGTGGAATATCCATGAGTTGCTAGAAAAATTGCACATCCAACCAAGTTCCTAACCTTGTGGGAGACAAACATAAAGTGCCATAAGTGGGGTCATTTTTGTTGCTGTATGGAAGGAAGTGTTATACCACCATTCAGCCAGAGGCAACCATTTGACCCATTGTGTCTGTTTATCAGACACAAAGAAACGAATATATCATTCCAAACATTTGTTTACTATCTCAGTTTTCCCATCAAATTGAGGATGATAAGATGAGCTATGAGCTAACTAAGTACCAAGACAAGAAAATAATTCTGTCCAAAAATTTCCAGTGAAAATGGGATCTCTGTCACTTACAATAATCTTTGGGTTTCCATGTAGCTTTTGAATTGTTTCCATAAATGCAGTAGAAACTGTACTGGCTTTAAATGGATGTGATAATGCACAAAAGTGTGCATACTTGGTAAGTCTGTCAACTACCACCATGATGACACTCTTTCCCTCAGACTTGGGTAAAATTGTGAGAAAATCTATTGAAACCTCCTCCCAACGTTGGCTTGGAATGGATAAAGGTTGTAATAGACCCGAGATCTTAATTATTTCAACTTTATTTTGTTGGCAAACCAAACATTCCACCACAAACTTTTGAATATCTAATTTAAGGCCATCCCAAAAAAATTCCTTCTTAACCCTGTGGTAAGTTTTTAAAAATCCTAAGTTCCCTCCTAAGGGAGAAGTGTACAATTCCATAAGAATCTTTTGTTTGAGTTGGGAATTCTTAAAAAGGTATAAGCGATCTTTGTACCATAACGAATCATTTTTCCAGCTAAATGTATCAGATGTACTCGAATCTTGTTGTAACTTTCGAATAAGTGCCCACACTTCTTCATCATTCTTCCATTCCTCCCTTGCTTCGTTTATCCAATCTGGTTGGATAATAAATGGCGCACAACAATGCTTCCACATCCTCATCCTTTCTTGAGAGTGCATCTGCCACCACATTTTGCTTCCCTTTTTTGTAGATGATTTCAAAGTCATAACCCAACATCTTTGTGACCCACTTTTGTTGCTCTTCAGAGGATAATCTTTGTTCTAAAAGTATTTAAGGCTATCATGATCCGTTTTTACCTTGAAGTGTCTTCCCATTAGGTAGGGTTTCCATTTCTTAAGTGCATGTAGTATTGCCAACATTTCCTTCTCATAAATAGCTTTGTGTAAAAAATTTCCCTTGATTAGACGATTTTCAAAAGCAATGGGTCTTTCATCTTGCATTAAAACAGCACCAATTCCATTTCCTTAAGCATCACATTCCACAATAAAGGTTTTTGTGAAGTCCGGTGTAGCTAAGACCAGTGCTTGGCACATTTCCTCTTTAAGATGTTCGAAGGCCTTTGTTGCTTCTGGAGTCCATGAAAATGCATATTTCTTAAATAATATTATTAGAGGTGCTGCTATTCTCCCATAATTCTTAACAAACTTGTGATAATACCCTGTCAACCCGAGAAATCCTCACATATGCTTTATGAATGTGGGGATTTTCCATTCCTTAATGGCTTTAATTTTGCTAGGGTCTACCTTAACTCGTTCATGAGATACAATATGACCCAGATATTCACATCTTGTACTCCAAAGAAACATTTGGATCTTTTTGCATATAATTGTTTCTCCTCCAATAGCTGTAGCACCCTGTCAACATGTTCAACATGATCCTTCCAAGACTTGATGTAGATTAGTATATCATCAAAAAACACTAACACAAATTTTCTATAATGGAATTCATCAATCCTTGAAATGTAGAAGGTGCATTGGTAAGGCCAAAAGGTATGACCAAAAATTCATAATGACCCTTGTTGGTACCATTCCATGACCTCCTTTTTCCTCTTGAAACACATCGTTTGCCTACCTTTTTCCTTCATACATCTCTTAGACCACTTGAAATTGATTAGTTAACAGTATTATAGTTGTTAGATGCATTAAAATTGATTTATGAGTTTTATGTTAAAGAATTATGGATTTTTTATAAAAAGACTTTCAGATTTCAATCATTAAAACCTAAAATTTTAAAAACATAATATTAATATTAAACAATCTCTTAAATAAAATTTATTAAATAATTTAATATATATATATATATATATGGAGCGATAAAAAGGTGTCTTTTGAACTCCTAATTACCTTCACATTAATTATCAACCCAGGGACGACTTTTTATTTCAAGAGTGTACTCAGTCTGAGGCGGCTATTTACTTAAGAGTAATGTTTAGTAGTACAGCGTTCAGAGAACACAAGAGTAGACGGATGCTAAACTATGACTAAATTACTTCAAAAGGATAAAATCACACAAGACAGCTTATCAGTCAAGGGTGCGGAAGTGATAACCCATCCCTCTAGAAACTGATGGAAAGGAAATTAGAGCATGGACCATAGGTCTGGGAGCTAAGCAGCGACTTGCTGAGGCTCACTACAGCCTTAGACCTTCTCTCACACCAAAGCAGCAAATGCAAGTAAATGGAACGGCAGAAAGTAAAATGGAATAGCAAAAGGAAATAGAACAGCAGTAAATAGAACAGCAGTAAATAGAACAGCAGTAAATGAAACAACAATCAAAAGAACTAAATCTCGCGAGTTAGAACTGAACTCTCATTCCGCAATCAAACAACAATCGTCAAAAGCAATTCCAATGAACCTTATTTTATGAGGAGATATTCACAAATGAATTATGGAACAACATTTATCATATATACACAACACACTTATTATAGCAATCTGATGTTTCCAAAGAACATGACCTCTGTTTCCAAATGAAATAATATTACTTTCGGGTTCCCACGAATAAGAGTTCAAATGAATCCAATAGCAATATTTAATATGAAAGATCTGTAACAGAAACAATTGGCTTAAATAGTGAACATGCAATCAACTCTGAAGAGGTTCATTTACACGATACAGAGTTACTTACATAAATCTCCTGAATGAAACCATTAATGAAATAGTCATAACAGAGCATAGAACAGCATATGAAAGATATATCAAATTACCGAATAATAAAAATAAGCAAACCACGCATAAATCACAGTATAATGATACAACAGCAATTGTAAAGATATGATACACAATAGCAGCAGCGTACTCCACCAGAGGCTGGGCCCTTAGCCGCCAGCGGACGCTGCTGGGTTACTTCAGAAGGAAAAGAGTGAACAGCAACGCCCAAATTATGTATTAATCATTAAATAGTGAAATCATTACAATAGTTGAAGCTTTGAGACTTACAGCATAAAACAATCCTTCATTCCTCCTATCCTATCATGAATCCTTGCTTCTGAATCTCTAATTCAAATCATCAATTTGCCATCATTCGAATCCCCAAAGTCATCCTGAAGTCTCCCCCTCTCTGATCTTGGTTTTCATTTAAATAGAGAAAGATCAGAGAGCAGTTATAACATAGATAATTACAACATGATTTCTTTTAAAAATTTGGGTTGATTCCAACCAGATGATCAACAAGAAAATATATTTCCTTTCATCTCTCAACAAAAGCAAGACGAATTTGGGTTTGCAGCTAAAGTTTGGAGGACGGCCGCAACTGTAAATCTGAGAAAATTGTGCTCAAAGAACCCTACGTTTCTCTCTGTACAAGCCGAATTTGGGCAAACCGTTCTTTATTAAAGTTAATTGGGCCCGTTCTGGACAAAACCCATGTTCCGGATTTCTCAAATTTGTCTTCATTTGCTCAGAATCTCAACCGCAAAACTGTCACTCCTTAAACCAGCGAATTTCTGAGTTGGCAGATTTAAAAATCAAATCTTCAATCTGGAAGTTACCTTGGAGGCTAAAAATGGCAAATAATGTTATAACCAACTTATTAAAATTATCATTGGTAAAATAATGCATAATCATAAATTTATTAGAAATAAAGGAGAATAAATAATATTAATCCATGAGAGCATAAATCATTTATAAAATGGATTTAAATGATAAATTATAATAAATTATATAATAGAGAAGAGTAAAAATGGATGAAATAAGTGTTACAAAGTGGTCGTATTCATGGCCCAACAATATATATATATATATATATATAATAAAATAAATAAATAAATAAAATAATAATAATAATAATAATAAATAATTAATTAATTAATTAATTAATAAGTGTAAATCAATCAGGCCGACATTATAAGCTAAAAGATATCAGATATCTTTCAATTCATCTATTAATAACTTCATAATTTTCTCGTCTCTCTCTTCTCAAAATACAGATCTCATTGCCCTGATGATGGACTCACCTAGCTAGTCCGAAACGTTGGTTTCATAAATTGCTCACAGGTTTTTCCATTAGCATAAAAATTGGTTTACTGTTTGACATATGGCATGACAGCTAAGCTAAAGCAAAGGGTAGGGATGAAAAATAGAATGTACACGCATGGACGAACACCTATCCTACAGCAGAACCAACACTCCTGAATGCGCGGTCAATGATGGTCAAAGCACAGCATGTTGGCGACAAAAGCAGCAACAGCATAGGGTTCTAAACCGATTTAGTTTTGTTCCTTTTTGAAATCGGTTCAGAATGGAAACAACTTAAAAACTATTCCATAACAAAAGTGGCAACAACCGCATAACGAATGTACATTCGTTCCAAAATGTAAACGGTGTTAGTTTTTTAAAAAGACATATGTAAACACAGTTATGTGTTGTTGGTTAGTTGTTATCTGTATATCGTTTTGAAAAAAAGAGCTTTTGAACTTAATACCAAAACTCAGTTGCAGTCACGATTTTGTTATTGCGTTGATTCTATAGTTGCTTGAGCGCAGTCCAGTATACCTTTGAAACGCGGACGGGCCCTGCGTGGAACGGGTATACTGTCATTTTATTTTATTAGCAACTTCTGTATGCACAGTGATTAGAGTTTGGTTTATGCTTTCGTTGATTTAATTAGCAATTCGTATGAGTGAAGTTTATGATGGTGGCTTGAAGGATTCATTGCTGAGATCGTTGAACTGTATCCTGTAAGGGATCTGATCTTTCGTTATTTTTAAAAGCATCTTCATGAACCCTGTTTCTCATGTATTTGAATTTTAAGTGTGCTTATGATTTCAGTATGTTTCCATCTTTCATGAATGATAAACATTGAATGCTGAGTGTTCACTAAATAGGGGTTTTATGCACAGCATCCTCGTAAGGGGATTGAAATCTTGGTTTAAGTAATGCACAGTGTTTTTTTAGAATAGGTAGATGAATTGAGTGACCTGAGTGTCCAGGTGATAGGGAGCATACCTCAACCTTCCGTAAAGAAGTTCTGTAACCTACCATCATGAACACTTAGTTAGGAATCCTTTATGTCTATAGATTGTAGACGCATGCCTCGAAGTTTACTTATCCTGGTCGATAATAAATATAGCCTAATCTAACACCCTAGATAGGACACTACACTTTGGCGTCGTTGCCGAGGAGGCGTAGTTAAAGGATTTGAAAAAAAAATTATAAACAAAAACAAGCAAAAACATAGATTTAGAAATCATGTTCACTTATGCCTAGATCTAGAGATAATCAAGGTAGATTCATAAAAACCCTCCATCCAAAAACTAACCTATCATCAGGAGCAGAATCTTTAGGAAATACAACACCAGCTGAAGAAGTCACCATACAAGCATTAGAGGATAAACAAAAGTCAGGGCAAAGACTTACTCTCATCGAAAGGCAAACTTTATTAGCACACAAATCACAGAAGAAACACTTTCCTAGATCCTCTACACAAGGAGAAAGTAGCACAGTGACCGAACAATCTTTCTTTAATCTTCTCTTTGAAACAAGTGACACTGACACAGAGGAACCTATTAAAATGGCTGAGGAAGGAGATGGATCAGTACCAAATCAAGGACGAAGAGATGAAGAAGAGTCAACCTTTAAGTTTCCTATTCAAGAACCACAAGAAGATGATGAGATCAAAATGAAAAACATACCTCCATCCGTGCTACCAAACTTTTATGGTATGGCTTCAGAAGACCCAGACTCATTCTTGTTCGAGTTTGAAATTGTATGTCGAACATATGGTTACACAGATGATGCCCATAGGCTTAGACTCTTCCCAGTGACATTAAAGGCATCAGCCTTAAGATGGTTCATGGGGCTTGGTGAGCATGCGATAATTGATTGGGATGGCATGAGAAGAATATTTCTAAAGAAATATCAACCTTATTGTAGATCCAAAGATTCCAAAGATGATATCTTTAGAATGAACCAACAAGAGGATGAAACCTTAGAGGAATACATGGATGATCTTAATCTGATCGGCAAAGGTGACATTTCTAACTTACCTTTTGAAGAAATCGCTGAATTATGCGAAAAGTATTCAAGGAGCAAAGCTAAAATTGGAAAAAGAATCTTGTCATCCAAAGTCACAAAATCTGCTTCAGCAAGTGTCACAAGGGTTGAAATAGGGAATCTGTTAGAAGAATTTAAAACAGATCTGTTAAGCACCTTAGGGAACCAAATTAACACTCTAAAAGCTAAGAAGAAACAAGAAGATGAAGATCAGATAATTGCTATCTTCTGCCCAAAATGCCGGAAGAAACATGCCTTAAAAGACTGCACATTAGAAAACATCCAAGTTTGTGCCTTCTGTACTGAAAATCATGATATATTTAATTGTCCTAAAGTTAAGGTTTTGCAGAACTGTAATATGGCAACTAATGCAGAGATGGAAAATGTGTATTACATGGGCACAAAGAGACCATGGCAGCCAAGACCAGCACCTCAAGGTATGTTTCCAAATCAAAATTTGCAATTTCCTGTAAATGATCAAATGTATGCTCAGAATTCATGGAATGTACCCATGCCATGGTAGCACCAAAATCACCCATAGCAACAATGGAGACCATCTCAACAATACTCTCAATCATATCATACATATCCTCAATCATACCAACCATATTCGCAACCATATCAACAATATGATCAGCCATACTCATCACATCCTCAACCATATCAGCAGTAGCCTCAGCAGCAAGTTGTTTACCAACCTCAACCTACTCAACAAGCACTGCCTGCTCCTCCACCAATAAATCCACCACAACTGCAATTTCCATCTAACTCACAACCTCCCAGACCTACTAAAATTCCTGCTCAAACTGTCCCAAATCCAAATAACAGAGCAGAGAGGCCAGCCTACAATGTAGAAGAGGGAATCTCATATCCCACACTACCCTTGCAAAATATCAACTTGAGGTCCGGTAAGGTACTCCACAAAGATTCTCCAACAACTGATAAACAAGAAGAAAACACAGAAAATGAAAACGAAATGACAAATAAAATAAAACTAAACGATGATACCAAAGATAAGCAAATGCAACCATTGCATCCACCTTTTCCAGACCGATTGGTCCAAATGAAACTTCCAATGTATATACCACAGTTTGATGTTTTAGATGAGCTCAAGAATGTCTATATAAAAATTCCGCTACTGCAAGCCATAAAAGACATTCCCATATATACTAAAGCAATCAAAGAAATGTGCCTTAAGAAGCCCACTAGGAAAAGGATTGATCCACAAACCATTCATGTTATAGGACATTTAGCTGGCCTTATGACAAATACTATTTCAATGGAAAAGTATGTTGATCCTGGTATCCCCAGAGTTACTACAATCATTAACAACATACATATTCCAAACACTTTAATAGATCTTGGGGCCACAATAAATGTCATGACTCTTGAAACCATGAGAACACTCCAACTCATAAATTTGGAACACACAACGATTGTTCTAGAACTAGCTGATAGGTCTAAAGTGATTCCTGAAGGGATTTTGGAGGACATAATTGTTTCACTAGACTCTTGGGAGTATCCAGTGGATTTCTTAGTTCTTCAACCCAAATCCAATTTAGGAGGGCACCCTATCATCGTTGGTAGACCATGGTTAGCGACTGTTGATGCATTCATAGGATGTCGATCGGGCAACATGATCATTTCAAGAGGAACTGAAAGAAAACAACTCACTCTTTATCCATCGGCACAATCACCAGCAGTAACACACAATTTATGGCTTGATGATATATACAATGATAAAGAAGAAGCACAATCTATTTTTAGCATCGACCAAATCTATGATTTCCAAGAACAAAATAATAATGATTTGGTAGAATTGTTCCTTTCTCAACCTGATATTTCTGAAAATTTGAGAAACGACCAATATCATGCTGCAGATGTGCTTTTAGCCCAAAATTTTCAGGAAACATGCACCATTCAATCGTTGCAAACAACATTTCATGATATTTTTCCAGTTCAATCCATCACAAACACACAGAGTCAGATCATAGAGATTAGTCCAGGGAAAACTCTGAACATTGGCAATCACCTAGACTCATCTCAGCAAGAGATTGATTCGACTATTGAGAAAATACCAGAAATCATTTGCTTGGGACTACACCGATATGCATGGGATTCACCCCGACACATGCACTCACCATATTTATACAGATAGTACTATCAAACCAGTGAGGCAACCGCCGAGAAGAATGAACCCCATGCTCCAGGATATTGTCAGAGAAGAATTGCAAAAACTGTTGAGTTAATTTTATATATCCTATCTCTGACAGTCAGTGGGTATCCCCATTGGTAATAGTGCCCAAGAAAAATGGTAAGTGGCGCATTTGTGTTGATTACAGACAATTGAACAAAGCAACGCTCAAAGATTATTTCCCACTACCATTTATTGACCAAGTGTTAGACACATTAGCTGGGAAATCATCATTCTCTTTTCTTGATGGTTTCAGTGGCTACAACCAGATCAGGATAGCCTCATAAGACCAGGACAAAACCACATTCACTTGTCCTTGGGGCACTTATGCTTATAATGTTTTTTCATTTGGACTTTGCAATGCTCCAGCTACATTTCAGAGAGCTGTATTAGCTATTTTTGCTGATTTAGTTCATGATTGTGTTGAAGTTTACATAGATGATTTTTCAATGTACGGAAATTCATTTGAACATGCATTAGAGAACCTTGAAAGAGTTTTGAAAAGATGTATTGAAGCTAATCTATCCCTGAGCAATGAAAAGTGCTTTATGATGTTAAACGAGGGGATAGTATTAGGCCACTATATTTCTTTTCAAGGCATTAAAGTTGATCCAGCAAAAATCCAGATCATTGTTGATTTGCCAATTCCAAAGAATCAAAAAGAGGTAAGAAGTTTCCTTGGGTATGCAAGCTATTACAGAAGGTTTATTGAACATTTTAGTAAAATAGCTTTACCTTTGTTTAAGCTTCTAACAAAAGATGTACTTTTCAACTGGAATGAGAACTGCCAGCAAGCATTTGAAGCACTCAAAAAGAAGTTATCAACCACACCAGTCTTAAGAGCGCCTAACTGGAGCCTACCATTTCATATCTTTACAGATGCATCTGACACTGTAGTAGGTGCCTCATTAGGCCAAAAAGAGGAATCCTGTAATTATGCCATTTATTTCATTAGCAAAAATCTAACACCTGCAGAATTAAACTACACAGTCACAGAAAAGGAAACACTTGCCATCATATGCTGTGAATAAATTCCGACATTATATAACTGGTTATGAAGTCTTTGTACATACTGACCATTCCGCCATTAGGCATTTAATGAATAAACCAATAACTAGTGGCAGAGTTACCAGATGGTTATTATTGTTACAGGAATTTAACATCACAGTGTTAGATAGACCAGGTAAAGAGAATCAGGTGGCAGATTTTCTTTCTAGACTGCAAAATCCAGGTGAGACTGTTCCGGTTGAAGATTCTTTCCCAGATGAAAATTTATTTGCAATTTCCATAGTAAATCCTTGGTATGCTGACTTGGCCAATTATTTGTCTACAGGAAGCACACCTCCATACTTTACTCCAAAGGAAAAGAAGAGACTAGTCAAACAAAGTGCTCGATACTCATGGATTAATGGCGATTTATTTTACACTAGTTATGATATGATTATTAGATGATGTGTAAGAAATGATGAGATAATTGATATTTTAAAATCTTGCCATGATGAACCGTGTGGTGGGCATTTTGCAGCTAAGCGAACAACATTCAAAATTCTTAGTCTTGGATACTACTGGCCATCCATTTTTAAGGATTCCAAGAAGTATGTGAAGAGTTGTGATAGCTGCCAAAGAATGGGTAGGCCAACAACTACAGATGAGATGCCACTTCAGCCCCAAGTTCACTTAGAGCCATTTGAAAAATGGGCTCTAGATTTTATAGGACCCATTAACCCAACCTCCATTGGTAAGAAGTACATCTTAGTATGTACTGATTACGTAACAAAATGGGCTGAATCAAAAGCACTAGTTAGAGCCACTAAACAAACAGTGGTAAACTTCCTTTTTGAAGAGATTTTTGTAAGGTATGGAGTACCAAGGGAGATAGTGACTGATCAAGGTACTCAATTTACTTCAAAGTTAGTGAAGGACATCACAGACAAATACCAAATCAAGCACAGAAGAAGTACACCTTACCATCCACAGGCCAATGGGCAGGTGGAATCCACAAACAAAACTTTGGAAGGGATCATCACTAAAACTGTGGCAATGAATAGAAAGAATTGGGAAGAGAAGCTCAAATATGCACTCTGGGCTTATAGAATTACGTGGAAGAATACTACAGGATTTACACCATACCAGTTGGTGTATGGCAAAGAGGTAATGCTTCCTATTGAATTTCAAATACATACTTTTAAACTGGCTGCAGATTTGCAAATTGACCTGAACCAAGCACAACAAGAAAGAATTCAGCAGTTGAACCAGCTGGATGAAATGAGGCAGCAAGCAGAGGAAACAACAATCCTCATGCAAAAACAAAGGAAGCAGTGGCATGATGCACATATCAAGAAGAAACAGTTCAAGGAAGGAGACTGGGCTTTACTTTTTGACTCTAAATTCAGAGATCATAAAGCCAAGTTTACCACACATTGGATGGGCCCAAACCAAATTATTCAAGCTTACGACAATGGTTCAGTCAAGCTCAAAACTATTGATGGAGAAGGTCATTCCTTTACTGTCAATGGTCATCGTGTGAAACTTTACACTAAGCCCATCAGCAAGAAAAATTTTCTCCAAACAATATCTCTGCCTTAGTTCATTTCATTTCAATTTATAAATTCAAAATAAATTAAAAAAAAAAAAAAACAAAACAAAACAAAAAAACAAAAAAAAAAGAAAATCTAAAAAAAGAAAAAAAACACAACGAAAAAAAATAATAAAAATGGGTTAGATGTGAAAACCTGACTTTGGCACACTCTAACCCAGAATTCTTACTTGAAAACCAATTCGTTGGCGGGTAAGAATTCCTTTTCTTTTGTTTCCTGTTTGATTCATCAACTGAATAATGACTTGAGGACAAGTCAAAACTTTAGTGGGGGGGAGAAGCATCAGCATTTTGTTTTCTTATCTCCTCATTGTAAATTCTCAAAGATTTCTTATCTCATCTCCTCACTGTAAATTTCCAAAGAAGTTTGTTTCAGCACTCCAGATTTCAATAAAGAAGTTGTTTTGTCATTGTTTTATCTCAGAGGGACCTGGTTAAAAACATTATGCAGGGGGATCTATTCTGTCCAGAAGACCATGTTACCAACACCAGCAGTAATGGGACCTGTTCAAGACATATAAGAGGGACCTGTTAAGAGATTGTTACTTCAAGATTACTTCAACAAAGCTTCATCAAGTTTCAACAAGGATGCACAGGTTGCTGGTCACCAAGACTTCAACAAATACCAAAGATCAAGGAACCTGTATACATATAGTTCTTTTCCGGATTTCAAAGAAGCTGCATCAAAAATTTCCAGATCTCAGAGGGACCTGTTGCAGTCGAATCTATTCCAGGGGGACCTGTTATGAACAACAAAGAGTAGTCAAAAGAGACTAGTCCTACCTAGCATGCCAATGCAACGCTTGAACAACCAACAAAAGTGTAATGTATTCCTTATTCTTAAGATTTAAATTCTTAGATTAATTTTTAATGTTAAATTTAATAACTGTGACTGCTATGATCAATTTCAGAGACACCTCCATACCTATCACTCCTTATCCTATTTTTAATCCCTATCATCTTCCAATACTCCAACCTATCTCATACTTATATGATTTTGTTATCCCCTCTCATATCACCTTTTCAATCTTTGTTACCAACCAATCAGACCCTACAGCCATTCCAACATTTCTATTTGGGCGGGTACCAACAGAAGCAGGACACGTGGTGAATTGTTTGAATACCAAATGTTATGTGGGCTTGTTCATTATGTTTGAAACGACCAAATTATGATTTAACCACCCGACGAAGCCAAATGATGCAAACGACTACCTGAAATCATATCCCAGTACTTCATATATGCTTCTAGTGCTTCTATGATGGCATCCATACGACCAGTACAACCATTCCTCTGTTTCAAAAGATGAATATGCTATGAATTAAGTCAAGCCGGTTATTTCATTATCATTCTCAGTTATTCTATGTTAGCATTCGACTCCTGTGACTTCAACAGTAAGGACTGAAAGTAGCAAGCGCCATGAAAGGAAAATGTAGTCATTTGGGTTCGACCTCCACCATAATTACAAGACAGTCAATCGAGCATCGCTTGGGTTACTAAAGGAGCTAGTGTTAAAGAGCCGAGGATGCCACCAGGTCAGCAGTATTGGGGTGGAATACAAAAGGTAAAAAATCAAAACTTCTTTGTTGAATTTGCAAAACATAAACAAAGAAGAGTTAGAGCACAACTCTCTGCCAAAATGACCAATAGGGTCGAACCAAGCATATTCGACAGTTCCCAGTATCACGAAGATTACATTTCAATTCTTAAAGAAATACAATGGATTTCGTGGAAGTAATGAAGAGGTCACCAAACAATTTGCTTTTACATTCAACGGAGAGAAAGCTCTGATAGGTAATTTTTCATTCAGGGTGTCGGAAGACACCATAGCCCAGTCCCTAGGGATCAGCAGAGAAGGGGAGAAGTACTTCAAGACAAAGCAATTTAAAGAGAAGGCATGGACTCAATTTATGTCTAGATCAAGGGTTTCATCCGTCAATTGGAAGAAAGGCGTCCCAAGGAGCTGGCTGGTGCATCCCTGGGACGAGATGGTCTATATCATCCAAAAATTTGTAACTTGTGAAGGCCGCTACAGTATTGTTTACTTGTACCATATCAAATTACTATTACATTTGAAAGGGCAGTGTGTTATCAGTCTGCCATACTTCCTCTTGCAAAGCCTAACCAAAATGTCGAAGACCATCCAAAAGCAGAAAGGTAACGAAGACAAGAGCTTATATCACTTTGGGCTAGTTAAAATTCTTATTGAGTATGAGTTACAGAGAAGAAGGAAAAAGTGGAAGGAATTCTTGGCTGCCAACCAAATTAAAGATGAAGAACACAAGGAAGAACCACAGGAGAACTCAGGATTTATGAATGATATCGATGAAGAGATTCCTATACACAAAGCAAGCAAGGTACCTCCACCTGTTAGCAGTGTGAGGACAAGGAAAATGAGAAAGGAGGATGCTCAGGAAGCAGAGCAAGATAAAATTTTTACCACCTATACAAGAAGAACCAGGAGAGCATCAAAGGCCCATCTACAAGAAGACTAGCTTGAATCAAATGCACCTATACCAATGGATATTAAGAGTAGTGCCCACTCACAACCTAGACCAGGAGCTGAGATGGAGGTTGAAAGCAATAACAGGAAAGAAAAAGATTCACAACTTGCCATTAAGAAATAGAAGAAACTGGAGAAGTAAATTGTGAAGTTAAAGGAAGAACTAATGGAGGCCAATATGCTGGAAAAAGTTATCAAGAAAGAAAATGAATTGCTAAGAGCACAGAGTAAAGAAACTCAACAGAAAAATGAGAAGTTAAGGGAACGAATCAATGAACTTGAAGCTGAACAAACAGATATTTGTAAGTGGGCCACTAAATGGTACAACCAAAAGAAGGCCCTCAAGGAAAAGTACAAAAGTTTAAAGCATGAGATCCATGGTCAGAAGGATGCCCAGGTAAAGAAGAATGTGGATACATTGTTGAAGGCAATAGAGGTACAGGCAGGGACAGAGTTCAGAGGAAGCACATCGGGGTTAGCATGAGGTCATGCTAATTCATAAAGTCGGGGAGAGATGTTGGTACCATTCCATGACCTCCTTTTTCCTCTTGAAACACATCGTTTGCCTACCTTTTTCCTTCATACATCTCTTAGACCCCTTGAAATTGATTAGTTAACAGTATTATAGTTGTTAGATGCATTAAAATTGATTTATGAGTTTTATGTTAAAGAATTAGGGATTTTTGATAAAAAGACTACAAGAAGTTACAACATCCTGTAATTGGTTTATTGTTTGACATATGGCATGACAGCTAAGCTAAAGCAAAGGGTAGGGATGAAAAATAGAATGTACAAGCATGGATGAACACCTATCCTACAGCAGAACCAACACTCCTGAATGCGCGGTCAATGATGGTCAAAGCACAACATGTTGGCGACAAAAGCAGCAACAACATAGGGTTCTAAACCAATTTAGTTTTGTTCCTTTTTGAAATCGGTTCAGAATGGAAACAACTTAAAAACTATTCCATAACAAAAGCGGCAACAGCTGCATAACAAATGTACATTCGTTCCAAAATGTAAACGGTGTTAGTTTTTTAAAAAGACATATGTAAACACAGTTATGTGTTGTTGGTTAGTTGTTATCTGTGTATCGTTTTGAAAAACAGAGCTTTTGAACTTAATACCAGAACTCAGTTGCAGTCACGATTTTGTTATTGCGTTGATTCTATAGTTGCTTGAGCGCAGTCCAGTATACCTTTGAAACGCGGACGGGACCTGCATGGAACGGGTATACTGTCATTTTATTTTATTAGCAACTTCTGTATGCACAGTGATTAGAGTTTGGTTTATGCTTTCGTTGATTTAATTAGCAATTCGTATGAGTGAAGTTTATGATGGTGGCTTGAAGGATTCATCGCTGAGATCGTTGAACTGTATCCTGTAAGGGATCTGATCTTTTGTTATTTTTAAAAGCATCTTCATGAACCCTGTTTCTCATGTATTTGAATTTTAAGTGTGCTTATGATTTCAGTATGTTTCCATCTTTCATGAATGATAAACATTGAATGTTGAGTGTTCACTGAACAGGGGTTTTATGCACAGCATCCTCGTAAGGGGATTGAAATCTTGGTTTAAGTAATGCACAATGTTTTTTTTAGAATAGGTAGATGAATTGAGTGACCTGAGTGTCCAGGTGATAGGGAGCACACCTCAACCTTCCGTAAAGAAGTTCTGTAACCTACCATCATGAACACTTAGTTAGGAATCCTTTATGTCTATAGATTGTAGACGCATGCCTCGAAGTTTACTTATCCTGGTCGATAATAAATATAGCCTAATCTAGCACCCTAGATAGGACACTACAACCCTCATGAGTTCTAAATGTTGTTTTCTGAATGTCTTTAGTCTTCATTTGATTTGATGATATCCTGAACGAAGATCCAACTTGGTGAAGTAAATTGATCCATGCAATTCATCCAGTAATTCATCAATGATAGGAATGGGAAACTTATCTTTAATAGTGAGCTTGTTGAGCTCCCTATAATCTGGACACATGTGCCATGATCCATCCTTCTTGTGTACCAATACTACTGGACCAGAGAAAGAACTTTGACTAGGTTGAATTATACCCGCTTCTAGCATTTCTGCAACCATACATTCAATTTCACTCTTTTGGGCATAGGGATATATGTACGGCCTGATGTTTGGAAGAACACTTCCTGGAATTAGATGAATAGCATGACTATGATCACGAATAGGTGGGAGACCTTTGGGAGTCTCAAATACCTTGGAATGATTGTCCAAGACTTTTTGGAGATCTAGAGAAATAGATGATTTCGATGTGGAAACATCTAGCAAACATAATTGTGAAATTACACCCTTTTGTTCCTTTTTTAGAAGCTTTGTAATACCATTAGAGTTGATTATCTTTCCTGGTTTCCCTGCAATACCCCTTAATTCAACTTCCTTTCCTTCAGCATAAAATTTCATGAAAATTAAAAGCTATTGTACCCAAGGATTGTAGCCATTGGACTCCTAGTACAACATCAGCATTGGGCTAGTCAATACATATTCTCCCATGGATAGCTTGATATTATGGCACTTTCTAGAGCAATTTATCGTTCCTCCATTTGCAACCATCACTTGACACTCTGGTGTTGGATATAGGAAGAAATTCAATTCTTTTGCTATCTTGCAATGAATAAAATTGTGGGTACTTCCTTAATCAATCAACACTATTACCTTTTGCTTCTTGATTTGTCCTTCTATCTTGATGGTTTGAGGAGTGGTAATTCCAGACAATGCATTAAAAGATATGGTCGGATTCATTTCTTCTTTATCTAGGCTTTGTTCCTGGAGTATATCCTCTTCTTTTGACCTTTCTTGCTCCTTTTCTTCTTCCTCTTTACAATCTATGTAGAATAATTTCTTCTCAGCACACTTATGACCTTTAGTGCATTTGCTATCACAACTATAACAAAGCCCTTTTGCTCTTTTTTCTTCCAATTGTTGTGGTTTCAACCTTATAGGTTATGGAAGGCTAGAGGCAACAACACTTCCATCTTTATAGTTGTGAGTGGTATGCTTCCTAGTTTCCATAATTTTGCTTTCAATTTTTCTTGCTAACCTGAATGCCTTCTCTAATGAATCAGGTTCCCAAAGGCGAACATCATGTTGGATATTATCCTTTAAAGTCCCTATGAACACATCAATCCTATGCTCCTCTGGAATATTTTTTACCATTATGTTCAATTTTTGGAACTCAATGTGCTCCATTATTGAACCCTTTTGTTTGAGACTTATCAATTGGCTAAAAAAATTGTTGCTTTTTGTATCCTCATAATGTGTTGTCAATTCTTCCATAAAAATTACCCAAGTGATAATTTGTTTACGAGAGCAAAGCCATTGATACCATATAAATTGATGTGGTTCCAAATATAAAGTTGCAATATGTACCTTTTGTGTGTTTTGCACATTATTGAGATCTAAAAATTACTCCATCTGTAATATCCATGTTGCAGGATCCTTGCCATCAAACTTCCTCATATCGATTTTTGGAATATGGTGGGTCTTCGATCCAACATTAGAGTTTATGAAATCATGATTAATATTTCTTTTGTTCTCATCATGATTTTACTTTACTACCCTTTCACCATTAGTAAGTATTTCTTGTAGAAAATTTGTCAAATTTGTCTTCAAATCTGCCATGCATGTCTTCAAATCTGTCTTCAAATCTATCTTAAAATCACCCATCTTAGCTCCCATGTCATTCATCTTAGCTTCTACATCTTTCTTTAAGCCATCCATCTTAGATTCTGTTACTTTTTGTGCGAGTGACATTTGTTGCACTTGGTCTCGTAATTTTGATATATCATGTTGCATTTCTTCCTCTTCTTCATAAGTCATGCTAGAGCTTTCAGGTTGCTTACTAGGTGTTTGCATTTTCTTTCCTTGGGGCATCAGTTCCCGATAATAATGCTCTACTATGCCCTTTGAATTCCTTCAAAATAATTTTTCAAACCAAGCTTAAGCAAAAATTTAAAAAAATATACACAACTTTTTTCACTTTGTAGGATCTTGATATTGCCTCCGATGTATCTCTGTAATTTTGGATCATCCAGTTCTGAAATTGTGACCTGTAGTATCCCTCTGTTTCCTCTTTCCAATGTCACCAGCCTGATTAAATTTAGATTCTCCAAGGCAGAGTTATGCATAATCTCCCAAGATGAGATGATTATAGACCTTTTCAAAAGAGCGAACTTGTAGGAAGTGCCATGTGTCACTGTTTCGACCTTAGGATCTGAAAAATATACAAAGGAAACTGTAGCTCGTCCTCTTTTTGTAACTTCTTACGAAATTTCAATCTGATGCTCAAAACAAAATTTATGACTATTTTCCCCAGGTCACCTGTTTGGAATGTAATTCGGGAGTCTGCAAAAATGCCAACTTCCTCAGATCATATCTACGCAAATATAGCACGAAAAGCTTTCAAATTCGGACCTACGGTTCAAAATGATTTTGGCCCAAATGGGTTTTTTTTAGCGTCTGAAACATCGCAGAAAAAAATTTATAGCGCAAATGCCATGATGACCTATTTCGAGCAGCGAAACCCTAGAATTCAAAGCTCTGATACCAAATTTTATGAAACCAGCTCACAAAAAGATAGAAAAGATAGATCAACGCCTTAGAATTCAGCGTCTTTGAGGGGTCAACCTCCTTTACATTACACAAATGAATGATTCTTTGATGATTCAAATGACAAAACCTCCTTTCTATATATAGGAGTCTAAGGAGTCACAATATAACCTAGCTGACCTAACAATTATAATATAAAGGCACAAAAATAACAATAGAAGGATTTTATGGGGCACAATAATAACAATATGGGGACAATAGGGGCACAATAATGCTAATAAGGGATACAACTACAATAGTAATGGGGTAATCACTAGTATTATGGGGACCTATCACAAAGCCTTCAGCATTGTCACACAAGTGTCGTCATAGCCTTCCTAAAGTCTATCTCAAGTGTCACACTTGTCACGTCTTGCCATGAGGTAGTCACACAAAGGGTAATGATTTGCTTGTGTGTTTCCATGATATATGTTTTTATTTCATCAAAGTATGTTAAGTGTGTGATCACAGTCAAGTTCATCACAAGTCCATCTCTCTTTCTGCACTTAGCCATTTTCAGAAAATCTTCCTGACCAGGAAATTTAACTTTACTGGGCCCCAACTGAGTTGTGTACTATGCAGTCTTAGCCATCTTGGATGTGACCGTACTAATCGGAACTATGCATTGTGCATTCCTTGCCTTTGATAACTATTGTTTTGCAGAATTCCTCAATCCAACAACCTCCCTTGACCTCCAGAATTGTACAGTTATGCCTCCCAGTTTTCCTTGAACTGCATACTTCGTATATTCAACCCTTAAGCCTTTTCCTTGCCTTCTAGAACTGTGAAGTGCACAAAAATACCAACCTCCATTGGCCTCCAAATCTACACATATGCTTCCTCTAGTGTCCTTCCCTCAGCTGGAGCTCACTGCATCCAGAAACTGTGCAGTTCTGCTCTCCAAGCCTCCCAGCTACCCAGTCCCCCTTGCCTCTTGAAACTAAAAATTTTTTCCTCCCAAGGCTCCATACAATAGCCTCCATTGCCTACGTGATCTGCACAATTTTTTCCCTTAGTGGGCACTATGCAATTTTCCTCCTCAGTGAGAACTGTACAGAAATACCCCTTAGTCTAGCTTGAGTTGCACACTGCACAGTCTCAGTTACCAAGCTCTCTCCCTATCTACTGGAACTTCACAATGTGTTGTCACTGGACCTTTTCTCTGAGTCTATGACTTGTCTCGGGCTCATTTCATGGATAATAATGCATCATCTTAGACTAGGGAGTTTTTGGATTGATGTCATCCCGTCATGAGTCAATTGCAAGAACAAGTATGCTATCAAGTCACGGTGAGATGATGATGAAGGGCAAGGAGGAGGGAAGCATGCCTAAATACTCTCTTACAGCTAAACTTACAAGTTGATCTATCAAGAGGAAGAAAAGCGACACAATTTTTCAACTACCATCCAAGACTTAAGATCATTAAAGACCCTGCATCACCAAGCTATATGGAGGAGAAGAGAAAGCATATCGAAGAAGACATCTAGCACTCAACAATGATAGTGACTTAAAATTTCCACATCATCAAGTCAATCCATGTCAGCGGTTTCATGTCAAGTTGTGTCATGAGTTATCATATGCCACATCACTATTGTGGACCATGGATATTGTAATCAAATGTATTGTAAATTGGAATTCCAAAGGATACACATAAGTATGAAGAGTCATATAAGTTGAAAATTCATAGGAAGTTGAACAATCATGAGGGTAGTCAAAGATTTACAAGGGGGAAGCATCATCCCTTGGTTCTATATACCCCCTCATTGTATGAGAAAAGGGCTTTCTTCCTTGGCTCCTCCCACAAGGCATTAGAGAGATCAGCTAGTTCGTTGAGAAGAAAGGAGTGGCACCAATGTCCCACTTCTAGGGCTAGTGATGTACATTGTAAACATGTGTCTTGGAAATTTTTCTTAATAACAGAAGCCTTTTAAGGCTAGAGCGTTCTTCCTACATGGACTATGAATGTTTGTAAGACTATTATATGGACATTTGTATTCCATGTTTTCTTTCACATGTACTAATATATTTGAACTATTTCATTTATTTTAGTGCTTATCTTATTGAGAATGTGTTGTAATGGTTGTTATCGATGTCCCATTTTTGTGTAATATTATGAGAGATACTATACAGATATTTCCTTGTTTATTGGTTGTAACGATCGTCGCATCTATTGTGGACTATTCCATTGGATATTATACGGGTCCTTCTGGTTCATGTGTGTCTTTTGTTGGGTGGTACTATTACCTCTCACTTAGAGGCTCAATTTTCTCTCCCCTTTGTAGTAGAAGAACCTGAACACAATCGCACTGCACACTCCCCTTGCTTTTCGAAGACACCATTGCATCACTCTCTTGTGCTGACAACTAGAGCCAAGGAAAATATTTAAGGATTTGGCAACTGGGCCTTTATACTAGATGGGACACCTACACCAAACGGTGTGAGGTATGATTGGGGATTCATATCGAGGAGATACTCTGAATGTTTCCAGGTCCAACACTATCAACATAACCCTATGGCATATGTTAATCATCATGAGTTATGTTATTTCAAATGTGTTGTGTTATTTATAGTAATCTATAGGGATTCCTTGGTTGTAAGACTCCATAAGTATTGAGACTCTTCTTGTGCAAGGAAGCCTTGCCAAGGAATGGATCACCCGAGGGACTACAGGGGTAGAGAAGGGGATTCTTGAACTTAGAAGGTGTGTGACTAAAATGAATAGGAGGCATGAATTAATTGTATCCAAATATTCATGTACATACTCATTGGGACCATGAATGCATGGTTGTGTCCAATGAAACAATGAGCTTAAATTGTTCCCTTTGGAAGCTTTGTGAAGCAATGAACAACCATGCAGGTATGTGTTGGAAAGCCAAGAGATCTAGAGGTAACTAGACCATGAAAAATGAATGGAATTCCTAAAAGTGGAAACCAAGGATATGGAAAATGTTGTTAATATGAAAGTGGCATATCCCTTATTCTACCTAGAATGGTACTACAAAGAGGAGGAAATTGAGTTGGTGTTCTTTGGGGGGGGGGGGGTGCGGGGCGCGATTGTGACACCTATTTCACTACCCCAAATTTTATAATGTACTAAAGAGCATATAATGTTTGGGGGCCATTATTGATGATATAATGTCAAACTGTATTATATGATGTAATTTTTATTTTAATTAATAAAAATGCTAGAGTTAGAGAAAGGGCACATCCAATAGATTATGATGCCTTAGGGAAGGGGAAAATTTAAATTAAGAGGAAAAATATACCTTTGGTGAATATTTCCCCTTTATTGTGATGGATAGCCTTCCCAATAAGCTAAAAGATAGGGAATATGGAGGGTCAAGTTGTAATTATAAAAATAAGAGGGGGGAGAAATCCAGGGGTTATTCTTCTTAGTTATTAATATTTCAGTTTTTCTCTCTTCTATTACTCTCTCATACCTCTCTCTCTCTCTCTCAAAAATTCAAATTAGCATGAGAATAATTACCATGAGAATTTGTGACAACTTATGTAATAGGAATTAAATTATTGTAGTGTTTTTTCCTTGGACTAGATGGCCCTGAGGACTGGGTGTTGTCATGTTTTTATCTGGCATAGAAAACAACTGAATAAGGGAGGTTCGAGGAACTGTAGATATCAAAGAAGGACTCCCTTATGTTGTGGTGACCTACATTTTCATTTTTGAATGTCTATGGGCCTAGTAAAGGAATGGAAAGGCTAAACACTAAAATTATTTCTAGTGTGTGGAGGAGAGTGACATTCACATTTTGTATTAAATTTATCCTAACAAATCTATGCTAAATACATGAGTTTATTTATTCCCTTAACACATCAAAATATGGCTTGAGGTTATCTAGCTATGAGAAAGATTATAGCATAGTTGAGCCTATGGTTGGGTGTAAAGTGGCTCATCCTTTTTCAGTTCCATATTGCAAAAGATTTTACTAAAGATACATATCTCTTATGCATGATTATTTAATTATTGTTTCCAACAAGTTTATATGTACGTGAATTTACCCGTTATAAAACTTATCATGGTTGTAGTTGTTATACTATTTGGCTATATATTTTTATATGTATTAAATTTTGTAACAACACTAGTTGAGCAAGATAGGCTTCCTAAATTCTTCATTCAAAATGTCATGTTGGAATTTCTACAATAACTTTTTTTTGTGAGGTTCCAGAAGCTAAAACTTGGACCATAGTGAGGCAAAATCTCACTAATCCTCTAGTCCAAATTTTAGATCTTGGATTGTGAAATTTTAGGAAATATGATTAGAGGAAGTGTTATTCTTAAATGCATCTTTAAAGAAGCCATGTTGGTATTGCTACTATAACTTTTCTTCAAGGAGATTCTAGAAGTTGAAACTTGGACTATAGTGAGGGGAAATACCGTTCATCATTTGGATTAGTTTTTAGAGCTTGGACTACTAAAATTTAGGATATATTCTATAAGTAATTTTCTATATTAGTTTCCATGCAAAGTGTTTGAAGGAATGCGTAAATGGTTTAATGATTCATTGCATACAATTTTTTTTGATGAAATGCCCCAATGAAAATGTTGTTTTGTGGGATGAGTATAGTAAAATTGTATGTTAGCATTGTTATATGATAGTATTATTATAGTTTATCTATGCCTATTTGAATTCAAATCATTTGAAGAAATGTGTTAATGATATTTTATTACAATTTGCATACAAACTATTTATTAAAATACCTCAAAGATAGAAATCAAAATTTGCATGATTTAGTGTTATATTTTAGTTAGTATGTTACAAGTGGAATTAGAGAAATGTTTCTTATTTTATTTCATGCACAATGTTTGAAAAAATGTATACAAGAAAACTATTATTCAATTGGTTGCACACAAATTATTTCAAGAAATGTTTACATGTATAGTGTTTGACAAAATGTATGAGAGATGAAATCAAGTTTTTAGAAGTGTGGTTAGGATAAATTTAGTAGAAGTATGTAACAAAGGTATGTGACAAAGGTATATTTTAGCAAGGCATATGATAGAGTGGTATCCTTATATCCTTAATCATTCTTTAAGGGGGGAAATGTGATGCCTCATAGCCCTAATGAATCACTAGGGGCTTGGTCTATGATAGAGTAGTATACGAGCTTATTATCAAGCAAGTAAAAAGAAACCTCAAGTTTTCGATACCTCGTAACCTTTGTAACTATTTGAGGGAAATACATATGTGACAAATTAGGCCTCCATGTTGGCTTATATTGTAGAATAAATCATGTGAATATGGTTTGATTTTGTGAGCTAATCTATATTTTTGCAGCAAAGCTAGCCACATTGATCATGCATTAACTAGCCCTCTCCACATGAATTTTCGTTGAACCAAAGGGTATTTAAAGATATCCATATACTGGGAGGAAAACCTCATGTCTTATTGTTTTCCAAAGTGGTCTGAAAATATGAAAATGAATGAGCATTAACAATACTTGTTACTATTGAGTGAAATATGGTAAATTGATTTTATAATGCAACAATTTCATGATTTTTTAAAAGTTAAAAATAAATTGAAAAATAACTTAGGGAGTTATTGTTGGCAAAAATATGTTTAAAAAGTAACAAGAGTGATATAAAATGGTTTTATAAGGCCAGGATACAGTGTTTAATCATAGCAAGTTTTTTCCAAAATGAAGGACTATCTGTTTCCATGTATTCCTCTTTTGTAGTTGAGAGTACCATTACAGACTATCTCTTGTTCATCCAACTAATTAATCTTCCAAATAGGTTAAAAATATACCCACTTTTAGATATTCTATGATCAATCTCTTCAACCTAGTGTAAATCAACAAAATCATGTATGTCCAATGCTATCCAATCCTAGTCTTATTTGGTAGCACAATCCATAACTATTAGCACCATGCAAATACCCAAAAATCCTTATTCCTATTTTCCAATGTTCCTTCCCTGGTTTTCACATATAGCTACTTAATACTCATAATGGATGTGTAATTTCTAGTCTATTAAAAACCATTGCATATATAAAACTTCCAACCAAACTAGCATATGGAACAAGTGACATCTCATCTTCCTCTCTAGTTTATTCAGACATTGTTCTATAGATAAATTTACACCTACAAGAATATGGACCTCTGCAAATAACCTTTTTCTACTAATTGAGCTTTGCATTTCTCCACTTTTCCTTTTGCATTCAACTTATTCTTAAAAATCCATTTACTACCAATGGGGTTTCTTCCAACCAGAAACTCCATTGGATCCCAAGCCTTATCTTTCTATAAGGATACATTTTCTTCAACAATGCCTTTTTCTAGAGTTTCCTATCCTCTAAATCCATGACCTCTCTTAGAGTTATAGGATCATCATTAGTATAAACAAAGAAAATTTTGAATGGAAATTAGGTGGAGTATACCTTTCTAGTTTCCTTATGCCTCAAACTAATCTCCTCAATATCGAAGTATTTTGTTGTTCTTCTTCTAATTTTGTTCTTCTCTGGAATCTAATTCATCATCCTTCAATTCAAACTTTATTTTCTCTAGTTCTTTCTCCCTTGGTTGTGTTTAATGGCATATTTGATTTCTCTAAATACTATATCATGACTATACACAACCTTCGTAGTTTCTGGAATCTAAAGCTTATATCCTTTCAGACCATCTTTATATACATGATAAAAATAGACTTTTCAACTTTTTTATCTAGCTTACCCTTGTTGTTCTTTAGAACATGCACATAAGTATCATAGTCAAATACCCTATTATTCTTAAGAGAATGTTTCTTATGAGTCCATACGTCATGTGGAGACTTATCATCCAATGCTAATAAGGGTGATCTATTTACCAAGTAACACACAATATCCACTTCCTTTGCCCAAATATCCTATCTTAACCCAACACCAATGAGAATTCTCTTGCTTTTACATTAGAATCATATTCATCATTTATGCAACTCCATTCTATTGAGATGTATATGGAGTAGTATTTTTACCTTTTTATACCACACTTCTTACAAAATTATTTGAATTCATTCTTGCAAAATTCTCCACCATTTCCTATCCTTGGAATCTTAGTTTTATTCTCGGCCTAATTTTCCTCAAGAGCCTTAAACTCTTTGAATTTTTCAAATACTTCAAAATTATTCCTAAGGAAATAAATCCATGTATTCCTCAAGAATTCATACAAATGATACATAATACACAAAATTTCCTAGTGATGGAGCTAACATATGTCCAAACACATCATTGTGCATCAACTTTAACATCCCCTCTACCATTGTAGCACTAGAGGAGAATCTTACCTAATTCTACTTCACATATAAAAAACATTCATAGTACTTAAAATCTAGAGATAATTTAGACATACCTTTTACCATAACATTACCATGTAGTACTCAAAGACCCTTCTCTCCAATATGTCCTAGCATTTGATACCACAACAAAGTATTTTCTCTGGAGACTATAGGTGTTTTTCTTTCTTCATCTCCACTCTTAGGAAAAATGGAATTGTTTCACCCATCAGTAACAATGATTCCTAGTATCTTATACATAGTCCCAATATAAACTACCCTCAGCAATACCATTGCTCCTTGTACCATGATATAAGTGTCATTTTCAAACACCTTTTTTTACATCTACATCATTCATATTTCTTACAAAAAACAAATTTGTTTTCTAGTCTTTGATGTAAAAAGCACTAGGGAGTGTCTAATCCTTCCACCCATGAGCTTCAACTTGAATTTTCCACATTTTATGATTTTATTTGTTCAATCATATCCTAGTAAAACATCACTACCATCATATCTTTTGTATTCACAAAACCAGACCATACAAGGAATCATATGAAAGGATGCCTCTGAATTGACCATCCATGCCCCATGATCTACATGTGTTCTTAAGGAATCAAAGTACACATCCCCTCCTTTATCTAAGGATGTTTTTTCTTCTATAGTAGCATCATCATATCCCTTCCCTTTCTCTACAATTTTGGAACTACATTATTTCTTTTAATTCCCTTATTTTCAATACCTCTAAGATACATTTACATATTTTCCAGGAGATTTAGATCTTCCTTGAGATTTAGATCTCCCACTTGAGGACTTATTTTTATTTCTACTATAGGAGAGTTCTCTACAAACAAGGAATATGTGTTTTCAATTTACATGTTTTTCATCATCATCTCCTCTAATAACAAGGATGAGAGGCTATATCAACAAAACTTAAAGTAGTTGTATCAGTACCTATGAAAACAACCAAAGTAGCCCATGATTCTTGTAAAGATGACAAAAAATTGATACACTTATCTTATTATGAAACATTAATCATCGTGATATGGATTGGATCTTTATATTGTTTTTCATCCATCTCATTGCTTTTAGAGTGAAAAAAGTGGAGGAATCAAGTCAGAGGACCAGTTTTATAAGTGTGACCCTATTCAAAAATTTGGGTTTGAAACCTTATGGGAGCATTTTTAGGCATCAAAAGATGTTTTTTGGGGGTAAAATTGTTCTTCTTTAGTGCAACACCCTTCTTTTCATATGCAAAAATTGCCTCAATTGGAGTTTGTATAATTATTCCACTCAAAAGTTTACCTTCTTGTTTTTTCCACCATAATTAGAAAGGATGTCATATTAGCTCCCATAACTCATGGAAAAATGGCTAGCCACGTGATTATGAAAAATAGTATTCTAGAAGAGACAATATTGTAACTCTGGTTAAGAGATGAAAGAGTCAAAACTAATCACTAGTAGGCTATTAGGTTGTGTTATAACCAAGCCACTAGGAGGAAAATGGGTTTCATTCTTTTCGAGTGCATTTGTTCCATAGATGAGCAGAGTAGCCGAGAGGGATAGAGAGAGAGAACATAGAGAGGATTTATGCACTATAGTAATACCATGTGCCACAGGTCTTAGTTCTTTGTACTCACAACCATTTTCTATTCAAAGAAAGAGAGTAGAGCGGCCTCTCCTTCCAGCTAGGTTTTCTCTCAAAAGGGTTTCCCAGCTTATATCTTGTGTCAAATCATGGTTTATAAGTTTTTATTTTGATTTTCTCTATTTTTTGAAAAATAATAATTTGCATGCATACGCAATAAACAATAATTTATAGATCCATAAATCATAAATAGAAATAAACCTCATAATGTAGATTTCATATTTTTAAGTACAATTTATCAAATCCATTATGACAAATTATACAGTGGAATATCCACTATAGTTTATAGATCATATTGGTGTCAGAGTAGGTTTTTGTATATTGGTATCAGAGTAGGTTTCTTTGGGTATATTGTGTATATTTCCAGGGGATCTAAATCATTAAATCTAAAATTCATCAAATCCTAGTCATGGTCGATGAATTTTTGAATCACCATCTTGATCCTATAGAGGAGATATTTTCATAGCTAGAAGCACGTGTTGTAGATATAATCCGTAATGTGAATCTTCTCATGTTGGCCCTAAGCAATCATATTGTGCCATTCTGAGAAGATGGTGTTTTTTAATGTAGAGGATTGATCAGAGGGGAGATCAAGAGATTAAGAAGAAACTTAAAATGATTAGAATAAATTACTTGAAAGAGATCAACCTAGTTCGAGTGTCATGAACCATTCACGATCCATGGTCAAAATGGAAGTGAATGTCAATATCAAGTTGTACCAAAATGTGATTGACACTCTAAAGCTAAATCATTGTTTGTATAAATTAGTAATCTATCTTGGTGTTCATCATATAGAAGAAGAACGAAATATTTCATTTGCATGGCTAAAATTAGCGGGCCATGCCCTGACCTAGTAGTAAATCCACACAGAGACCTTGAGTTTGGAGGGATATCCTCTCGTGGCTGAGTGGGAAGACTTCAAAATGCTCATAAATTCATAATTTATCCCATTGAGTATTTAGAGGACCACTGTATCCGATGGCACTACTTCAGACATAAGCAGGGGTAGAGTGTATAACAGTACACCACATAGTTTAGAAAAGCGGTGTTAATGTTGGCTATCTCTCCAAAGAACCCAAATGTACTCCTCAAATATCTAGGTGGTATACAAATACATTTGTGGAAATAAGTGATGTTGTCCAAGCCCACATCATTGGATGAGGCTGGTGTACAAGCACAATACTTGGAGAAAATAGGTCAAAATATGATCAAGTGGATTAAAGAAGAAGGAGAAAGAAGACACTTCTAATGTGGGGAAGAAGAAGTGGAAAGGGGGGGAATATAAAAAGATATCATCCACAACGCACTATCGCAAGGATCCTAATAACCAATGTAACATTGATGGTCATAGAAAGGAGAAGTGTTGGAAGTTACATCTAATGCTTAACCCAAACAACAAGAGGAAAGATAATAAGGAGAAGAATTTCATGGCCATTGATTCGAGTAACCAATTTGAAAGCATCTTAGATTTGGATGAGGAGATAATATATAAATTAGTGCAGAAGGAGGTGAATCTCTGTAGCCTTCAAAAATAGGAAGAGAAAGAAATGGCAAAAATCTTCGACATAAAAATATATGTCAAGAAGAAAAAGATTGATGCTCTATTGGACTCAAGACCGCAAGCAAATCCCATTGCATTAGATTTGGTCAAGAAATTGGAATTGGAAGTTCTTAATCATTGTAACCCATATACATTGGTATGGGTAAATGTGGATGCAAAGTTAAAGGTAATAAAATAGTGCAAAATTAGATTTGCTACAAGTCTTGATTTTATTGATGAAGTAGAACTAGATGTAGTTCCCCTTGATGTATGTGGAGTGGTTCTTGGAAGTCCCTACAAGTTCATGTGATTTGAAATATACATGATGAGATCCAACCAATACTATCTCATTATGGATGGAAAATAGTTCATCATCAATGGGCATAAAGGTAGGTCAAAAATTTCTCTTGTAAGTGCCAACCAAGCAAAGAAATTGATAAATTTCAGCAAGAAGTATGTTTTACTATTTTTAAGAGAAAATTAATCTATAGAAGAGTCGTAAGAGGTAAGGTATCGTTGTAGGGGTGTACTAAAAAAGAAAAATAATAATTGAAAGTGTTGCTACAGGTCTATAGGTATGCATTCTGGGAACCTAACGGGTTACTACCCAAGAAGGAAGTGGAGCATGAGATCTAACTATTGCCATACTCCCCATTGCCAAAAATTGGTTTGTATAGGAAGTATATTATAGAAGAAAGTGAGGTGAAGAAATGGTTGTAGCAACTACTAGAACAGGGTGTCATTCTATTGAGTACATCACCACATGGGTTACGCATCATCATTGTGCCAAAGAAGGATGGGACTTGGAAAATGTGTATAGATTATAGGGTGTCGAACAAAAACATGCTTAAGAACAAGTGCCCCTTTCCTATAATAGATGTTTTGTTAGACCAATTGTAGCAAGAAAAATACTTCACCAAGAAGGACATAAAGTTTAGATATCACTAGGTTCAAGACAAAGAAGAAGATACCTACAAGACTTCCTTCAAAACTAGTGGTTTGTCATGCCATTTGGCCTATGAAATGCACTGACTAAATTTATGAGGTTAATGAATGATATATTGTGCCATTTTATAGGTTCATTCATTATTTTCTATTTGGATGATATATCGGTATGCAATGCTACCTAGGAGGAGCATATCTCACATTTGATATAGATTTCGGAAGCATTAAAGAAGCACCAAATACTAAAAAATCTCAAGAAGTATGAGTTTCCACAATAGTGTTTGGTGTATCTGGGGTATGTGATAGGTGGAGGACAGATGAAGATAGATCTTAACAAGATGGAGACCATCATGAAATGGCCAGTGCATACTAATGTTTTTGAGGTTAGGAGATTCGTTGGGGTAGCATAGTACTTGTAAAAACTTAAAGCCTCATTTTCAGTAGTAGAAACATCACTCCATGCAATAATAGTAAGTGGTAATAATTTCCAATGGAGAAGGGTCAATAGAGGACCTTTGAGGAGTTAAAGAAGAATATCAGTCAACCACCAATTTTGACATTACTAAACTTGCAACAACCCTTTGAAGTGGAGGCAGATGTGAGTGGGTATGATATGGGAGTAATCTTAATTCAGGGAGGAAGGCCTATATGATACCATTCTAAAGTATTTCATCGGGTAGAGTCTTAACTCCCTTACTTAGGACAAGGAACTCTATGCCATAGTGCAAACTACGTAGAAGTGGAAGCATTATATGATGGGAAAGGAGAAAATAATCCACACAAATTGTTGGAACTATTATGTTGGCATTGATGTCAACCTCAGTGATGAAATCATAGGATAAGACGATTGGCATTACCAGTATTAATGAGACAACCTACATTTGAGTGTTGAGTGTGTTTCCTACACAATTGGAGTTGCATAGTCTTGTAGTGGTTTTAGTTTTGCAAGATGAAAGATCTATTAAACTAGATTTGAACTCATTTCTACCTCAATGGATCATCTCAAGTGCTCATGCAAAGTGTATATATATATATATATATCCCTCTGAGAGACCTTACAATGGTATAGGGCACTTTGAAAAACTCCAAAAGGATGAGGAGTTATGGTAGTTTGAATTTTGGTGGTATTCTAAAGCCTCTTTGTTCCACATGCTAACAGAAGGCACAAGACAAAAAATTTCCCATTGAATGACGTATAATTTGACGATACACCATAGAGATTTTGGTTGGAGGTCCAGGAAATGTCATAGTCCCATGGTTTGCAAAACTCACTAGATAAAGAAATTTCCATCACCAATTCGAGAATTTCATGGGGATTCATCTAGAGTTTAAGGTTCACAAGAGTTTTAGTAATGGCATAGTGGAAAGCCATATGGACTCCAAGGGATGGTGATATGTCTGTTACTGGACGTGAAAATTCACAGCCTGCCATGGAGGTTTTGGAGAAGTCTTTGTGTGGTGATTTGATGGGGCAAGGCAAGGTTGACAGATATTTCTAGAAAGAAATGATCCCAACATTGGCATGTAACAAGAATTAGCACCTTGGGCCATTTTCAAATAACAAAGGAAATAAAAAATAAATCATAGGAACCCCAAGCCCTCCTTCATATCCGATAAGGTGGCATAATAACAAGTGGTAGAATATGATTGGTGACGAGGATGATATGCCAACTAGTTTGCAAGACAGGTCAGTGTGATGGGGACATGGAAGGTGACATATGGTATGTATATTTGTCACTTTTGGGTGTCCAAGTGGCCCTTTATCAAGTGACATGTGGCACTAGTCATAAGGTGACACATGGTAGTGTAATGATGTGGCATGACATGTCACCACACCATGAGGTTCCAATAAAATGGTTTACTGAGGTATTTCTTTGGATTTTATCATGGTTGATGGACTTTGGGAGATGAGAAGTGGTTTTTCACTTATTTTTCAAAATTCTTAGTGTGTCACAGAAGTTTGGATTGAGTGCTATAATGTGAATTTAGCCTCCCTGATACTTTTTAATTAACAAAGGAATTCATTGGAAAGCATGGAACTTGGGACCCCCCCTTTTGTATTGTGACAGTGTGGACTAATGGAAAGAGAGGACACATGGGACAAGCATTGAATGAAGATTAAATGGCCATAATTCATTATCACCAGCAATATCATCGACTATGATTTATATTAGGTGAAAAACATGTGTGGAATTTAGTATGCCTAACTACATGCGATGGATTTGATAGTGAAGAATGATTGGGACTTATGGCCCAAATCAACATCAATTATACAACATGCGCAAAGGTTAAAAAGTTCTTATGCACATAATGGATCCAATGGCTCAAATCTACATCGATCTCTCTACATACACAAATTTATGGACAATATTGAGTGTGGTGGATTCAATGATAGTGTGACATGGCAGCACACATAGAAGATAGGTGGAGTTAACAAGGCCCAATGGTGAGGAGATAGGTGGAAAAAAAGTGATGATGTGATGCCTTAGTAGCATGACACGTGGCTAGTGGAAATGGCCATTTTGAGTGGCCATGTGGACTGAATCTAAGTAACATGTGACAAAAATCAAAGAATACCATGTGGAAAATGATGACAATAGCTGATGATGTCACATATCTTCAAGATTCACACCTAGGGTCTTGTTTGTGAGAATTTGTGCCTTCTGTGGTAAGGTTACAGTTCTAGCCTTTGGGCATATAATGCCTAGGCACTAAAATTTAAGGGCATTATAGTTAATCCAACATATTATGGAGCAAATACCCTGCCTTGCATATGCAGTTGTTTTTTACTCAAGATCATATGGATTAGAGGGTTGAAGTCTTAAGGGCGTGAAACCATATAAAATTTAGAGTTCTAAGGCACCAAATTTGCTAAAGTGGTAGTTGAGGAAACATCTGGTATTTACTCTGATGACTCATTCTATTGATATAGTCCATCAGCGAGATTGGCATGGTAAAATACTACAATATCATACCCATGGTAAATCAGATATAAAGGAAATAAATGGTAGCATGATTTATGGAAATGGGAGGTGATATTGATTGAAGAATCAAAGGTTGAGATAGAGCGTCGTAGTGAGCTATAAGAAATTAATCGGAGAACTATACTACAGGATCTAATGCAATGAATTAAAGTTGATCATGGTGGTTGAGAAGTTTCTTCTTAAGCTAGGAGAAAATATGAAATTTTGCCCTTGAGCTGTAAAATAATTATGGAAGTTCACTCTCGAGTTGTGTAAGAGTTAATGCAGCTCAATTTTGAGCCATGTGTAGCAGAGTTGTACAAAATGTTGTTGAATTGAGTGTGAAAATTTTTCTATCCCATTGGTGTGTTTAAACCAATACTAAGTGTAAGTTTTTGTGCTATGAGTGCGTGTTCCATAGAGCCAAAGGTTGATTGAGTTAGTGTGTGGTTGCATAAGTGCAGAGGAAGGCCAAGAATGTAAGAGTATGTATATGGCCCATGACTATGAGAGAATGGAACGTATCAAAAAATCTATAATCATATATGAATGTAAGAAGAGCTGCAGAGAAGAGGCAGATACTGAGAATTATGAGTTGGACACTGATATATCAAGTTGAGTGGGAGTTGTAGCAAAGAGAAGAAAATATGAACAAAGCATCTATGGATCTTCTTCTAAAAATGAATGAAATATAGGTTTGTAGTTTCTACATATTGGTGCCTACGCATCAAGGGGTCATTGCTTCCTTCAAGTGGGTGCCTAAGAAAAAACTTAGGGGGTTGGTGCCTCTTGCAAGTAGTGGATTGCAAATTAGGGTTCAATGCTTCCTTCAGGTGTGTGCCTGAGAAACAACTAAGGGGGTCAGTTCCTCCTACAAGTAATGAATTATGAATTAGGGAGTCAATGATTCCTACTTGTTAGTGCCAACAAAATAAATTAGGGATTGGTGCCTCCTACAAGTGGTGGCTTACTAATTAGGGAGTTGGTGCTTCCCACTGATTGGTGATAGCAAACAAAATGAGTTGGTGATTCCTACTATTTGGGGCCAACAAAAAAAATTGGGGGTTGGTTCCTCTTATGAGTGGGTGCTCATAAAAATTGATGTAATTAGAAGTGGTGGCTTTAGATTTACATCATAACAAAACAATATTTGTTGTTTTATCCCTTTATGGATTTCCATGTAAAAAATATACAGGTCATATGTGAATGATGTTTAAGTTGTGGCTTTTTATTTTATGATATGTTTACATGATACACCACTAAATGGTAAGATGTTTAAATATGGTAATAATTGTTAAAATTGGCCTTAATATTGATTCACCACCCCCAACTCGGTATTAACCTAGTTTCCAACCATTAGTATCATAGTATGTTCTTTTAGGAACATCTTAACCACTAGAACATAGATCTAAAGGGGTCATGGCTAACCAAGAGTGGATTACAATAAATGGACTACCATTTTTGAAGGGTTATGGTTATTTACTCCGCAAGGTAAGAATAGAAGCCTATATGATAGATCTTGATTTATATGTATGGTTTTTTATAGAGTATGTATAGAAGAATGAATATAATATTGAGGTAAAGAATATCAACTTGAACTGGTTATCAAATTTAGACTCTAATAAAGTGAGACATTATTAGACTACCAAAGAAATGTTGGATAAGATGTAGCGTATATATGAAGGAGAAAATCAAAAGGAACCAAATAATATTGAAGATCATTGTTCCTCAAGTAATGAATTAGCTCTTAAATAAGATTTCCATGTCATAAAGGCTCAAGCTGCAAATCATCATTTAGAAAGTGAAGCTAGAGATGGAAAGAAGAAGAGGAAGAAGAAAAGGAAGAAGGCATATCAGAAGAAACTTGTTTATAATATTGAAAATATTACCAATAAGTTGTAAATGATTGGTCATCAAAAGGAAAAATCATATTTAGAAAAAAAAAGATGAAGGTGTAGAAGATTTAGATGAGATTACATGCAGTTCAAAAGGTAAGTTGTTATCATGTTATAATTGTAAAGGAATAGGTAATCTATCTTCTATATGTTCATATGAAGTTTATGAAGAAAGAGATAGATATACATCTAGTAGTTCTGTAGAAATACATACACTAATAGAAATAGTAGATCAAGGCACTACTCAGGCAAAAAATGAGAGCATCTTTGGTAGAGATGAAGAAGGAATACTTCTCATGCTCATGGAAGAATATTTAGATTCAAAAAGAGATCAAGGTCCTAAAGATATAAATGATACAATTGATTATCTGAAGATTCAGTGAGAAGAAGTCAAAAGAATAAATGAAGTATTGATAAATTAGTTGAATGAAAAAGAAGCTTATTTTGAGAGATTAGAAGTTGAGGTTATTTCTTTAAGAAATGATCTTACAAAAGTTAATGATCAACTTTCTCGATATTATAAATTTAAAAATAGTACCAAGATATTTAATGGGATTCTCAATAGTCAAATATATCCTCTTATTAAGAGTGGACTTGGATATGAAGAAGAATCAAGCTCCAAGAAAGTATAGGTTAAAGAAATGGTTAGCAATGCTGAAATAGTCAAAGTAGTTATCATAAAGAAGGCTAAAGTAGACATCGAATAGCAATAGTATCAAGAAAACCAATGGTAGAAAATGCTAAAGGATAACAACCATAAGGAGTAGCAACAACAAAGGGAGATAATGAACATGAATAAATATTTGAAGCACAAGAAAGATCTGAACAACCATAAAGAAAAGTGAAGAACCATCAGAGGTCCTTTCCCCTCAAGAACAAAATCATCAAAGGAAAAATGCTCCCAGGTATAAAAGTTGGTTTAATGGCTACATATTTTCTTGCAATAATTTTGGACATAAAGCTACATAATGTAGATATTATGCAAGAATTCAAAGTATGTTGATTAGCAGTAACAAGAGAGCTTATAATATTCCAAGGAATAGATATGCTAGCAACAATAGAGGATTTGGTCAGAATACTATTAGGATTTACAATTTCTTTGTTTCTATCCTATATCATGTTGAATGCTACAATTGTGGAAACTTTTAGCACAAGGAAGCTAAGTTTAGATATGGCAAGATCATACCTCCCTCTCAGAAAGAGAAATCAAAAGAAGCAGCTTAGCCTTTGAATGTAAAAAGAAATAAAAAGGTAAAGGAACATGAGTTTGCATTATGTGCTCAAAGTCAAGGAAGGATGCTAAGAGGAGCATTTGATCAGTAGAGACATAATATGCATAATGGTAGACAAGTGAATCTCCCTGGAAGTATTGAAGATGACATCCATGGGCCTCAAGCAAGTAAAATCAGTAACTACCCAACCAATCCTCCCAAGAAAAACAAGCAAGTAGACATCAAGAAGATATGGAAGAATAAAAAGGAAAAAAATGAGATTATAGCTTGGATTGTGTAGCCAAGATGATGAGATCCAATGGCATAGAGAATGAAAATGTTCAAATCTCATGGGCAAATATTATAGGAGTAAGTTGTTTAATTCCTTGAGATAATCCAAACAAAATAAAGAACTTGCTTAGAGCAATTTGAACATGAAATTAAAATAAGATGCCCCTATCAAGGTTCATCACACCAAGGTATGGAAGGAAAAGGAAGGGAAATACTCAAAGGGGGTATATCCTTAGTGTATATTCATTGAAAATAAGAGGATGGATTTAAGTGAATCCAAAGATGTCAAATGCAAGCAACAAAAAGAAATATACATAGTGGTGCATCTGAATGTGAAAGAGAGAATTAACCCATCATAGCCTCAGGGGGAGTACATAATAGCATTTCAATTCACATGAAGAAGATGATATGTAGTAGGAAGAGTGGTTTGCTAGATGGCCCAAAAGTAAAGACAATTATGTAGAAACAACCCTCTCGCATAATCAAACAAGGAATATGTCAGGAGATTAATGAGATGGAGATTGGATAGGCTTAGGGGGAGTTGCACACTCAAAAAAAAGAAAGAATCATTAATTAGCTTCAGGAAGGGTTGATTACTCAAGCAAGGCAAGAAATGAAAGTTTTTCCCATCTTGTTGGGTTGTGTTATATTCTTTCCACAACTAGCCCATGTAGTTAACTGGGGGGTTAAGAGGGGGGTGGAGCCCCCCCTTGTTGCACCAATTTCATAGCGGGGGAGTCATAGGGGGTTTGAGGGGTGCATGTAACCCCACTCTATGGGATCCAGTGCAGCACCCCGGAAAATTTTGGTTTTGGACCCTATGTTAAGTTGGGCAGACCCACCTATGGTTTTGTGCATGATTTTTTCACATGTTTTTGGATGCGATGGTTTTCGGTCCATGGTTTTGGATGTGATGGTTTTCAGTCCATGGTATTGGATGCTTCAGCATGTATAAATATGTATTGTAACATTGAAAGGAACATAATGAAAAATCAAGCTGGTAGTCCCAGTTTTGGGATCCAGGGGAAAATCTATGTGTATATGTCTTTTATGTATTATGCTCTCGCATTGTTTATTTTCTGTGTTTTAGAATTCATATGCAGGTAATTTCTGTACGGGGTTAAAACCTACATTTGGTATCAGATCTATTTTGGCTTCAAGGGTCGCCTTTATTGTTGAGGGGTTTCACTCGGTAAACCTTGTCCAGAGGGAGATCTTCGAGATCGATTCTGTTGGTGAAAGAAGATGGCGAGCAGTGGAAAGATAGAGATTGAGAAATTTAATGGTCAAAGTTTTGAGTTGTGGAAACTCAATATGGAGGATCTATTGGTGGATAAAGATCAGTGATCATGGTGGATCTGGGTACTAAACCAACAAAAGTGTTCGATGAAGAATTGAAGAAGTTGGATCGGAAGGCAAAGAGCACAATACAATTATGTGTCTCGGATTCAATATTGTTGAATGTATCGGGGGAAGCATGGTGAAGGCTTTGTGGGACAAGTTAGGGACTTTGTACCAATCTAAGTCTCTGATGAATAAACTCTTCCTACGGAAAAAGCTGTATAACATGAGGATGAAAGATGGAGACTTGGCGACAGAGCATCTAAATTCATTTAATATTGTGGTAACTCAGTTAGCATTTGTTGATATTAAAATTTCAGATGAAGATAAGTGCATTAGTTTGTTTTTCTCTCTACCAGATTCGTGGGATAGTCTGGTTATTGCAATAGGTAGCAATGAAACTACCTTTCTGTTTGATGAGACAGTCTCATCCTTGCTGAGGGAGGAGATGAGACAGAAAAATATGGAGAGCCAGAATGGTGATGCCTTGTCTATACGAGGATGGTCCCAGAACAAAAACAAAAATAAGTCATTGAGTGGGAGATCTAATTCTAGAGGGAGATCTAAATCTCCAAGAAAACATGTAAATGTGGTGTGCTGGAAATGCAAAAGGAAGGGCACTACAAAAGGGACTGTAAATTTAAAGCTTCTGACAAAGGAAAGGGATCTAATGATGCTCCTTTTGTAGAGGCGAAAACCACCTGAGATGAAGGTGGGGATGTGTACGCGGCTTCTTCAAGTACACATGTAGATCATGAGGCATGGTTGATTGACTCAAGTGCATCCTTTCACTTCACTCCCCATAGAGAGTGGTTCTGCGAGTATGAGAAATACGATGGTGGTGATGTCTTCTTGGGGGATGATAGGAAGGCTAGAATCGTTGGTCGTGGAAAAGTAAAGTTGAAGTTGCAAGGTGGAAGGGTTAGAACACTTCCGAGTGTTCTGCATATTCATGCATTGGCTAGAAATCTGATTTTTGTAAGCAATTGGATGATGCAGGTGTAAAAACAATGTTCGAGAAGGATACCTGCAAGATGGTTCGACTGGTATTGATGCGGGGAGTTCAGATTGGAACTCTATACAAGATACAAGGTAGCACTATTGTTGATGGGTGCAATAGTTCCATGATTCCTAAAAGTGGAGCAGAAAATCTAGTGGTCTCTGGAGAGAAGACCATGTTGTGGCATCAAAGTCTTGGACATATTAGAGAGAAGGGCCTTCAAATACTTCATGGTAAAGGTATGTTAGAAGGTATGAGTAATAGCTCTCCGGATTTTGATTTCTATGAAAATTGTGTATATGGGAAGCAGAATTGTGTGAGTTTCCCCTTTGGTGGTAAGAGGGCGAAACATATATTAGAGCTTGTGCACAGTGATGTGTTTGGACCTGTGAAGGTTCCATCACTGGGTAATTCTGTGTACTATGTATCATTTATAGATGACTTCTCAAGGAATACATGGATATATTTCCTTAAGAAGAAATATGAAGTCTTTAATAGGTTTAAAGAATTTAAGGCTCTCGTGGAAAATCAAACAGAGAAGAAGATAAAGGTGTTGAGGATAGATAATGGTGGAGAGTTTTGTAGCAAGGAATTTGAAGAATTCTGTAAGAAGTGTGGTATATCACGGCAGAAGACTACTCCATATACACCTCAGCAAAATTGAGTTGCAGAAAGAATGAACAAGATGTTGATGGAAAGGGCAAGAAGCATGCTTATTGGTGCTGGGTTAGGATAGGAAGTCTGGGCAGAGGCGATGGATACTGCATGTTACCTGGTCAACAGGTCACCTTCATCAACGTTGGAAGATAAGACTCCACAAGAGGTATGGACTGGTAAGAAACCCTCTCTTTCACATCTAAGGGTATTTGGATGTGATGCATATGTACATGTTCCAAAGGAGAAACAAACCAAGTTGGATAGTAAATCTGAAAAGTGCATCTTTATTGGGTATAAGGATGGTTTAAAGGGTTATAAGCTTTGGAACCCAGTAACAAGGAATGTTGTGTATAGCCGAGATGTGGTGTTCAGAGAGGTGAAAGATGTTATTAAACATGAAGTCCAACCAAATGAACCTGAGAAGATAGAGTTTGAGCTAAAGGAGGAAGAATCAGACTCTACAACAGAGGAGGAATCAGAAGATGAAGAGCCACAAACTTCGGCTGTGAGAAGATTAGTTCAAGAAAGAAGGCAGCTAGAAAGGTATAGTCCATCTGCTTTTTGTTCAAATTTTGCTTTGATGGTTACTAATGATGATCCCAAAACTGTGAAGGAAGTAGTGGATTCAGAGGATGGAAAACTTTAGAAAGAGGCCATGGTTGATGAAATGGCATCTTTGCACAAAAATGAGGCTTGGGATCTGGTGGAGTTGCTGGCTGGAAGGAAACCCATTGGCAGCAAATGGGTGTTCAAAAAGAAGACAAATGCAGAAGGAAAAGTGGAGAAATACAAAGCTTGGTTGGTAGCAAAAGGTTATTCCCAAGTGCCGAGAATTGATTTTGATGATATTTTTTCTCCTATTGCCAAGGTAACTTCTATTAGATTACTTTTATCTGTTGCTGTTGCTTTTGATTTTGAGGTAGAATAGATGGATGTGAAGACAATATTTCTTCACGGGGATCTGAAACAGGAGATCTACATGAAGCAACTTGAAGGTTTTGCAGTGAAGGGTAAGAAAGAATTGGTATGCAAGTTTAAGAAGTCTCTGTATGGGTTAAAACAGTCACCAAGGATGCAGTATCAGAAATTTGATACATTTATATGGGGACTTGGCTTCACCAGAAGCAAAGCAGATCATTGTATGTATTTTAAATTGATTGGCGATCATGTTATTTATCTGGTCTTGTATGTGGATGATATGTTGCTGATTGGAAATGACAAAGAAATTATCCAGGAGTTGAAAACCCATTTGTTCTCCAAATTCGACATGAAAGATCTTGATGCTACAAACTATATTTTGGGCATGAAAATTAAAAGAGATCAGGCAAAGAGGAAGCTCTAGTTAAACCAAAGGAAATATGTCGAGACAATATTGCAGAGGTTTAATATGCAGGATAGTAAACCAGTGAAGGTTCCTATTCCTGTAGGTGTGAGGTTATTTGTTGAACAGTGTCCCAAGACACAAGAAGAGGAAGAGGACATGTCCTGTGTTCCATATGCAAGTGCAGTCGGTAGCCTGATGTATGCAATGGTCTGTACTAGACCAGACATTGCACATGCAATGGGAGTATTGAGAAGGTTTATGTCAAAACCAGGGAAGCAGCATTGGACAACAGTGAAGCGGGTTTTCAGGTATTTGCGTGGCACTAGTGATTATGGTTTGTGCTACCAAGGAAGACCAAGATTGGACAAAGTGTTGGATATTCATGGCTTTGTTGATGCAGAATGGGCTGGAGATCCGGATCAGAGAAGATCTACAAGTGGGCATGTGTTTAACCTATTTGGAGGTGCAGTCAGTTGGATGAGTAAGAAACAATTTGTAGTGGCACTATCAACTACAGAGGCAGAATACATGGCAGCCACTCATGCAAGCAAGGAAGTAGTTTGGTTGCAGAGATTGTGTTCAAGTATGGGGTTAGTACAAGAAGCTATAAGGATAGACTGTGACAGCCAAAGTGCAATATTCTTCGCAAAGAACCCTACATATCATTCAAAGACAAAGCACATCGATGTTTAGTATCACTTTGTGAGGGATATGATAGAAGACAAAGGTGTTCCTGGTAAAGGTGGACACTTTGAGGAATACTGCAGATGCATTGACAAAATCTGTGAGCTCTGAGAAGTTCTCTTGGTGTAGAGAAACAATGGGTGTTGTAAGGCTGGATAAATGACTAAGCTCTATTGTGGCCCCCTGTGGAAAGAAAACAACAAGTGGGAGAATGTTGGGTTGTGTTATATTATTTCACAACTAGCACACACAATTAACTAGGGGGTTAGGAGGGGGACGGAGCCCCCCCTTGTTATGCCGATTGCATAACAAGGGGAGTCACATGGGGTTTGAGGGGTGCAGGTAACCCCACTCTATGGGGTCTGGGGTAGCGCCCCAGAAAATTTTGGTTTTGGACCCTATGTTAGGTTGGGCGGACCCACCTATGGTTTTGTGCATGATTTTCACACATGTTTTTGGATGCGATGGTTTTCAGTCCATGGTTTTGGACATGATGGTTTTCGGTCCATGGTATTGGATGCTTCGACATGTATATATAATTGTAACATTGAAAGGAACATAATGAAAAATCAAGCTAGTAGTCCTGGTTTTGGGATCTAGGGGAAAATCTTTGTGTATATGTGTTTTATGTGTTATGCTCTCACATTGTTTATTTTTTGTGTTTTAGAATTTCTATGCATGTAATTTCTATACGGAGTTAAAACCTACACACCTTATGTGATTTACTTTTGATTCATTTAAGTAGCAGATATGATTAAACCTTGCGATCATGAGTATAATTAAACAATCGGTATAACTTTTCATTTTCCTTGGTTATCAATTGGTATCTCTATGTCAATTGATATTCTATATTGGAAAACACATTTTGAGAGAAGAAGCCATAGAAAGTTAAATTTCAAGGTAAAAAGAGCTCAAATATCAAACTCAATGGAGAAATTGACCTCGAAGAAAAGGACATGATGGTAAGTATGCATGGGGGAAGCGTGCACAGTCACATGAGTTGTAGCAGAAGTAACATTTGCATTATAGTTACTGATACAAAGATGAATTGGAATATGAAGAGTGACTAGCTATTATATTTTCACAAAAAAAAGAGTAGATTGAGCTTATAACAATAATGGAGAAGTGAGAAAATATTAAAGATAGTAGTTAATTTCAGCCCAAAGGTTGTATGACCTATAGCTTGTATTATCCTCTCAGGGGGAGTACTGTCAGTAGTCATAGAGTGTTAAGAATTGGATCAATATCCAAGAGAGATAGTATGATCTGAAATCTTGGGCAAACTTGTTAATTCTATGCAATCTCCCTCATATGTTAAAATATGTTTAGGATCGTCTCATTTTAACCAGGTATGCAAGAGGTTTATGTGTCAAATTATATGTCTTTTATGTGTCATGTATGAGAAAATTATGAATTTATTAGCTGCTTAAATAACATGGACAGAAAATGAAATGCAGAGAAATATACACAACAAAATCATAAGGAAAATCTAATCAAGGAGTTCACCCTCCAGTGCTGGGCTACATCTCCTAGAACCTCCTTCAATGGCTAGGCCCTCTTGGAATTATTTGGTAAAATGCCTTATTACAACCTTCTTCTCAACTCCAATGACTTTGAAAACTATACCATTGGGTTCATAGGACCCAAAAATCCTAAAAATGACTATTAGATCTCTGAAAACCGACTCTGGTTGATCTGAGCATGACTTCCTTCCCTGGTGGCCCTAGGCTTCCCTGAATTTCCCTGTGGAAAAATAACATTTTGAAGTCTCCTATTGCCTCTGAAACCTATTCCATTGTCAAAAATTGGTCAAAATCCCATCAAGTTATGGTCTTTTCAATTTTTCCCTGGGAATCTCCTCCAAATTTGGAAAACTTCAATTAATCCCACTAAATTTGGGGGCACTTCTAGATTTGGTAGAACCCGCCAAAATCTCGGCCAGCTATAAAGCACGTTTAATTAGTGCTTGAGTGCAATTAATTAGCACTAATCACCATTTATGGTAAACCACTAATGGTTAATCTCTAAACCTTCGGCGTTTAACCTTTAACAATATGTGCATTCCACCATATGACAAGAACTAATGGGTGTGCAGTTGGTAATGAATGTGGTTAGTGGAGGGGAGGTCATGGAATTGAACCCCAATGCATCCAATAAATTTTGATCAAACGCACATTAGACATTTGACCTTTGGGAGGTGCCACATGGTGGCCTTCAGGCTTGCCACATGGCATTCTCTCATTGATCCACTAAGAACCAATAAAACAACGCCAACACATCAATTTGAAAACAAATCACCCAGTGACATTGGGTGAGCCCTCATTAGGTGTTGACTCTGTTGACTTTTACACATCACCTGCCCAGTGACCTACCACATCAGTAGTACGGACCATTCACTGGGCAGTACCTACAACTTTTTTTTTTGTTTGGTGAAATGGTCAATGGGCTCTAACTTCCCCATATGAAATCCATTTTCATTGAAATGAGTTGCGTTGGGATCGTACCACTGAGATAGACACAGTCGTCCAACTTTCAATCGATTATGAAGACTTTCATTTTTAAGAAAATTTTGGCCCCTAATCCAGATTCCAATCACTCCTCTCCACTTAAGGGATTTTGGACCCACAAAAGCTAGTTATCTGATGAGAGATAAACACTCTTCTCCTTCCCAATTATTCTACTAGAAAGGTCTCCATGACAACCACCTAGATACACTTGCATGACTTGCATTGTAAATGGCTCTCCCTCAACCACTATTCTCCTACTAATGTTGACCCAATCAAACACTTGTTGGACACTTTCTAGCTACAAAATACCTTTGTTGTACCACATCTATCCCTCAGTGCTTGGAAAACTGATACAATCTGATAGCCTTCCCACTAAGAATCTTGGTGTCGACACATACAACGGTCTACAATGGCTGCAAATTTGTGCATCTTGTCCACTTTCGCTTCTTTCCCCTAACATCCTCTAGTTCAACATGCTACTCATGTCATGATTTGATAATGAAGGCTAAGCATGAGCATCTTGCTCAAGAATGGACCTTCCAAAATCCTGTGACATCTTGTCACAAATACAATCATTAAATGGAAAAAAAATTATGCAAAAAATATAACTTGACGACCTCTTCCTTTTGCTTCTTCAAAACAACAATTTTCACATCATGTAACATCGCCATGTACTCTTGCACCTTGGTGTACAAACCATTTTATTGTGTTAGTCGATGGTTTACTAAACAAGTTGACAAAACATCATCAACCCAACATAAGTTAACAAAACATACTTCTTCAAGCAACTGACTTGACTTGAGAGCCAAACATAAGCATATACAACAACTTGACGATTCTTTGCATAAACAACAAGAATTTCACATCTCATGCAATAATTTGTCAACATCTCCCTTTCAACTTTGGAGACAAAATCAACTCTTCCAATTCGATATGAAATACATGTGAAAACAATTGACACAAGTCGACACTCATGCATGTGTCCAAACACAATGAAAAATCTCAAGTTGTCAATCATACATGTTAATAAAGCAATCAGCCAATACAAGTCAATCACTCATGCATGTTGCTAGTTTCATTGTTCACACACACACAAACTATCATGTATGTGTACAATTATTCAACTCTCTCATAGGTACAAACACAAGTAAAATAAGCCCAACAACATGTATGGGTACATAAGAGTTTAATTGACAAATTTTCTGCAAATGAAGTGAGTAACATACCCAAATTTCACACACCTTCTTTTCGAAATTATGCAACATCAAGAATTGACAAATTTTCTGCAAATGAAGTGAGTAACATACCCAACTTTCACACACCTTCATGGAAAAATTATGCAACAACAAGAATGCTTTAAAAAGAAATGCATTCACATACAAACTTGTAACCACAAATTGCCTTCTTTTATGCATTAAAGTGAGTCAAACAAAACTCCACTTTCAACATCTTGCATCATACAAGTTGCAACATACTTTCAACGGAAATGTAATGCATTGATAAGGCAAAGAAATGCATTTCTAAGGCAAATAATTGCATCTATCAAAAAAATAAATGCAAGCCTTATTTGGATAAGAAATCAATCCACCTCTTACCAAACCATTTCAATGGTGATTCTTGCAGTTGCACATCATCTTGTGAATCATCTTGACGCACATCAATTATGGAATCTCCTTTTCCATTCTTTTCAAATTCTGTCTCCACCTTCTTCAAATGTCGTGGATGAGTTGTTGGATACAAAGTCCAGCATTTTTCTATGAGATGACCTTGCTTATGGCAATGGGTGCAAAACAATTGCATCTTCTTTGCAACATGGTTTCCATTATCCAATGGACCTCTCGTTTTTTGTCGCTTTTTCTTTGAAAGTTTCCTGCATGTGGCCATTTTCTTCCATCGTCTTGAAACATTATGGTTATTCAAAGCACAAAAATAACATGAACTTTTTCTCCAATTTTTACATGAAGATTTACCATGTTTAACATAATCAAAAGAAACTTGATTAAAGGCATATTTATACCTTGAACATTCACCTTTGTCACCTTCTTGAGGAGGTGAATCTGAAGAGGTAGTAGTTCTCTTTGGAATACCAACAATGGTGTTAATAACCTTAGAGATTTCAACATCCTCTTGTTCACTGAAACCATTGTTTGCATTCTTATGAGCATTTTCTTGCAGAGTGGGTATAAAACATCTGCATTCCTCATGAACACAGACTTTACAAGCTTGAGGTGATGAACATAAAATAAACATCCTTCTTGGAACACCTTCATGTATCTCCTTGGCTTTGGAGCATTCTCCATCATGTTGTCCATAACCAAGACGCAAATACCTAGGCCTTTCCTTAACAACAATTGGCTCAACTATGCCTTGTGCATGTGTGCCTAACTCTTTACCTTCATAGCCCATTTTCATGACCCTGTTACTCTAGTGTGTTTTTCAAAAGAACCAAAACATTCATTTTGAGAGGAAACTGAAGATAAACTTGAATTTCATACCTCATGTTCATGCACATACTTAGCTAGGGTGTCCTTGGCATTATGGAGTTGAATCTCCATCTCATGCATATTTTCAAGGAGCTCTTGCTTCTCCTCCTTCATGGCCATCAAATGCTCTTAAAGTATAGCGTTATCCTTCCTATATTCAATCATCTCTTACACCATATCTCTCATGATGATAAACTCCTACAACATCTCTTCATCAAAGAGTCTTGCTAAGGAAGATGGATTAGAAACATCACTTATTGACACTGTCATCACATAAACTTGCACAATGTTAATTATCCTTGCACAAATATCAAGAAATCAAGAAAACAAACCTTTTCTTTGATACCAACTTGATCTAAAATCTTAGGAAATTTTTTTAATTCTATGCAATCTTTCTCATCAGTGAAAATATGTTTAGGATCGTCTCATTTTAACCAGGTATGCAAGAGGTTTATGTGTCAAGTTATATGTCTTTTATGTGTCATGTATGAGAAAATTATGAGTTAATTAGCTTCTTAAATAACATGGACAACAAATGAAATGCAGAGAAATATAAACAGAAAAATCATAAGACAAATATGATCAAGGAGTTCACCCTCTAGTATTGAACTACATCTCCTAGGACCTCCTTCAATGGCCAGGCCCTCTTTGAATTATTTGGTCAAATGTCTAATTACAATCTTCTTCTCAACTCAAATGGCTCTGAAAGCTATACCATTGGGTTCATAGGACCCAGAAACCCCAAAAATTAGTATTAGATCTCTGAAAATTGACTTTGGCTGATCTTGCCATGACCTCCTTCCTTGGTGGCCCTAGGTTTCCCTAAACTTCCCTATGGAAAAATCACATGTATAAGTATCCTATTGCCTCTGAAACCTATTCCAATGTCTTCATAGCATCAAAATCATCCAAAATTGACTATTCATTTTCAAAAATTGATTGAAATCCCATCAAGTTATGGTTTTTTAAATTTTTCCCTAGGAATCTCCTCCAAATCTGGAAAACTTCAGTTAATCCCACTAAATTTGGGGGTGGCTCCGGATTTAGTGGAATCCACCAAAATCTCTGCCAACTATAAGGCACATTTAATTAGTGCTTAAGTGCAACTAATTAGTTCTAATCACCATTTATGGTAAACCGCTATTGGTTAATCTCTAAACCTTTGGTGCTTAACCTTTAACAGTATGTTCATTCCACCATATGAAAAGAAGTAATGCGTAACGCAGTTAGTAATGCATTTGGTTAGTGGAGGGTAGGTCATGGGTTCGAACCCCAACACCTCCACAAAATTTTGATCAAATGCACATTAAAAATTTGACCTTTGGAAGGTGCCACATGGCAGCCTCTGGGCTTGCCACATGGCATTCTCTCATTGGTCCACTAAGAACCAATAAAATTGCGCCAACACACCAACTTGAAAACCAATCACCCAGTGACACTTGGTGAGCCCTCATTGGGTGTTGAATTTTTTGACTTGTCCATGTCACCTGCCCTGTCGCCTACCGCATCAGCGGTACGAACTGCTAACTGGGCAGTACCTGCAATTTTTTTTGTTGTTTGGTGAAATGGTCAGTGGACTCTAACTTCGTCATATGAACTCTTTTTTGATTGAAATGAGTTGAGTTGATATTGTATCGCCGAGACGGACGCGGTCGTTCAAATTTTGAGCGATTCTGGACGCTTTCATTTTTTACCAAATTTTGGTCCCTAATCTAGATTCTGATCATATTATATGTTCAATGGGAGCATATCAAGAAAATATAGTACTATAGAGAGGATCAATAGCTACAAGAAGCCATAAGGACATTTGAGCATCTTTATTAGCATACATTGTTATCCCTTGACATTAATGTCAAAAAGGGAAATATTTTCCTCCTTGAAGAATTAAAAAGAAAATCTTATAGCATGAGATATGTTTACTTATGTTTTGTTTATAGATGTAGTTGGCCAAGTCATTGTGGCTGTAGGCAAGATTGGATTGTGATAGTAGAGTGCTTTAATAGAGATATAGATGCTGCCCCTTTACATTGATGTCAAAAGGGGATATAGAGATATCATCCATAAGGGGAGATTGCCGTCAATGCCAAAGGGCGATATTGTTGGAATTGATGTCAACCTCAGTGATGAAAATCATAGGATAGGATGATAGTTAGTATTAGCATTGTTGAGACAACCTACAACTGAGTGTTGAGTGTATTGGTTGCTTAGTTGGAGTTGAAGTGCCTTGTAGCGACTGTAGATTGCTAGATGAAGGATCTAGTGGCCTATATGTTGTTGGGAAAAGTATCCAATACGGAATGACCCTATCCCACTCTAAGGGTGATAGTACCTCAGCAACAATCAAAGCAAAGCTATTTGAGATTACTTCTTTATGAGATGTAAAAGAGGGGAGAAAGAGATCCACTAACCGATGTCTTTCGCTAATGATTGATCCAATCTTCTCTCTTTGCTGCTTGCTCCCAGCTCCTTGCTCTTTCACTGGCCCAGCTACACCAAGATCCTGCAAAATGGCAAGAGAGGGAAACTACAAGAAGCATACATTCATAACTGATTCAAGGATTAGAATAAATCAAATACACAAGTATAACAATACACCATTGAGACACATGCATATAGAAGAACCTCAAATGCTTTATTAATGGAAGAAGTAAAGTTCAGGAAGTGATACAACCATAAAAGGCCCAATCTAGCATCACCTCCCAGCAGAAAGAAATATCCTCTTCACCTCCTTCAAAGCAATTCACCCAATAGTTCTATACTCAAACCAACAGCACTTCTTTACATTCACAAGATTCCAGCCTCCCTAGACCTCATGAGAGAGCTCTATATATAGGAGTTTTGGAGAAAGGATGAGTCAGCTTGAGGCTGGCATGAAGCTGACTAGTGTCCTCTCCCACTTCAGTTATTCTTCAGTTCTTGAGTCCACTTGGAGGTTCTTGCTTCCACTTGGAGATCTAGACCCTCTTACTCATCACCAGTCGAATTCCCTGATCCAAGTGTCATTTTGGAAGCTTCCTGGGCATTGACACCTTGAGGAATGACTGTGCCACTTGGCCAAACTCGCCCAGCGCAGGTAGCCTTCTTTGCAGTTGACATTCAGCGCAGGTACACAGTGGAGCAGTTGACATTCAGCGCAGATGCTCAGTGGAGCAGTTGACATGATCCAGAATTAGCTTGTTTTTGAGTGTTTTCAGGTGGAGAACTGATATTCAGTGCTGTGGTTTGCTAACCTTGTTCCTCTAGGGGTAGGAACAACATGTTTAGGAACTTTGGATCCCTTAGATTATGGACATTTCATGCTTCATGCTGTAAGGCACAAAAATGTCTATAACAGTTGCCCCCTAAAGTATGAGGCCGTTTATCGGGTGAAATGCTTTATCAGGAGGATCCGAAGTTCATTCAATCGCTGAGAGGTGACCTGTAATAAAATACAATACAATACATTATTTTTCATTCTGCTTTCATGATCTAGCTGAGGCGGGCATTCCCATGCTCAGCTTTATAAGTTCATTTTGGTACATAGAACAGACGATCGTCTGATGATAGACTGATAATTCTCTGCTGAAATTATCATCCTTTGAGTAGGATGATCATCTGCTGCAATGATGTACATGTCAAATGTCTTTATATTTCCTGAATATATATCGCAGCCCGGATGGATGAAACTAGATCTGGGGTCTTCAAACTCGTTCGATCTTCACTCTAAGTACAAGTCGATCCATGTGAGAATTGCGCTGAAGTCGAACATGGAAAGACATCACTTGATTACCTGTCAATGATGTAAACCGTTAACAAGCGCGAGAGGAATCACCGATAATGATAATGATCCTCAAGGTACGACAGTACAATTCACGTGGTGTGAATAAAGGACTTGGCGTCGAACACCACGCAAAATCTTTCGGTCGAAGGTCATTGATGTATACCTGTCGCCGGAAGTGAGAAACTTGCCATTGAGGCATGCAAGCTTCAAAGTACTGAGGGGGTTGTTCCTAGATCAACTTCTTGGATAATGAGCTGAAGTCGACAAGAAGCGATCTGTCAAAGGAGGGCCTTAATGAATCCCACATCAGTGACATGGAACGGAGCTAATGATTTTAGTGGAGGTGAAAACAGTCTGTGACATATGATTCAGGGTGGCGATCATGGATGGATGAAGGATAATGTATGGCAGTGGATGGGACACGGTTGACTCTTTCTAAACAACATCTCTTGAACATATAACGACACTGATGCGATGGATCGGTAGCATTACCCCAAATGTGGATGGTTTGGCGAGACCATGGTGATGAGACCGGTGAATGAAACAACCCAACCCGATGTGGTACGGAGGAAAAGTGTCATGTTCAAGAGCAACTTGCTACCATTAAAGCTTTGAGGTTCTCCCAATTTTTCCCTAGTCATTTCTGACCAGTACCTCTTTTTTTTTGTCAAGCTTGCGGAGGATAACATATGCTTGTTCTATAACCTGCCCTTCGGGCAAGCCCATCGCTATGTTTTAACGAGCCTAGCGATAGGGAAACTCGTTCTCGTCTAAAGACAAGTTTGTCGCTATTTAATCATTTTAACGAGTCTAACGACAAGGAAAACTCGGTCCTTTTCATTTTTAGAGAGTCTGAAAAGGTACAGAAAGTTAACTCCAAAATTCCTTTTTCGTCATCTAATCCCTTAAGTCCGAAAAAGTATAAAACAATACAGAAGGGATGAGTTTTCGATAATTTTAACAAGCCGAATAAAACAAGCGCTCGACCTTTTTGTGCAATAATCCCTCAGGTCCAAAAAGATTAAAATCTAAAGGAGGGATAGCTCTTCCGGTCATTTTAACGAGCTGGAAGGCCAAAACTCGGCAAACTTTTCATATTTTACGAGTCAGATGAAAAGAGCTCAAAGAAGACTCGTCTTTTGAGGAACAAGTGATAAACAGGGATAGCAGCAGATTCCAGGTACAGGTTGGAATTTTCCAATTACGGCAGTGTCACAAGGATGGCTAGGTGAAATCACTCTTCGCAGCTGTTCCTCAAAATGGGTAAACAATCATATGGAGGTGAACGATCGGCCAAATGACGGTGGAGGTGGCAGGTGCAAAACACGACCAAGGTTTTTATGGCTGATAAATTTACGATCACAGAGGTTATTTACCGGAATAGGTTCATTTTTTATTTAAAAATGAGCTTAAACTCTGGGGGAAACATTGCTCACTGCTTTTATTTATTTTTTAACAAGCATGAAGACCGCGTTAAAACTGCTCGGATCCTGCGTTTATTTTTTAACGAGCATGAACTTTATGCTAAAACTGCTCGAATCTTGCGTTTATTTTTTAACGAGCATGAACTTTATGCTAAAACTGCTCGTTGCGGGTTTATTTTTCTTAACGAGCTTGAACCCTGTGGTAACACTGCTCATGATAAGTTTGCATGCCCCCAGCATAATAACGCAAATCGAGGTGCATGCCCCCCAAGCTTCATTGCATTCAACTCGGTGGTTGGAATGAAGGTTTACCTTTGAGACTCGGAAAGGGGATTTGTTTCATTTTTTAATGAGGTTGACACAGTAAAAGAACTATCCTCATGACTCCTTGTTTCATTTTTTAACGAGGTTGACACGAGATAAGAACCGTCCTCGGAGTCCAAATCCATTAGATGTAGAAGGTTTCATATTCCACTGTGGCCACTTCCGCCAGATTACTCGGAGGCGGTAGGGAAAAAGTACCCATTAAGGCAGGGTCTTTTAGGAGACCTACTCCGATATTTTGGAGCGAATGATTCCTTCCATGGATCATTGGAATGCTTCCCGTAACTTGCGAACTGTTGGGGAGAAAAGTTTGTTGGTCAACGATTGTAATTCCTCCTTGGAAGGGAAATGCAATCTTCCTAAAATAGGTCGACACAACAGCTGCCATGGCATATATCCATGGTCTTCCTAGTAGGATGTTGTAATCAAGATTCCCATCGATGACTTCAACATCTATTTCTACCATTTTTCCCTCTAGTTCAACTTTCAAGTTATTTAGTATACCATATGGGGTATATGTCCTTCCGTCGAATGCTTTTAACGTCGTCGCAGACCTCGACAAGGTTGGAGATCCTAAAGTTTTCCAGCAACTCATCGACATAATGCATGTAGATGCCCCCTCATCAATAATTGTTCGATGAACAGTTTTGTTGAGGGCTTTCACTTGAATAAGGAAAGCTAGTTGAGCTGGTAACTGAGGGTCACATCCTTTATGATCAAAGGCCACAAGATTGGAATCCATTGGGTCAATTCCACCTATTGCTGATAATAAAGCTTGCTCTTGGGAGAAGTAATTTTGCGGTACCTCAAGTGTCGACATAACGGACGACGATTGGGCCAGGTCCTCTATTATATTATAATTCTGTGCTATTTTGGCACGAGGATTAAATGTCGATTTGTGTACTACTCCCTTTGGCGACTTTATCATCGGTTTAGGAATGATGGGTTGCACAACTTCGGTCAAAGTTGTTGTCGAACTACTAGGTCGTTCATTAGCCTTGTTGTTCGATAGCTTTGGATTCCTGTAATCCATATTCTTCGTCAAAGCACTATTTTGCTACTTTGATATAGACAACATAAGCGCTTGGGATCGAGAAGCATTTTGATTAGCAACCAGATTTTGACCTGGCTTAGGAAACGGATCAGTCAATACTGCTGGGGTTTTTGAACTCTTAAAGAGTTTCTTAACTTCAGCTATATGTGGACAATCTTTCGTCCAATGATCCTCATCGCATATATGACACCCTGCTGGGGGTTTCCTTTTTCTCCCTTTCGTTTTCTTATGGCCCCCTGGTCGCTTCAGTTGTTTGCCCTTGTCGGTCGACATGGCATTTACTTCCGAGGCAACAAGTTCCTCATTTGCATTTTGACTACAAATTTTGTGCTTGCCAATCACGCCATTGCCGGCGTGAGAGTCATTGTTTGATTTAGGAGGAGGAATTGAGAATTCCGGTCTAGGGGCGTCAGGTATTTTGTCGTAGAGCGTGCCGGACTAAGTATAGACCAAGTCCAGATATTGCGCATGAGCGATAACCTGCTCTTCCGTTACGACCCCCCCCTTTGCCACATCTTCCGTTATGGCAGGAAGTAATGACTTGATAAACCATTCAGCTAATAGCTGATCGGGAACGTACGTTTTTACCATCCTGCGACGACGTCGCCACTCATGTATATGATCAGATATGTGGGTGGCAGTCGTCTGCTTGAAGTTGGTAAGGAGTTCTGTTCCCGTTTCATACCTTATCGGTAATTGAAAATGGGTTAAAAAGGTTGTGGCTAAGGTACTGAAGTTGTCGAACGAAGCTCTAGGCAATTCAATGTACCATTTTGCCGCTGGACCCGTTAACGTCCTCTGAAAGAGGCGAAGTCTTATCGAATCATCATTCAAGGTATTCGATGAACACCATAGATGGAATGTCATCACATGATTCGACGGATCTTCACCCGGATTTCCATTAAATTTAGGAATATCTGACGGAAGTTTATGTGGAATCGCTGGCCACCAAGGGGCATAAGCAATTGGATCATTCGTCAGCCGGTTTAGATCTGGTAATTCTAGAGTTGCTACAAAGGGCAACTGTTGGTTCAGGTTAGGCGAAGCATATCCAGGATAAGATGGGATCGCCTGAGCAATGGGTCTTTGCAAACCAGCATAATGCTGGCAACTTTGACAAGGTTGATGGGCATAACCATTATAGTATGGTTGCCCATTACTTACAAAGACTTATTGCTCAGGTCCTTGATATGATTGCTGGAATGGCGGTTGTTGAGATCGAACCAGCTCTGGTTGTTGGACCATTTGCTGTTGACCAATACTGGATGATTGACCAGGATGAGGAGTCACAGTACTTGTTTGAGCTTGAGTCGCTCCAGATAAGGAGGCACTACCCTGAGATTGTGATTGAGTCGTTGAGACAAGAGGTTGTTGTATTGCAACCTGAGAAACTTGGGGTTGACATACAACAGGTGGAGCTTGTACTTGCGACGCATTCACTATAGCAGGTATGGTGGGAATATTCGACACAGGGTGTACTGGTTGCATTGAATATACAACCCCTGGTTGTTGAGGCAGTATTGGTACCCAACCGCTGGATGTAATTCCAGTTTGACCTGAACTTTGTTGTAAACTCCCATATGGTTGTTCTCTAGGAGGGAACAATGAAAGAGCAAATTGCCCTCCATACGGTGGAAATCCAGTACTCAAAGGGTAAATTGGCCTTTGAAGACACATTGGATCAATTTGTTGAGTTTCAACATAAGAAATACCAGATGATAATCCAGATGAAGAAATAGGAACTAACCATGTCGTCATCCCTGATTGGACTCCGGCTTGTTGTTGACAATTTGCCGGGACAGATGGTATACCAGCGAACATCGTTGGAGTAGCAGCAGGAGGCTCTGCTACTGCTGTGTCGGACGACACAGTCCTAGATGTCGACGGTTGTTCAGACATATCTAGTCTATCCAAAAGATTTCTTAGCGATTCTACAAGAACTTACGATGCCAAAAGACTAACTTCGAAGATCAACGAGGGAATGGTGATGATTGTTCCGTTTAAAATAAATTATAACGACGCTTTAGACACAACTTGCTTTTTCAGTTTTAAAGAGTCGAGAAAAAGCTAAAGATGACTCTAGTCTCCTTCGATGTTTTAACGAGCCCGAAGTGACAAATGCTCGGATGGACTTTTTCAGTTATAGAGTTTGAAAAAGGCCAAAAGAAACTGCTCTGGAGATCTAGGCAGAGGGTGTGCCAAACTTTTCGCAAAACCACAGAATACGTTTTACGGTACGGGTGGTCGATCTTCGTGAATGCTGTGTTCACTGCATTGCGATCAGTAGGGCGGCCGACACGGCTTCCTATGGATAAAGGCTTTGTTCCTATAGGGGTCTCCCAATATATACGCGACAGTACGTGGGAGCACAAGTCCGTATTGATACTTATCGCTTCACCGTGGAGGAATCACCCAACCACTCAATGCTAAGATATCACGTTTAACGACGCCAGAACACGTCTCTAGCTTAGACCTCTATGTGTTTGCGTTATGTTTCAAAGCGTTGTTATGTAAATTCAATTTATTTTAAGGTTGATCTTGTTTAGCAGTTTGCCTTTATGGATCACCACGAGATGTATGGTAACACTCCTAAATGCAGTCTAAGATGATAAGCAAGCTTTTCAATCTTTCAACTTTGAAAATCTTAACTACTGAGGGAAAAGAAAGACATCATCTTTTCACACAGATCATAGAGCACACACTAATGCACTTTTTCCCTAAATCAACATGCAAGCTATCAAAATGCACATGCACAATGCAGGTATTTCTTTTCTCTTTCTTAATGTTGATGTAATACAAAAAGAAAGCTGTTGTATAACTTTGAATTCAATTTCAAGTGAAAGCAAACAAGCTTGTCCAAAATCAAAAGACACCTTAAGATTTACTTGTTTCGACACTAGAAATATATAAATTCAAACCATATGACGAAAGCAAAAGCTTAATCAGCTATGAACAGCAAACAAACTAACTCTTAAGATCAAAACGACACTTTATCACAGGTCTAGATCTAAGAGGCCACAGCAAGACTAGTTCACTTTCGTTATGGGAAACTGCAAATGATGCAAGAAATACACAAAGAAAAAATACAGTTTCTTTATACAACCGAGGCGGAATAGTGGCAAGGAAAGGTGGTTTCAGATAGGCACATTGACTGATAACAGGCTGCAAAAACAAGGATGAAAACAGGGCAATAAACAGGAAGGAACCCCAGTAGCACAAGGCAAAACTGGTTCAGCGCAGGTAGTACACTGTCAGTTTGACATTCAGCGCAGGTAGCCCCTTCGGGATCTGCGCTGAAATGCAGACTGCCTTCACAGTGCCTGCAATGAAGAGATAAACTTTCGTTTTTCTCAGTTTCCGGGTTACAGATTGCTCAGAAATCAACAGTTTTTGGCCAAATCAGAAGCTATCAATCAAGTACACACTAAGGGATGAAAAGGAGGATGAAAAGCTATCACTAAGAGCTATTCAGAGTCCTTGTGGATCAGCTCTTCAAATCATAAACATGCCCAGAAACTGAGCTAGAGTAGCTGCCCTCTACTTTGCATTTGAAAGATTCAAATGCAATTCGATTCGGTACTCCCTGTGTTTATGAAATGAATAGCAAAAACACAAACAACCAACAAGATACGATCCCTAGTGGAGTCGCCAATTTGTTGTTGGGAAAAGTATCCAATACGGAATGACCCTATCCCACTCTAAGGGTGATAGTACCTCAGCAACAATCAAAGCAAAGCTATTTGAGATTACTTCTTTATGAGATGTAAAAGAGGGGAGAAAGAGATCCACTAACCGATGTCTTTCGCTAATGATTGATCCAATCTTCTCTCTTTGCTGGTTGCTCCCAGCTCCTTGCTCTTTCACTGGCCCAGCTACACCAAGATCCTGCAAAATGGCAAGAGAGGGAAACTACAAGAAGCATACATTCATAACTGATTCAAGGATTACAATAAATCAAATACACAAGTATAACAATACACCATTGAGACACATGCATATAGAAGAACCTCAAATGCTTTATTAATGGAAGAAGTAAAGTTCAGGAAGTGATACAACCATAAAAGGCCCAATCCAGCATCACCTCCCAGCAGAAAGAAATCTCCTCTTCACCTCCTTCAAAGCAAATCACCCAATAGTTCTATACTCAAACCAATAGCACTTCTTTACATTCACAAGATTCCAGCCTCCCTAGACCTCATGAGAGAGCTCTATATATAGGAGTTTTGGAGAAAGGATGAGTCAGCTTGAGGCTGGCATGAAGATGACTAGTGTCCTCTCCCACTTCAGTTATTCTTCAGTTCTTGAGTCCACTTGGAGGTTCTTGCTTCCACTTGGAGATCTAGACCCTCTTACTCACCACCAGTCGAATTCCCTGATCCAAGTGTCATTTTGGAAGCTTCCTGGGCATTGACACCTTGAGGAATGACTGTGCCACTTGGCCAAACTCGCCCAGCGCAGGTAGCCTTCTTTGCAGTTGACATTCAGCGCAGGTACACAGTGGAGCAGTTGACATTCAGCGCAGATGCTCAGTGAAGCAGTTGACATGATCCAGAATTAGCTTGTTTTTGAGTGTTTTCAGGTGGAGAACTGATATTCAGTGCTGTGGTTTGCTGACCTTGTTCCTCTAGGGGTAGGAACAACATGTTTAGGAACTTTGGATCCCTTAGATTATGGACATTTCATGCTTCATGCTGTAAAGCACAAAAATGTCTATAACACTATATTTGAAGGAATTTCTACCTCATGAAATCAAATCAAGTGCTCTTACAAAGTGCATAGTTGGGTATAACTCAAAGAGAACTTCCAACAATATACAATACTTTTAAAAACTTCAAACGGATTAGGAGTTATGGAATTTTTAAGTTTGGTAGGGTTTAGAAGCCTCTTGGTTCCATAGGCTGATAGAAGGTGTAGGAAGAAATTTTTCCCATTAATTGGATTATAATTTAACAGTATGTCATAGATATTTTGGTTGGAGTATACCCAATTTTGCAATCACAAGGTTGACATAACCCACTATACATAGAAATGTTTGTCACCACTTGGATAGTTTCATGGCATGCCACAAAGTGTTTGAGGTTTGTGAGACGTTTACAAATTCCTTAGTGGCATAGTAGATAGACCTCAGGAGATGAAGAAATGTCTGATACTGGATGTGAAAATTCACAGCACACCACAAAGGTTTTGGAAAATTCTTGGAGCAAAAATTCGATGGGGTTAAACATAACTAACAAGAGCCACTAGATGGAAATGATCCCAACATTGGCACGTAACAATAATTAGCACCTCAGGACATTTTCAAATAACAAAGGAAATCAATGAAAAACACTAGAACCATGGTCCCTCCTTTGTACTCGAAGAGCTAGCACAATGATAGATGGAAGAATATGATTGATGATGAGGATGATGCAGCATCTAGTTGGAAAGATAGGTTAGCATGGTGAGGATGTGGTAGGTGACACATGGAATGGCATAGGAAGGAAAAATGGCATGCATATTTGGCACTTTTGGGTGCCCAAGTGGCCCTTTTCCAAGTGACATGTGGCACCACTCACAAGGTGACACACGGCAGTGTTATGACATAGCATGACACATCACCGCATAATGGGTGTCCAATAAAAAGGTTCGTGAAGGTATTTTTTTAGATTCTTCTACGATTGATGGACTTCAGGAGTTGTCCAAATTCTTGGCGCAACACAGAAGTTTGGCTTCAGTGCTATAAAGTGAATTTTTCCTCCCAGAGACTTTTTAATGAACAAAGGAATTCATTGAAAAAAATGTAACTTGGGACCTCCCATCCATATTGTGATAGCGTGGACCACTAGCAGAAAGAGAGGACACATGGTGTAGGAACTAAATGAAGATTTAATGGCCATGATTCATCATCACCATTGAGATGAATGGCTATGATTGATATTGGGTGTACAACTTGTGCAAAGTTTAGTATACCTACCTACACAGGATGGATATGATGATAGAGAATGATTTGATTTAATGGCTTAGATCAACATTGGTTTCACAACATGCATAGAGGCTAAAAATATCTTAATGAATATGATGGATCCAATGATTGATGATGACTTGATACAATGGCTCAGATCTACATCAAGCTCTCTACATACATGAAGTTTATGGATGATATTCAACATGATGGATTTAATAGAAATGTGACATGGAAGCACAAATGGAAAAAAAGTGGATTTTACATGGCCTAATGATGAGCATATAGGTGGAAGTCGAGTGATGACATGGTGCCTTAGTAGTGTGACATGTGGTAGGTGGAAATGGCCTTTTGGGTGGCCAAGTGAACTGAGTTTGAGTAACACATGGGAACACTCAAATGCTACCATGTGGAAAATGATGACATTAGTTGATGATATTGAATGTCCTCAGTATTCATGCCTAGATGGCTTGTTTGTGAGAATATTCACCTTTGGTGGTACTATTGTGATTCTATCCTTTGGGTATATACTTTCTAACCATTGAAGTTTAAGGGTGACGCAACTAATCCAATGTATTATGGAGCTAATACCATTCCGCACATAAGTAGTTGTTTTTTACTCAAGATAATATGGTGTAGAGGACTGAAGTTGTAAGGACACGACACCATTTAACATTTGGAATTCTAGGGTAGTAATTTTATTTAAGTGACAGTTGAAGAAACACCTAGAAATTACTGTGATGACTTGGTATGTTGATATAAACGATATTACCAGGGGAAAATACCATGATCTAATGCCCATGGTAAATCAAGTACAAAGGAAATAAATGGTAGCTTGATTTATGGAAATGGGAGGTGATCCTGGTTGAAGAATCAGAGGCTAAGACAAAGCACTGAAATTAATGGGATGATTGTACCAGAGGATCCAATGTAATGAATGAAAGTTGACCACGGTGGTTGAGAAGTTTCTCCTTGAGCCAAGTGAGAATCAATGCAATTCTCTCCTTTACTTGTAAAAGAATTATGGAATTTCATGCTTGAGTTAGGTAAGAGTTAATGCAGTTCGATTTCAAGCCATGTGCAACAAATTTGAACAAAATATTGTTGAGCTGAGTGTGGAAAGTTGTCTATCCCATTAGTGTGTTCAAACCAAGACTAAGTGTAATTTTTTGTCTTATGAGTATGTTTTTTCTACATAAAACTATATCTATTATATTAACAGGGTAACAGTGAATTTACATCATGACCGAAGTCAAGCACTCTGCTCCTGTAGGAGGCAGATCTGTCCAGAACAAACATATTTGAAAATTGTCTAATTTTGTGTCCCTCGCAAGGGAACGATCTCTTATACATAAGACATTTCAAAAACTCAAAATAAACTAAGGGATACCAAAGATCCTAGAACCAAGTCGCCTTACAGCCGTGCCCAGTGGTGACGGGCATTCTACCAAAAAAAGAAGCGTGGGTGGATTTTCTATTCATCAAGGGGCTCTTCTATGATTCAACACCAGCCCATATCAGGTAATTCCTCTGTCTGAGTTGCATTCTGAGCCACGGGACCCAGATCAACCATCATCGCCTCCTGTGCTCTGCCCACTTGTTCATTTGTTTCCTGCTGAGGGGCATTTTCCGCAGCCAGCTGAAATGATGAAGAGGGATCCGGGATTGCCCTTGAATTCCCTGACTATGTCCTTAAATCATCTACTTGACTTTCTTCCTTAAAAACCACTATAAAATAGGCAGTGATCCTGGGCAGGGAAAATTTTAAGAAGCCCCCCTAAATTTACATGTATAATAAATGGGCGAATCTCCATGGTATATAGGAAAAATGGAAGGCGATTTTATCAATAATATGATATGTATATATAATTTTTTGGCGAATCTCTCACCAGGCATGGCGAATATTTTACTCAATTATAAATTCTTGTGTTTATTGAATACACAAATGAAATCATTGCATTTCTTTAAAATATCTTTTGAAATCAAAATTACCGATATTTGATACCTTTCGGGGGTTAGTAGATCCAAAGTAAAGATGGATCTATGCTAGTTTAATTCCCCCATTTAAATAGGCTACATGCCAGGTGAATACCATGGGTCAATACCATGTGCCATTTTGGTGAATACCATGGGTCAATACCATGTGCCATTTTTATTTTTATTTAATAATGTTTTTTTGCATGGTATTAATAACAATCTAGTCCTTGGTATTTGTCCCATAGTATTTTGCCCATAGGTTTCACCTAAATATAACGCATTTTTTGAGTGTTCGTAAATATAAGGTGACTTATGGAGTAAATATAAAAAAATGTTTTATTTGTTTACCATACCTCTCGTTTATTTATATTTTTATTAATTTACCATACCTCTTTTACAAATATGGTATTTGGCCCATAAGATTCACTTAAATAAAACCTCTTTCTTGAGCCTTCATAAATAGAACGAGGGTTATGGACTAAATATAGAAAGAGGTTTTATTTATTTACCATGCTTCTAGTTTATTTATATTTTTATTTATTTACCATACCTTTTGAGTAAGTATAAAAAAACGTTTTATTTATTTACCATACCTCCACTTTACTTATATTTTTATTTGTTTACACCCTTGCATGTATATAAGGTGACTTATGGAGTAAATATAAAAATTTATTTATTTATTTACCATACTTCTCATTTATTTATATTTTTATTAATTTACCATACCTCTTTTATAAATATGGTATTTGGGCCTTTGGCCCATAGGATTCACTTAAATAAAACCTATTCTTGAAAATGGGCGAATGGAAGGTTGTGACTCCTAATTTCAAGGGCTAAATTTACCTTTTTTACCCTCTCCCTTAAAAGAAGGTGGGCTATTTGAGGTGATTTGTAAAAGTGTACTATGATACAAAATAATCGCCCACTAAAAATTTAAAACCCCTTAATTTCGCCAAAGGGCGAACATTCACCCCTAAAATCACCCCTAATCCTGGGCGTGTTTAGAGTGTTGTCAAAGGTAAAGATAGCGGAGCCAGAGGTAGGGATAGGTCTGGGCCGTGAGCTAGAGGCACAAGATCTTCGTCTTCTGCTGCGTGATGAAAGCCTGCGCCTCCCTGACAAGTCACTGGAAGACGATTCAGTTGGAGCCCTTCTCGGCTGCCCCCTGCGGCTACCCATTCTTGGTCTCAGTCGAGGCTTCCTGCTATTGACGATGGCCCAGGTCCGAGATTGCAACTGCAGAGTAATAACCAATTGTTGGCAGCAGCTTTGCCTACTTGTTAAGCCTCCTTTGCCGAGCTTGGACCCTTCCTTCTAGTGCGTCAAATCCCTGCTCGTATGCGAAACCAAAGACCACACAAAAAAATCAGTTGCCGAGATATGGGAATGAGAAGACCAGTTTGCAATACCTGAAAGATACCCAGGAAGGAGTAAAACCAGCCTCGCAGGGAAGGCCAAGACCATCAACACCAGGATCCAATTCCCCTCATGCACCCTGGAATTCTTTGCGAGATCGAAGGTAAGCGGGAGGAGCGACAGAGCCAATGAAGTGTCCACCCCCCCAGGCCCTCCTCTGGCTTTAACATTCCTTGCCTTGTCTCGGGAGTCTCCTCCCATAACTGCTACATTGATGGCTCGTGCTCTCTGCTGCATGCTGGTGCGTGCGAAGCTGATCTCCTTCACTGCAGACCTGGTGTTCCAGCTGAGCCAGTGGCCTTGCGAATCCGAATAACCATTCAAACGATTGTGCTGTGCGCCAAGTGCCATAACCACTTCACTATCCTTGTACTGGTCGGGCAAGTGGCATCCTGCCTTGCCCAGCCCCTGTCCCGTCATCTTAAATCGCACCACAAACACCTGCATCCGGGGCATCTTATGAGTATGTTTGCCAGAGGGCCAAAGGCTTATTAAGGCAATGTGTTCCTATAGAATTGCGGAAGAAGGTCAAGACTATCAGATTATGTGTATGGATCATGACTGTGAGATAATGGAACAAATATGAAAAGTTGTAATCTAATTTGAATGCAAGAAGAGTTGAAGAGAAGAGGTAGAGACATAGAATTCTAAGTTGAACAATGATATATTAAGATGAGCGAGAGTTGTACCAGAGAGAAAATATGAATATAGGACATGTGGATCTCAGTCTAAAAATGAATGAAATATAGGTTTGTAGGTTAAGCAGGTTGGTACATGCAAATCAAGGAGTCGACGGTGTCGATGAAATAACTTAGGGGTTAGTGCCTCCTGCAAGTAGTGGCTTATGAATTAGGGAGTCGATGCTTCCTCCATGTGGATATCTAAGAAAAAACTTAGGGAATGGTGCCTCCTACAAGTAGTGGCTTGTGAATTAGGGATTTGTTTCTTCCTACTAGTTGGTGCTAGAAAAACAAATTAGGGGGTTGGTTTCTCCTACAAGCAATGGCTTTTGAATTAGGGAATTAGTTCTTGTTGCTAGTTGGTGTCAGCAAAACAAATAAGGGAGTTAGTGCTTCTTGTTGCTTGGGTCCAGCAAAAATAAATAAATAAATAAATAAAAGTAAAAAAAATTGGGGTTGGTGCCTCTTGTGAGTGTTCACTCACAAAACTTTATGTAACCAAAATTGGTGAATTTATAATTAAATCATAGCAAAATGAGATTTGTGGTTTTCTTCCTTTATGGGTTTACAAATAAAAATCTATGTGCCATATGTGAATGATGTTTATGGTGTGGTTGTGTATTTTATGTGATGTTTACATGCTATTCGATTGAATAGTAAAATGTTTAATTCTAGTTATAATTGTTAAAATTTTCCTTAACATTGATTCATCCCCCCCAGTATTAACTTAGTTTCCAACACACATCACCAACCACTACAGTACCTCTAGACCCAGAGTAATCTACAACAGACCATATATTACAGGTGGATGGGGCATCTACAACAGTTTCATTTGGTGATCAAGTACAAGAAAAGTAGCACAAACAAGTTGGTAAACATGCTTTCAAGGCCGTCCGCATCAAAAGATCACAACTTTTGGAACTCTAATGCATATGGATACGTTCATCCATGGTGCATAAAGAGAGCCATATTGAGAGGAAGAGGACTTCAAGGAGGTGTTTCAATAGTTGCATAGCCAAATTCATGTGCATGATGGTGCCAATATTGTTGACTACCATCTCTAGGATGGGTTACTCTATAGGATGGATAAGTTATGTGTTCCTAAAGGTGATTCATTGCAGCTAATTATATAGGCTTACACCTCCATGGTTGCAAGGCACTTTGGTGTAGGGAAGATAGTGGCCAACTTGCATAGGTATGTGTTTTTATCACTATGTAAATTTCCCTAGGCTCATGAGAGAAATTCTAAAGGTAACCACAAAACCATTTGTAAGATAGAATCTAGCCCTTCTAGCTATAGAGAGGCTCTCTTTGTCAAGATGTTCAACTACTCTGATGTTAGGCTAGGTATAATGCTCAATAGTGCATGATTTTCAAATGTTTTGCTAGTAAGAAAGGAGACATATCCATTAGGCATGGAGTCATCTCAAATAGATTATTTGTCCAGTGATAAGATGAACAGAGTAAGGGTTTTTCCATAGGGGCAAGGTAGGAAGTCTTGGTCGTGGAATTATTTCATTGTAGGAGTGTGAGGGTGAAAAAATATGGAAACAACACAAAGAGTATCGAACTATAGATGAATTTTGAATGTTGTTTTAAGAAGAAAACACAGATCACTTGGTAAAACTAAGTCAGAGTACCCTTTAGATGAATTATGAGCTAAACATATGGTTCTTCCAAGCATGAAGACATACATTCAAGAGATTCAAATAACATAAGACAAACTTACAATATGAAACAAGCACAACACTATCAAGATATGACACAGGAATCCTTGCAAATCACCTTTGGTCTTTCATTCACTGGCAAAAAATAAAAAAAATAAAAATAAAAAATAAAAATAAAAATAAAAATAAATAAATAAATAATAAAATAAATAAAAAATTAAAAATAAAAAAGAAAAAATCCCATACACAAGTCTCTTTCACTCTAATCTAACCAATCTAACACCATGTACATTCATCTGCATATGTTTTATATATTTTCAATGATAAGCTTAAATCCAAATTAGTGGATTTGGAATTTCTAAATACAGAGATTAGTTGTTGGAAATAAAATCATGAAAATAAACCAAAAATAAATTTGTTATAATGGAGTCTCGAATAGATAAGTGTTGAGAATAGCAACAAGAAATGCTAAAAATAGCATTCAGAATATTCCAATTTTAATTTGTCCTTGAATTAAAATTCGAATTAATCTCACCAACTACTTGAAAAAATAATTAATTAATTCATTATGAATTAATTAGTTGGAGAAATTCAAGGTAGAAGTCTTTGTGAAGACATGCAATAGTTATCCCTTAAATTAAGGAGATTATCCCTTAATTAAGGAGATAAGGATGAGTTATATTTGAGTTGTAATTAGTTAGATCAATTAACTGAGTTAAGTCCAGTTAAATTAGTTCCAAATTGTTTGAGGAACTAATTGTGAGTTCAGTCAGTTAATGCATGCATGCATCCAACTAATATACTCTGGATAACTGAATATTCTCTCATCTGTAACTCATGCATGTCTATTCAAAGAAAGACCCAGTTGAGCTAAATGTCAAGGACAGGTTACTATCAGTTGCATGAGTTTTCCTATAAAGTAAACTCATCCATGTAGAAGGAACAAGGTTCCTTCAGGATCGCACAGTTTTACAGGGTGTGAGATCAGTGTGACTGATTAGTGTTACACTTGGTAACAGTAGTATCACCAGGAGAAATAGCACAAGGAAATAGGAGGCTTGGGAGATAGAGGAGAAGGATTGTGAGAAACCTTGTTTGCCTGTGAGCGTCCAAGAGGATAATACTAAGAGTTGGTTAGTTGTGAGAGCTAAAGCTTTATGTAATCTTGATGTATTTCCACCTTGTATGATAATACAAATAGTGGGGTTTTTAGCTGAGGCTTTCCCCAGAGTATTCTTCTGTGTTTCATGTGTATTGATTCTTCTTCTGGTTATATGTGTTCTACTTGATCTTGCTCAAATCTATTAAGCTTCCGCAAGTTTGATTGTAGAAGTAGATTAAAGTATTTTTCTTTAGTTGTATTGCATTATCAGGTTAATCTACAGTGAGAATTTCTACATGGTATCAGAGGAAAGGTAATTAGATCTATGAATAGTATTTTGAGAAGAGAATTTGATGTTTGAAGTTTGGGGTTGCAAGTACAAATCAAATTCATCTCATACTTCAAGGTTGGTCAATGGCATTCTATGGCTTGAGACTTGAGTATGCCTTGGATGGTAGCTCGAATTACATAGCATGGAAAGACCGCATGGAGGCTGTATTAGAAGACAATGGCTCGAAGGATTTCATTGATCAAGAAATCCTAAAGCCAGTTTCAACTAATGCACAAGAGTTGGTTGAATGGAAGAAGTGTGTGGCAAGGGAAAAATGGATCATCCTTTAGGGAGTTCAAGACCATATTGTCTTGAGTCTCCATGGGAAGGATAATCCATATTCAATGTGGAAGACATTGAAGGACCTTTACCAGAATAGTAGCAACCAAAGGAAATTGGTGCTCAAGGACAAGATTCGAAGAATCAAGATGGAGAACGGTGATACTATTTCCACATATCTGAACAAGCTCACCACCTACAGAGATGAGCTTAGAAGTGTGGGAATAACTATTGTCGATGATGATATGGTGAGCCTTTCTCTCCTCAATCTTCCAAAGAGCTGGAATAGCTACCAGGACTCTGTGAATGGAAGGGAGAAACTATCAGATTGGGAACGATTGTGGTTGGATCTCATGCAGGAGGAGACCATGAGGAGCACTCGAGATGGTTCTTCATCAAAGAATGATGATGAAGGAAATCTAGCCTTAGAAAGTAAGGCAAGGAAATGGAAAGGGAAGGCTTCCCATTCCAAATCAATTCTTCTCATGGAGGGAAGAAGGTTGACAAGTCTAAAGTGAGATGCTTTAATTGTCACGATATGGGACATTATGCAACTAATTTCCCATCGAAGAAGTCCAAGAAGGGATCCTAAGAAGGATCTGAAGGTGAGGCATTGGCCTCTCAGTTCGAAATGGACTTCACCCTCATCACATGCATGGTGTCATCGATGATGGGTTGTGGTTGGTTTCTTGACAGTGGAGCCTCATTCCACATGACCGGTGATAAAATTTTATTCAGTACCTTGGAGGAGAAAGACCTCAAGATGCGCATAGAGATGGGTGACAATGAAAGGTATAGTGTTTCAGGAGTGGGCATAGTTTCTTTTCAGAGGGAGCATGGAGCTCTTATCACCTTAACAAATGTGAAGTATGTGCCTGGACTAAAGAAGAATTTGGTATCGATCGCGATGTTGGAGGAAAAAGGCTACGATGTTGTCTTCATTAAGGGAAAGGTTTTCCTTAGACACATCACCACAAGACAGGTGAAACAGATCAGTTCACAAGTCAAGAACCTATATGCTCTTGAGGTTCAAGATGCATGCAAAGCCTTAAGGAGCAAGGAAAATATTAGAGAAATAATGGTTGAGAGGGAGAGTAAATTACCTCTCAACATATAGCCTTAGAAGAAGTCTCAAACAATTGTGGAGGAGCCACAATTGGAGATGCTAAGAGGAGACCGAGTGGAGGCATCCACTCATGCAGAGACCTCCAGTAGGGGGAAATTTCGAGCCAAGTAAGCAAAGGGATCACATGCAGCCATACCTCTAGGTGTGAGGTGGGGCAATGTGAAGTGATAGTCTCAAGAAGGCTAAAATTGGGCAGGGTCCATTGAGAGGTTTTATCTCATGGATCATACCTTGCTACGAGAGCCCAAATTACATAGTAGCAGGAGGAATCAGTGGGATTGATGCAGTCAAAGATCAAAGTGACAGAGGCTAGAGAAGTCAGATATTGAAGAGCGAAGAGAAGGATTGAAAACAGTGTAGAAAGGCAGAGTTAGCAGAAGTGCAAAGTTTTCAGTCGATAGAGGCAATAACAGTTAGAGACTTTGATGACAGATGCATCATATTGATTCAGGTTGGATTTTTTTTTTGTTTCTGGAGTTGCTAGAGAAACAACACTAGAGAGAAGTGTTGCATGTAGAACATTCCAAAGGTTCAGGATCGGGATTGAGTTGAATTCCTTTCTTGTTGAGAGGGAGTGTTGAGAATAGCAACTAGAAATGCTAAAAATAGCATTGAGAATACTACAATTTTAATTTTTCCTTGAATTAAAATTCGAATTTAGTCTCACCAGCAGCTTGAAAAAATAATTAATTAATTCATATGGATTAATTAGTTGGAGAAATTCAACGTAGAAGTCTTTGTGAAGTCATGCAAAAGTTATCCCTTAAATTTAGGAGATTATCCCTTAATTAAGGAGGTAAGGATGAGTTATATTTGAGTTGTAATTAGTTAGCTCAGTTAATTGAGTTAAGTCCAGTTAAATTAGTTCCAAACTGTTTGAGGAACTAATTATGAGTTCAATCAGTTAATGCATGCATGCATCCAACTATTGTACTCCAGATAACTAAATATTCTCTCATCAGTAACTCATTCATGTATATTCAGAGAAAGACCCAGCTGAGCTAAATGTCAAGGAAAAGTTACTATCAGTTGCATGAGTTTTCCTATTAAGGAAACTCATCCATTCAGAAGGAACAAGGTTCCTTGAGGATTGCACATTTTTACAGAGTGTGAGATCAGTGTGAGTGATCAGTGTTACACTTGGTAACAGTAGGATCACCCCGGAGAAACATCGCAAGGAAATAGGAGGCTTAGAGGGCAAAGGTGAGAAGCCTTGTTTGCCTGTGAGCATCCAAGAGGATTGTGTTGAGAGCTAGCTAGCTGTGAGAGTTAAATATTTGTGTAATGTTGATTTATTTCGACCTTGTATGATAATACAGATAGTGGGGTTTTTAGCTGAGGCTTTCCCCATAATATTCTTCTATGTTTCATGTGTATTGATTCTTCTTCTGGTTATATGTGTTCTGCTTGATCTTGCTCAAATCTATTAAGTTTCCACAAGTTTGATTGTAGAAGTAGATTAAAGTATTTTTCTTTAGTTATGTTGCATTATTAGGTTAATCTACAGTGAGAATTTCTACAATAAGAGCTAGAGTATTTGATTTGGAAAAAGTTTTCCAATTTTTTTTAAGTAGATGGAGGTTAATGAATCTTATCCTCTAAATTTGGAAACTAATGGCCACTCGTCCATATGAATACTAATCTTCTCCCTAGAAAAAATGTGTATTAGCCCACGATACAAGGATAGGTAGCTAGGTTCATAAGAGGATGCATGCTTTGTTGTACTAACAATCTTGGTAATAGGAAGCATGGTTTATACCATCCCTTACCTATACCCTCTCATCCATAGGAAAGCATTTCCTTGCAATTTGTGGGAGGTTTACCAACAAACAAGAAGGGACATGACTACCTATTCGTGGTAGTTCACAGGTTTAGCAAAATGTGTGCTTAGATTCCCTGTAAAAAGACCATCTGCTCACAAGAAGCAACAAACTTTTCCTTTGGAAATGTCTACGTGTACTTTGGGATACCAAGGAGCATTTTTTTAGACAAGGACACAATATTTCTCAATGCATTTTAGACTACATTGTGGGAGAATATGGAAACAAAGTTAAATATTTCTACAACATTCCATCCTCAGATAGATGGGAAAAATGTAGTCAATAGGAATTTCATGTGTCTTTTGAGGCGATATAATCAGAAGCATCCAAAGACCTAAGATGAAAATCAAGTATATATATAACACTCTTATAATATATCAATCCACACTTCTACTAGTAAGTCCCCATTTAAAACTTGTTTTGGATATTTTCCACCTTCGCCTTTCGATATTTCATATGGGCGGCAAGTAGGAGTAAGGGAGGATCTTACAAGGGATTCCTTAAGGGATAAAAAAATTGTTGAGAAGATCACAAAAATCCATATATAGTGAAAGGAGACACTAAAAAATTTAGAGGAAAAATATAAGGTCGGGCATGATCAACAAAAAATAGAGAAGTTGTTCAAGGTGAGAAATAGAGTATGGATATAGTTGAATAAGGAGAGGCCATAGGGTCTTGGTGAGAAAATCAAGGCTATGTAGTATGATCCCCTTGGGATACTAGAAAGGGTGGGAGATCATTATGTTTTTTTCATCCATATTTATTATTTAAGAGTGGAAAAGTGGAGGAATCATCTCACATGACCATTTTTACTGGTGGGACCCAATTTGGCAAATTTGGGGTCTAAAACCTTCCAAGACCTTTTTGAGGAATCAAATGATTCTTTTTTGGGGTAAAAAAAATTCCACTTTATTTTATCACTTTATTTTTCATATTCTACACACAAATTCCTTTACAACAACATAAAAAACACCTCAATCAGAGTTGATATGCAAAATTTATGCCACTCAAAAGTTGACCTTCCGGTTTTGGCCACCATAATTCGAGAGGATGCCACATAATCCACCATAACTCACGGAAAAATGGTTATCCATGTGATTATGATGAATAAGACTCTCTAAGAGTTAACATTTTAACTATCATTAAAATATGGAGTCAAACCTAAGCACTAGTAGGTTATCTAAATGTGTTATAACTAGGCCACGAGGAGGAAAAGGGGTTCCACTATTTTTAAGTGAATTTGTTCCATAGAAAAGTAGAGTAGTTGAGAGGGATAGGGAGAGAGCACATAGAGAGGATTTGTGCATTGTAGTAGCCCATGGGCTATAGGCCTTACTTATTTGTACTTGTAACCATTTTCTATTCAGAGAAAGAGAGCAAAGTCGCTGCACCTTCCAGTTGGGTTTTCTCCATTAAGGATTTCCAAGTTTATTTCTTGTGCTAAATAATGGTTTGTAAGTTTTTATTTAAATGTTTTTTTATTTTTTGTATAATAATAATTTGCATGAAGACACAATAAATAGTAATTTACATATCCTGAAATCTAAAGATAAATAAGCCCTCATACTGTAGATTTCATTTTTTTATGTACAATTTATCATATATACTATGACAAACTGTTCAATGGAATATCAATGGGATTTTAGGGATCATATCAACATATAATAGTTGAATTACCATAGTATATTCTTCTTCTTCTTCTTTTGCTTCAATTCATTACATAGATTTGCAAGCACCGACATACTAGAGGGACCTTCCCCAAGATATGCAAGTTGTTAATTGTGGTAGTGTACAACATGATTAAGGAAATAACCTTCAAAAATGTGCAAACAAAGACTCATTGTAGGTTACAACTTGATTGAGGAACCAACCTCAATGGAGACACCCACCTCCTTCTTCGACTCTATATGGACCACTTTTCAAAATCTTTCAAACTAGATCCACATGCTCTTTCAATTAATATAAGTTTTACACGATCACACTACTATTTTCATATTGGTTTCAATGACCTATCATACCCTATCCAAACTTTTTTCCAACCTATTCATCAATTTGGTCACATAAAACTCTTCTTAGAACCTGTTCTTGCCATATACTCGAAACCAACTGCAACCTACTCATAAGATCTCAAAACACATTACAATGATTCTGATCATAAAAAATATAACATCAAGGCATTTTGTGCCTACATAAGTGTTCAATCCTAGACCTTGGTCATCATGCTTCTTCCATAATCCAATTTGGCTTTGAAATGAGCCCAGAAACCCCTAAAAACCATTTAAAATAAAAAATTAAATTAATTGTGAGAAAAAATGGCCCTTTCATGGTGAATCATACAAAATTTCCATTTTTCGTCAACATATATAAAAAATGCCCTTTCCTACCTCCTATATATGTAACAGAGTGTGCTTTTCCAGTGAAAAAGAAAATAAATAAAATTACTTCTCACCTTCTGGGGGTCAGGTTCAAACCTCCAACCTCAACCTCACAATCTAAGTCTACCACCAACTTTGTTATTAACTCACCCTTATAATATGATGCTCTCGGGCCCCTTTTATATAAATGCTTTCACTTCAAGAGGTAGAGCCTAGGGTGCGGCCCCATGCCACTTCTCATGGGAAAATTAATTATCAATGTGTAATGAGGAACCAATCATTGTCTAGGCGGGAGATGATTATTGTTCTATCTCGAATTCAATCCATGACATCAATCATGTTATGAAAGAAATCACTATTCCATATTGTCACAGTGTTTAAAAAAAATATATTCAAAGATGTCAACGGAGCCACATAACATTGGCTCTAACACACAAAAACATTATCCATATGGATTCGAACTGGAATGAATCCATGAAACCAATCATACTATGAAAGATGATTATTGTTTTGTCTCTATACATGGAGTAACCATTACTCCTTGCTACATTCCTTTTAAAAAATTCATTCAGAGATGCCAACAATGCCACAAACATTGGCTTGAATTCACAGTCACATACATCATGAAATACTTCCACAAGGTTCGACCTATATTCAATCCACAAAAACAAACATATAATGCCAAAAATATCATACACCATATTTGAACCATAGTCAATCCATGAAACCAATCATAATACCATAGAGATCAGACCACAAGTGTTGTATATCACTTTGGCACCGAGAACTTATTTATATTAGTTCAGCATCCCCATGGATCATGGGCTCCAACCATTGGCCAATATCCATGTCTGTAAACCTAGAGAGACCAATCATGTGACCATGTGAATTGTCGACCATGTAACCATTAGTGAGAATGAACTTTGGCCCTTGCTTCAATGTGACCATGCCATGTGACGTTGGCCCTAGGGTCCATGGGTGCCCATATGATGATGTTAGCATGACATCATCATGCCACATGGAAACTAGTGAGGGGTGCCACCTATCACCCATATTTGAACTTTTCATCAATAAAAAACTACCAAACATGTCTACCACATGGTGGCCGCTAATGGCACCACATCACCTACTGATGTCAACTTTCAATTATATCACCAACACATCGTCTTGTTTCCATGCCATTTCCTTTATCCAATCATGATGTGCCACGTGTCATGAAAATAATGGGCCAACATGGTTCTTAATCATCATGCAAGTTACTGTATTTGTTGTTGTTCAAATCTTTATTCAAACATTGAATCTGTTCGATCTAGGCAAGATGCACAACCTTTAGTCGTGTTTGAATTTGTGCAGAATTCTGTGATATCCACCAAAAAATTGACCACCAAGCCATAGATCTTCCAAGAAGATGTGCATTCTTGAACAAATTTGGTGTTAGTGGATTTGTCCTTCTAGTTTATATCCTTTGCTTAATTATGATCTTCAAATGGCCATAACTTCTCATCCAGGAGGAGTTTTTTAGAGTGTGATATACAATTGGAAAGGTCTCAATGAGGACTACCCAACCACACTATCCATAGGTGCATTAAGACATCATAATCTCATGAAAAATAAATAAACTTCACACCTCTTTTAACATCACTTATGAAAGAATGTGAAAGATCTATCTCTCATACTTCTTTCTTTGATTCATGAATGATATTGCTACTATCATGGACATCCAGGCTTTGACATAAATAACATTTTTTATCATCAATCACAACATTATGTGCAACAATCTCCCTCTATTTCATTAATGGAAACACCCCCAAACATTGATAGTCATTGATGTCCATAGGCCAAGTTCTCCTTGGCATATATCAAACTCTCCCTAACATATTCTTGAGGAATCCTCATGTATGACTATGAATATGCCCCGTTCTTTCTTTCCTTAATTCTGCCAATGGCTGCATTCTCTCCTCTAATTTTCTTGCTCAATGTTTGTTAGTGTCTCCTGCTTATCATGTTAACAATTTTTTAATGTTTTCATCAATGTTTGCATTCTCTCCCCCTTTAACATCAATGTAAAATGGACATGGTTATCCTCCAATGCTTCCATAACCATGTGGATCCTGATTTTATTATAAGTGGTGTCCCCTTGAAATCAAACCTTTCATGTGTATCAACGTCTACATTCTTTAAATGCTTGTCAATATTCATGAACTAGCCTTGAGCCTTCCTATGGACTTGATAGACTTTCTATCTGAGATTATTTTGTTGATTCTTCTTCAACTATTCTTGTACTTTGGTAATGCTTTTCTTTCCCTAGACTTTCTTTTGGACCTGATAGAGTTTCCCTCTGAGACTACTCACTTTCTCTTTTCATTTGTCTTGTCTTTGATGGTGAACTTATATAAATTCTCTACCTATACGTTATTTCTAACATCTACTAGTATGTATATGTCATTCACTTATTTTCATATAGAATATCTTCCTATCATTATCCATATACAGCCCTTACATCAATGTATTCATTCTACCTGCATAGAATTGCTTCTTCAAGTTTTAATTGAACAAGCAGGATCTTCAAGAATCCTTCACCAAGAGATCAGATATTAGGTGTCAAATCCAAAATTGGTTCTTCATATTTCATCCTCCATCCCATTGTATTGCTTCTTATATTAAATGAAATTACTTCTTTCTTGCATCTGTAATTACTTATTATGTATCCTTCATTGTGGCATACATAGCAAACAATATTGGGCTTCAACATTTGTGGAGATGGATGATTTTTTCTTCTACTTGGATCCATATGCCTCAATCTAGGAACTTGATCATAACTTCTATATATGATCATATCATAGGTCATGCATTCTTTGTGGCCAAATTGTGTACATGAGAAACAATAACCAAAGAAATTATTTTGAAACCCAGAGGCATAGGGTGATATTTATCTTCTAAAAATGTTCCTTGGAGGGGCTTCATTCATTTGTTGAGTTCCAACACCTGCTTCATTGTTTTTTGTGGATCCTTTGTGAAGATTTTCTATCTTGTAGGATTTCATTTCTCCATTCTAGTTCCTTTTCTTTTCTGAAATTAATGTACCTTGTTGTTTCCTAGCATCATCTTGAGAGTCATTCAAATGATCATGCTTGGGTTGAATCATAATTTCTTAGGACCTTCAATGGATTTTCCACTGGATTCAATGAACTTTTTATCAAGCTTCTTGGGACGATATTATTTTGATGTGATTTAGATACCTTTGTTCTTGGATGTTTGGCAATTTCCATGATAACCAAGACCTTTTTTAATGAGGGGAGACCTTTGCATGCTGAGAATGTGATCTAGAGTTTCCATCCCTTTATGAAGTTTTAGGTTGTTTTTAGCTACTCCAATTCTTGTTTCAAGAGTGTAACTTCTACCTCAAATATTTCATAAATTTGTTCTTTCTCATGTAGTTGTTCTAACAAAACTTACTTTATCCTTTTATCTTCTTCTATCTCAACCTTGAGAGCATGAATAGCCTCCTCATTCAATTAGTTCTCTTGGAGTTGTTGCATTAATTTTCCTTCCCTCTTTCTAAGGGTATTTAATTCCTTTAATGCACCTATAAGTTATCATTGATAATATATTTCTAATCCAGGTTCTTCTACTTCAGCCATTATTGACACCTAATCATAGGGATTGGATGAACAACGGTAATTAATGTAAATAAATAATAGAGAAGATGGAGAGTCATCAGGAGATGAACTGAATAGTCTCTCCCTCTTGTATATAATAATGAACAACCTGAATGAATAATATGATTTGATTTTAGGAGTTACCTCCTAGTCTGACATGGTATCAGAGCCAGTGCCATTTTTGTCTTCCCTCTTTAATTTGTAACTCCTATTCTTCCTATTCTGCTGATTCTGGCTACCTTGGCAGCTCTGACGCTGACGCTTCCATTGGTCTGACAGTTTCATCAACAAAACCATACCTCCCATCCGAGAATACACAGTCACATGGTATAATGCCTCCTGTGTTGCGATATTGTGGCAGTATCATATATAACGTTTGTTTTCATATAACGTTGTTTTCATATAACGTTGTCTGGCATTCTGTCTCTGTCTCCCAATTACGCAATCTTGTGGCCTCTGTTGTTGCTTTCTTGGCCTACATGTTCTTCTGAGAGCCATATTTTCATATAATATACCTGGAGATTTTCATATTGGTATCACTGCTCCCTACCATATATCATTCTGCTCCCATACTTCCACAGCCCTCCTCCATACCTTGGCCCTTGGCATGGTTGATACGTTGTTGGTAAGTTGAATGCTATTGAACATTGTCCATAAGTATAATGTTGTTGATATAACAATGTTGGTATCCATTGAACGTTGCTCCTACGTTGTTGGTTGAACGTTGTTGTCCCATATACATAAACACGTTGTTGTTCCATATATACAAGGCTGGTATATATATACACTGACACCCTCTATGTTGTCAAATTTGAAGTTCATTGCAAGTTTACTGAATTTTTAAAGATCCGGTACATGTTATTGGCGAGGGATTATTTTATGTTGTTTTTGAGCTCCTGTTGTCTTTTCTAAAGTGTATATCTAATGTGAATTATAGCGTCGATTCTCTATTTTGAAAGAGACTTTCTAATACATTAAACCGGGAATCATAACAGGAGCTTCACATGTTATATATATGCGCTTGATTTTCTGTTGTCCTTCCTTCATAACACCTTCCCCATATTTTTTTTAGGAGTAAAATTTTGTAGCAGAAGTATTTTTTTTTCAACAATACATAGATTTTACAATGCATTCAATCATATCTATTGTGGGAGTAGTTCTCACTGGCAAGGAGAACTATCCTGAGTGGTCCCGGAAAATAAAACACACCCTCATTTTCAATGAGTTGTGGAAAGGAGTGTGTGTTGGAGATGGAGACAAAGAGCCAAAACAGCCTACCTCATATAAGGAGTTCGCCATTTGGGAAAATAAGAACAGCATGGCTTATGCATTGATTGCAACATCAGTAAATGAAGAGGTGAGTCACCATATTTCACCATTTTCAAATGCTTTTGAAGCCTTAAAAAAACTAAAGGAACTCTATGACTCACACTCTGCACTTGAAGTTGTTCAACTCATGATTAAACTCTTCACCCTTGAATTACAAAATAATGATCCTCTTGCTCTTGCATCAGAAGTAAAATCTATAATGCATGATATCAAAGTCACTAATGTTGAACTGGATATTCCTCTAATAGCTTTTCTCAAGGCACTTTATCCACTTTCTCAAATTATCTTGAGTCAGTGCAAGCAAATGGAAACCTCAAAGATATTATCTTTGACTCCCCTGTGAAAAAAAATTCTGAAAGAGAGAAAGGTTTTGGGAAGAAGACAACTCCTGAGTCTTCTAAAGAGGTTGTGTGCCTTGATCATGGAGAAAATAATCTTGCTCAAGATTCTTCCAGAGGAAGAGGTGGTGGAAGAGGAAGAGGAAGAAATTTCAGAGGTAGGGGGGCATACACTCTCAAGGAGAAAAGTCAGATTTGCACTGCATACGGTGCAAAAGAGATGGATCACATGATGCATCCACATGCAAGTTACCTTGGGACAGAATTGAGTATGAAAGAAACCAACCCAAAGGTAAAACTAATGACAAAGACAAAGGTAAAGCACCTGAATCTGCTCACTATGTTGTGGCACACTATAATATTGGAGTAAATGAAGACTTATTTAATGCTTCACTTGCTTCTTGGAAAAATTATTGGTTGCTTGATTCAGGAGCAACTTTCCACATGAATTTTAGAAGAGATTTTTTGGAAGAATTTACTAACTGTTGATGGAGCGGTATACTTTGCAGACAAATCAAAACTCAAGCCATCAGGGCTTGGCACAATCAGGCTTAAATTGCCTGGTCTTCTAAACATTCTTCTGCATCATGTTCTATATATCCCACAACTGAGGAGAAATTTTTTGTCCTTGGTCCACATCCACCAACAAGGACACTCTATTCATATGTTTTATGGCAAGCTTGAGGTGAGAAAAGTTTCAAACCACTCACTTGTCATGACAGGGATAGAAGAAGGAAGGCTTCTCAAGCTGTAGGGTACCTCTGCTCGTGCACAAAATTTCTCATACAATTCTCATTATGAAGAAGGTACATTTCCATCAAGTTTATTATGGCATGCTAGATTTGGACACTTGAACTATGACAGCCTCCGCTTGTTGAAGAAAAATGGTGTTACTAGTTTGCCTACAATTCTCAGGAAACTTAAGCAATGTGATGCTTGCATTCTAGGAAAGCATAGCAAATAGTATTTTCATGATTCACATTCAAGAGCACATAGAAAACTTGAACTGATTCATTCAGATTTATGTGGTCAAATGCCTGTTCCTTCTACAAATGGAAATAAATATATGATGACATTTATTGATGACTACACCAAAATGTGTTGGGTTTATTTATTGAAGAACAAATCTGATGCTTTTCAAACATTCATAACTTTCATACATGGATTGAAAATGATGCACAATCTCATATTAGCTCTATTCGCATTGATAATGGAAAAGAATACACTTCAAATGAATTTGAAAACTATCTTCGCCAACATGGGATCAAACATCGAACAATTGTGCCTTATAATCCCCAACAGAACGAAGTAGCTGAAAGAATGAATAGGACAATCTTAAATATGGTATGCTCCATGATGTTTTTCAAAAGTGTAAAATTGATGTTTTGGTCTGATGCAGTTCTATGTGTTGTATATGTAAAGAATAGATGTCCATCTAATTCTATTAGAAACAAGACTCCTTATGAAATTTGGTATGGGCACATTCATTCAGTAAAGCATCTCAGGGTCTTTGGTTCCACATTTTATGCCTTGATACCAAAGGTACATAGAAACAAACTTGCTGCAAGAAGTAGTAAGTGTATCTTCTTCGGGTATTCAAACACCTCCAAAGCATACCATCTCTATGATGAAGTCAATAAAAAGTTTGTTGTATTTAGAGATGTAATCTTCCTTGAATCATCTAAAACTGACAATGTCGTTGAGCGACAACTTGATCACTTGGATAGATTTGCAAATGCAAAATCATTTCAAGAATTTGATAATTAGATTCCACATCTTGAAGGGGGGATTCCTATACTAGATCAACCTGTGGAATCTTCTTCTGAAGCACTCTCTCCCCCACATGAAACTCCAACAACGGATGATACTTTGAGTGATGTGATTGACAGAATTGGGAGACTCAATCTTGATTCAGTCCCAACTCAATCAACAGAGTAGCCTAGAAAATTTGAGAAAGGTCCCCCAAAGTGGCTGACAAAGACACTTGAAAGTGTTCATCCTGATGAGGTTGGAAAGACAAGAACTAGAAATTCAAACCGATAAAATGGGGGTGTGTAGATGACTCTGATTCACCTGTTGATATGGATGTTTCTTATGATTGTGAATTGAATTTTTCTACAGATTTTGAACCGACTTCCTTCAAAGAAGTTGCTTCTCATGATGAATGGAAAGAAGCAATGCAAAAGGAGTATGATGCCCTGACAAAGAATTGCACTTGGAAGCTGGTTGATCCTCCATTGGGAACCAAACTAATTGGCTGCAATTGGGTCTACAAGAACAAGTATAAAGTTGATGGCTCACTTGACAAGCACAAAGCCAAGCTTGTGGCAAAAGGTTTTGCACAGAAGGAAGGGGTTGATTATAAGGAGACTTTTTCCCCCACAGCAAAATGGGCTACCATCCGGACACTCTTTGCCCTAGCAGCTCAGAATGGTTGGAAAGTCCATCAAATGGATGTAAAAATTGCTTTCTTGAATGGAGATCTAAACTAGAATTCTTTTATGTCCCAACCTGAAGGATTTGCTATGAAAGAACATGAACATAAAATATGCAAACTTGTGAAATCCTTGTATGGCCTCAAACAAGCACCGTGAGCCTGGTATGAAAAACTACCTAAGCATCTTCTGAAACTCAATTTCAAACATTATGATATTGTAGATGCAACTTTGTTTGTCAAGAAGGTTGGCAAAAGAGTTGTATATCTTGTTGTATATGTAGATGATCTTTTGATGATAGGGAACAATGAGAGCTACATTTCATCCATAAAGAAGGAATTGAGGAAAGGTTTTGAAATGACTGATTTGGGCTATGTTCGTTACTATCTTGGTATTGAAGTAAACTCAACATCCGAAGTCCATATTCCTTTCTCAAAAGAAGTACATCGGATATCTATCGAATAGGTTTGGCATGACTAAATGCAATCCTCTGACTACTCCAATGGAACAAAACTTAAAGCTCACATCCATTGAAGGAAAAGAATTTGAGGATGCAACAAAGTATAGATAGCTTGTAGGAAGTCTCAACTACCTAACTACTACCAGACCAGACATTTCGTTTTCTATTGAAATCCTCTCCAGGTTTATGCAAAAGCCTTGTGAGGGACATTGGTCTGCTACAAAGAGAGTTCTAAAGTACTTTAAGGGAACTCAAGACTTTGGAATCAAGTATACACAGGTGGGAGACTTCATCTTGATTGGATACTCTGACTCATACTTCGATGGAGACAAAGAAATTGGGGTATCTACTTTAGATTATGTTATGAGTCTTGGATCAAGAGTTGTCTCCTGGAGATCACGCAAATAATTAGTTCTAGCAGATTCCACAACAGAGGCAGAATATGTGGCAATAGTTGAGGCAACAAAAGAAATTGTGTGGCTTAGGAAAATTCTTGAAGATTTGCAAATAAAACAAGTACAATCGACTCCACTCATGATTGACAATACCTCAGCAATAAAGTTGGCCAAGAACCCAAAGTTCCATGATTGAACAAAGCACATCAATACTAAATATCATCTGATTCGACATCATGTTGAGGCCAAAACAATCCATCTCCACCATTGTTCCACTAATGAGCAAATTGCAGACATCTTCACCAAAGCGCTTGGAAGAGAAAAGCTTGAAAGATTTAGAATGATGCTTGGACTCACCAACATCCCTTCAGATTAAGGGGGGGAATGTTGACACCTAATCATAGGGATTGGGTGAACAACTGTAATTAATGTAAATAAATAATAGAGAAGATGGAGAGTCATCGGGAGATGAACTGAACAGTCTCTCCCTCTTGTATATAATAATGAACAACCTGAATGAATAATATGATTTGATTTGAGGAGTTACCTCCTGGCCTAACATCCATGAACAATATTTCACCTCTTTCATCATTGGTTACAATTTAATTTCTCTCGTAATCACTTTCTTCCTTTGAGTGGAAATTCTTCTTCCTCTTGGCTTTCATTTTCTTTTTATGCTTAGACTTGAATTTTGACTCATCATAACTATCATTTGTTTTATCATAAGGACATTTAGAAGCATAATGTCATATCCTTCCACATCAAAAGCACTTAAAAGGGAGCTTACCTTTGAACTTTTAAGTTTCACTTTTTAGCTTCCGAACAAACTTAGCTTCTTCTTTATTAGAGTCTATGTCTACTTTATTTTCATGATTTTTCTCTTCTTTGGCTACTTGAAATGTTGCTTCTTTGGTTCTTGATTATTTCTCCTTTAATCATAGTTCATATGATAAGAGTGTTCCAGGAAGCATATCCATAATCATTTTGTCTACATATGTCAATTCTTTAAGGGTTGATACTCTGGGATTAAATCTTGATGAAAGATATATTAATACCTTTCAAACAATAACACCATCATATTTGACTTCTTCACTGACACCTGCAATGGAGTTTAGAGTATTGTCTACTCGAAGAAAATATGTAATGATATCCTCATATTCTTCCATGTTTAAACTTTTGATTTGCACCTTGGGAGATAGCAGAATGGTTTCCTTTATCTTCGTGTCCCATGTTGGCATTATGATACAGGTATTACACAAGTGTTGTCCTTGATGGCAACTCTCTCTGATGGAATATCACAGTACTGCAGGTTAACAACAAAGAATTACAGTTTAGGCCACATAGAATGAAGAAAGAATGGTATACGCAGTTTCATCTTCACCAACCCGTGTATACATGCAATTTCATTGAACAAAAGGGGCGTATACATACACACGCACTTTCACAGAAGGAAAGGCGCGTACATGTTGGAAAACTAAGATTTGGTCCGTGGTATTTGGTCCCTGGTATTTTGGTATTGGTCCATGGTATTTGGTCCAAGGTATTGACCCCAGATATTGGGTCCAAGGTATTGGTCCTACGTGGTTTTGGACCATGGTATTGAGAGAGGCATAAACCTATATAAGGAGAAGAAGATCATTAGGCCAAAGTGTAAGTGTGCAAGTGATGAATATCTAATGAAGTGTGAGATCTAGTATGCAGGTTATGGGTATGTGATGCTTTGGATGCACCTATGTGGCGAATGAAGGTTGATGGACCGGGATCATGAAGACTAAAATGCATTATCATTATATGGTATGATCATGAATAGTTCAGATATGAATATTGATGCATGTCTTATCCTTTATATCTTATGTTCTGGGTATATCTGAAGTTGAAAATTGCAGCGAAGATATAAGTAATTATTTTTAGATCTGTACGCGGGTTCCTTGTGGTGAAAGAGCGTATACACATTGGTTCGACACATCCAAGTAGCATATACATGATGAGATTTGATATTTGAGGTTGCTGTTGGTTCTAGTGGTTGTTGCAGAGTTCTAGGTTCTGCTATATGTTCTGGTGACTGTGCTTTGTTGACAGGGTTTCAATGATTCAGTGTTGGGTGATTAAGAGATTGATGATGTAGATATAGCTGATGGTTGTATTGCAATGGTTATTGTTTTGTATTTATGGATCCAGTCTGAAAATTTATGAAACGTGGTCCCTAGAAGAAAAGAGAAGATCGTAGGTTGGCGCCTACGTACTAGTAAACATATCGGCTAGTACAAGAGCCAGGGGGTTGTAGCTCCCTTCCAGTAGTAGCTAGAGAATGAGAGAAGGTGGTAGCCTTCTGCAGGTGGGTGCCTACGTACTATATTATTTCAAATAATTGGTATCAGAGTGGTCCTTCAGAAGAAGCTTGATCGCTTGAAGAAAGATCCATCATCATGAGTAATCAAGAAAGAGAGGGATCCATCAGACCATCAATCTTCGATGGGATAAATTTTGTTTACTGGAAGATAAGAACCACAACCTATCTACAATCGCTTGGAACTGATATTTGGGAAATCTTGGAAGGAGGATATACATTCCCATCAGCAATTCCTATAGATACGGCAAGTAGAAAACAATATGAAATCAATGCCAAAGCTATTACTATCTTATTAGCAAGTTTGTCAAAATTAGAGTTTTTCAAGGTCATGCAACTCAAATCAGCCAAAGAAATATGGGACAAAATCGTTCTAAGTTATGAAGGAGACGCTCAAGTAAAATGTGCTAAGCTTCAAACTCTCAGAATTCAGTATGAAACTCTTAAGATGCATAGTGATGAAAGCATAGCTAATTACTTCCTATGTATAGATGAGATTGTCAATTGTATGAAGAATATGGGTGAAGAAATTAAGGAAGTTATCTTAGTTGAGAAAGTTTTGAGATCCTTGTCTACTAAATTTGAACCCAAAGTGTCTACCATAGAAGAAAAGCAAGATGTGCAGAATATCACTATGACGCAGCTTCACGGAATCTTAACTGCTTTTGAAATGAGAAAAGGAGGACCATCAGATAGGAGAGAAGCCGCATTTAAAGTATCAACAAAGGGAAAATAAAAACTCAATGAATCAGGATACATTTCAGAAGAAGAATATGAGGTAAATTTTGTCAAGAACCTTCAACGGGGATCTGGAAGGTTCAAAGGTAAGCTACCTTTCAAATATTTCTCGTGTGGTAGAGTTGGTCATTCCGCTGCTAGATGCCCTCATAACAAAGGAAAGATGTCTAAAGAAGGTAATAGAAGTTATTATACTCATGATGATAGTGATGGCTTGTCCAACAGTGATGAAGATAATAAAGAAATTAAAATTTCATGGCATATGAAAATAAAGACATAGAAACAAAAGAAGTTACTAGATTAAAATATCAGTTGGAGACAGTAACCAGAGTAAGGGAGTAGTTGTGGGATGTAGTAAAATATCAGAGCATAACAATCCAAAGACTTGAATCGAAGATCCTCTCTCTAAAAGAAGATCTTGAAGAATTAAAGAAAGCTCGTGAAGAACAAGATCATGAAGTACTCGAATTAAGGAAACAAGTAGAAAAAGGAAGAAAAGCTGAAGAAAACATAAAAAAGCAATATCTGGAAAAGGAAGAAGAACATCAGGTTAAGGTAAATATCTTAAAATGTAAATTAGAAGACAAGGATAAACTATTACGATTTCAAGACAATACTAATATTTTGGATGATATTCTTAGTAGTCAAAGATCCCCTACTATCAAAACTAGTCTTGGTTTTGATGAATCTGCTGAAGGTGAATCTAGCTCACAAGGTGAGGCAAGGAACTCTAATGTAAAGTATGAAATTCTCAACAAGGAAATGAGAGGTGAACCCCATCAACAACCAAGGAAAGAAATTCTTCAAAGAAAATATTTTTCTCCTAACTGTGGAAGTGATAAACGGGTATTTTCTCTGACGAATAATGTTGGATGTTATGAATGTCATAATCTTGGACATGTTGCAGCCCGATGCAAAAGAAGAATGGTTCAAGACCATCACATAAAAAGATCATCACGTTCCAGGTACTTTAAGGGATATTGTTTTGCTTGCAATATGTTTGGTCACAAAGCTATTGACTGCAATAAAAGAAATATGAAACATGTAAGATGTTATGCATGTAGCAAGTTTGGACATAAAGTAAAATAATGCTGGAGCAAAATTCTTACACCAAAGCAAAAAGGAGCATACATCATCTCAATCACATGAGATAGATTTAGTGCCAGAAAGATGTGGCATAACTCAATTAGCAGACATAACAGAACCAGGAGAAATTGAAATTGTAAACCTTCAGTATTCCATTTTTCATACGCAGATATTATGAAGAGAAGTTGCGTATATATGCGAGTTAAAGGCTGCAGAGTCGCGTATATGGAGCTCTGAAGAAAAAGCAGCAGAACAGACTCGGGAAAAGAAGTCTGATATGGTTAGGTCATGGTATATGTGGTTGGCACAGGTTCAGGGGGAGCATATGCATTGTTGGCATTATGATTAGAAGTCCTTGGTGATGATGCTTATGTGGCTAAATGATACATCTTGCTACTTATTGTTGGTTGGCCAATAGAGTGGTATTGTAGGTTACAGGTCTGGATGTTGGTGACAAATGCTTATAGTACAGATCATATATGGTGTAAAATAGTTGCTAATGACTATCATGACTCGGCATGTGCTCAGGGGGAGCATGGACGAATTGATACATCTTAGCATGTACAAAGGGGGAGCTCAATTAGATATTTCAGCATGTACTTAGGGGGAGTATGGATAGCAGAATCTTTATCAAGGAAGAGAATATCTTGGTTCACCCTTTGCCCTAGATGTCAAAGGGGGAGAGTGACTTGGTGTGGTTGTTGCATCAAGTCCAAGGGGGAGATTGTTGGCATTATGATACAAGTATGACACAAGTGTTGTCCTTGATGGAAACTCTCTCAGATGGAAGATCATAGTACTGCAGGTTAACAACAAAGAATTACAGTTCAAGCCACATAGAATGAAGAAATAAAGGTATACAAATTTTCATCTTGACCAACGCACGTATACACGCAGGTTCATTGAAAAAAAGGGGCATATATGTACACATGCACTTTCATGCAAGGAAAGGCACGTACATGTTGGAAAACTAAGATTTGGTCCATGGTATTTGGTCCCTGGTATTTTGGTATTGGTCCATGGTATTTGGTCCAAGGTATTGACCCCAGATATTGGGTCCAAGGTATTGGTCCTACGTGGTTTTGGACCATGTTATTGAGAGAGGCCTAAACCTATATAAGGAGAATAAGATCATTAGGCCAAAGTGTAAGTGTGCAAGTGATGAATATATGATGAAGTGTGAGATCTCGTATGTAGGTTATGGGTATGTGATGCTTTGGATGCACCTATGTGGTTAATGAAGGTTAATGGACTGAGATCATGAAGACTAAAATGCATTATCATTATATGGTATGATCTTGAATGGTTCATATCTGAATACTGACGCATGTCTTATCCTTTATATCTTATGTTCTGGGTATATCTGAAGTTGAAAATTGCAGCAAAGATATAAGTAATTATTTTTAGATCTGTACGTGAGTTCCCTTTGGTGAAAGAGCGTATACACCCTAGTTCGACACAGCCAAGTAGCGTATACATGATGATATTTTATATTTGAGGTTGCTATTGGTTCTAGTGGTTGTTGCAGAGTTCTGGGTTCTGTTATATATTCTGATGACTATGCTTTGTTGACAGGGTTTCAATGATTCAGTGTTGGGTGATTCAGAGATTGATGATGCAGATATAGTTGATGGTTGTATTGCAGTGGTGATTGTTTTGTATTGATGGATCTAGTCTGAAAATTTATGAAACATGGTCCCTGGAAGAAAAGAGAAGATCGTAGGTCGGCGCCTACGTACTAGTAAACATATCGGCTAGTACAAGAGCCAGGGGGTTGTAGCTCCCTTCCAGTAGTAGCTGGAGAACAAGAGAAGGTGGTATCCTTCTGCAGGTGGGTGCTTGCGTACTGTATTATTTCCAACATCCCATTCATAATATGTTTTGAACTTATTCATACCTCATGAACTGAATTACACTACATTACTTTGAAAAATTTTGAATTTGACAAACCACCTATAATAATATGCTTAGCTTATGCATTGGATATACAGAGTGTCTTATCAGCTGCATCTATCAAAATGCAATGGGAAACTTTATAATCAATCTTTATAATTTACTAAATATCAGCACCCAAGGAGATGAGATAGGTATCCATCCTTATCTTCCAAAAACCTAGCTGGATCCATCAAATAACAAGGGCTTTCCTACTGCTCCGATCATGACCATTTTTTTTCTTGAAATCAACCTTCTAGTAGTTAATTTGTTCCTAAAGGAAACCTACTATGATCCCACTTGTCAGGCTAAAAATCACACTAAGAGGGGGGTGAAATATTTTTGTAACAATATTATATTCTAATACCTTTTATCAATGAACAATTATGTATCAATGTATCATAACTATTTGTAACATATCAATAAATATAAAAATGCATCAAGAAGCCATAAATACATCAATAAGACATCACATCAACATAAGATGACACAAGATTTTATGTGAAAACCCTTACAAGTGAAAACCATAAAATATTCTTCTTCTTCTTCTTCTTCTTCTTCTTCTTATTCAATTCAATTCATTACATAGATTTGTAGGCAACAACCTGCCAGAGGGACCCACCCCCAAGATATGAAAGTTGCTACTTAGGGTAGGCTATAACCTAATTAAGGTAGCAACCTCCTAAAATGTGCAAGAAACAACTCATTGTAGGCTAAAAATTGATTGAGGCACTAACCTTAGTGATGATAAAGCGTCAACTTGATTAAGACACCAACCTCAGGGGAGGCAACCACCTCCTTCTTCAACTCCATGTGGACCACTTTTCAAAATATTTCAAACTGGATCCACCTTCTCTTTCAATTAATATAAGTTTTCAAACAATCACATTGTTTCTTTGATACTATTGTCAATGCCCTACCATACCCTATCCATACTCTATTCCAACCTGCTCATCAATCTAGTCACATAAAAATTTTCTTGGAACATGTTCTTGCGATATACCTGAAATCAACTACAACCTACTCATAAGCTCCCAAAACACATGACAATGATTATGATCATAAAAAATAATACATCAAGGATTTGCATGCCTTCATAAGTGCTCACCCTTGAAACATTGTCATCATGTTTCTTTCATAATCCAATTGGCTTTGAAATGAGCCTAGAAACCATGAAAAACCATTTAAAATAAAAAATTAAATTAATTGCTAGACAAAATTGCCCTTTGAGGGTGCGTTATACAAAATGGTTATTTTCCATTGGCAGCTATACAAAAAGGATCTTTTCTACCTCCTAACTATGCAACAAAATGCATTTTTCCAGTGAAAAATAAACAAATAAAAATTACTTCTCAACTCATGGGGGCGAGATTCAAACCTCTAACCTCTACCTCCCAATATGTCTGCCACCAACTCTGTTATTCATTCATCCTTAGAACACATCTCTCTTAGACACTTTTTATTGTAAATGATTTCACTTTAGGAGGCAAAGCTCGGGTTGCGACCCCATGCCACTTCTCATGGGCAAATCATTTATTAACGTGTAATGGGGAACCAATCATCGTCCATGTGGGAGTCGATTACTATCTATCTCAGATTCAATACATTATATCAAGCGTACCATGAAAGTGATCATTTTTCTTTCTTTTCACAATGTTTAGAAAAAAAATTGGGTTTGTAGATGTCAACAAAGCCACTAATCACTGGCTTGGACACATAGAAAAAATCTCCAAAGGATTTGAACTAGTCAATCAATGAAACCAATCATACTACAAAATCTTATCATTGTTCCATCTCTATACATGGAGTAACCATTACTCCTTGTTATAGTCCTTTAAAAAATGTTTTTGGAGATGCCAACAATGCCATAGACACTGGCTTGAATCAAAAAATCACATACATTCTTCTTGGAGTCAATCCATGAAACTAAACATATATCAAATACTGAAAATACCCTTCACCAAATTCGAATCGTAGTCAATCCACGAAACCAACCATATTACCACAAAGATCAGAGCTCAAGTGTTTTTCGTAAGTGTTTTGTATCACTTTGGCATTGAGATCTAATTTATATTAGTTCGGTGGTCCCATGGATCATTAGATCCAACCATGGGCTAGTATCCACACCTGTAAACCTAGAGATACTTACCATGTAACCATGTGAATTGTTAAACATGCGGCCATTAGTGAGAATGAATTTTGGCCCTTGGTTCAATGTGTCCATGCCATGTGACCCTAGCCCTAGGGTCCATGGGTGCCTGCATAATGACATCAACATGATATCATCATCCCATGTGTTATCCCATGAGGGGTGTCATGTGTCACCCATATTTGAACTTTTCATCAATAAAAAACTACCAAATGTGGTTGCCACGTGGCAGCATCTAATGGCACCACATCACTTACTGATGTCATATGTCGATGACATGTCAGGCCACATTGACACCACCAGTTCATCTTATTTCCATGGGATTTCCTTCATCTAATCACAATGTTCCATGTGACATGGAATGGGCCAACATGGTTGTTAATCACGATGCAAGTTAATGCATCTCTTGTAGTTCAAATATTTATTCAAACACTGAATCTGTCTGATCTGGAAAAGATGCACAAGCTTTAGTCATGTTAAACTTAATGCAATATTTTTTTATGTCTATAGTAAAATTGACCACCAGGACATAGATCCACCCAAAATATGAACATTCTTTAACAAATTTGGTGCTAGTGGGTTTTTCCCTATAGTTTAGATCCTTCTCTTGATGTTTATCTTAAAATGGCCATAACTTATCATCTGGGATGAGTTTTACAGAGTGTGATATGCCATTGGAAAGGTATCCATGATGAATATCCAATCATACTATCCGTAGGTTCATTAGGGCATCATAACCTCATGAAAAACTCAATAAAATTGACACCTCTTTTGACTTCACTTGATGAGAGATGCAAAAAATCTAGTTGCATACCACTTTCTTTGTTTCATGAATGATACTATTCTTATTGTTGGCATCCCCTTTAACATCAATGACATTGATTTTCATCAATGACAACACTATGTGCAACATGTGATCCATTGATATTTTCCACCATCAAATCTTCCATTTTTAACTTCCAAAACGCAAACCATTTCCCATTGATTTTGATGCAGGAGCATGTTACCTCCAAGCCAAAATATGTTTTGACTAGGTTAGGGTCTTTCATTTACCAAGGCAGTTGGTTCCCTAATTAAGTGAAATTATTTAATTTAAATCTACTTTCCTGTGTTTTTAGAAGAATTTTATATAAATGATGAGAATGAGGAATATTGTAATCAGATCTACTCTTTATGATATATCTCAAGAATATTTGAAAGAGTTAGATAAGTTCGCGGGTTAGTTAGATATCTCAGAGGATATGTGGATCTAGAGGGTCTAGAAATATGGATCTATTGAATGATTAGTGGCTTTGAACCAAATTATGGTTTCATAATCCTTTTGTATAATTATGTAACCAAAGCTTGGAATGTGGATGTAATAGAAGTGTGGAGAGATCAAGCGTAAAGGAGTGAGGCCATGTGGGACAAAAGGGGTCGAATTAATGTAAACTAGGCCAAGAGAGGCCCTTTTTACATTATATGTGTGTGTTATAATAGAAGAAATACTATGTTCGAGTGTTTTGGAACCTGTGTGTGTTAAGCCTTTGTTTATTATTATATAGCATTGCATTTTGTTGTTAAGCATGAGTGTGCATTGCAGAAGCATCATAGACAAGATCGGGAGCGAGAATGTTGTAGGAACACAAATCAAAGTTTATTCGGAGGAGGCCAAAACCTTTAGAAAAGGTTTGAATCCTTTATTATAGTGGAATAATAGAGGTTGTTGATCATTGATCAACTATGTGATTAATGATCCTAACCCAATAAAGGATTGAATAGGAGTTCAAGTAGGTTATAGAAGCATGGAAGAGGTGTTAAACCTATGGAGAAGTTAATTTTCCTTTGAATTTGAATAGATATCAGAGGCACAATGGAAGAAAATGAAAACAATAATCATGAAGGATAGAGAAAAGGAGTGAGAGGGTTTATGTTGAATTTTGTGTTGATGCTTATAGACAAAGAAGCTGAGATCAAAGCATAAAGGTTTGAGTACATAGGGGAGCCTATAATAGAAGTCAATTCGAAGTATAAGTGGAAAGGAGAAAAAGGAATTATTTCTATTGAAGCTTCAATGAAGTATGATAAAGACAGAGGCCAAGAGATAGAACTTGAGTTCTATCGAGGAAATTTCGTGAGGTGACAATGTTGAGCTGGAGGTTCTATCCCAAGATGTCAAGAAAGGAGCACATATGGGAGCAATGGGTTGAGTGAATGTCAAGCTGATGTATGAAGTGAAGTCCACCAATCAGATAGGAGTCAATATTGCATGGAGCTTGAGGGGGAGGGCTAGGAATTTTGATATAATCCCGAAGAAAAAGGTGTGCACGCATTTGAAAAGGACTGTGGACAACAACTAATAGGATCCAAGATCAATAATTGATTGAAATATTTCTATTTCTCGGATTTCATCTCTCGGAAGAAGAAGCTTTGTGTAAATAAGAGAAGACCAACCTGATAACGATTGCGTGGATGTGGTGCGTGGTCCAAGTCAAATATAGAATTACAATGGTAAACGAAAGGAAAGTAGAGTTGAGGCTCATACATTTGCTTATATCATCCAAGAAAGTAAATTTTGGAAGGAACGCTTCAGTGCATATTTGAGGAAGGTTGGGGTGATATGGCTCTAGGCTAACGAGTAAAGTGATCATGTGGAAGAGAAAGGAATGGATGACAATAAGAAAAAAAGGAAGTAGGCTATGCACATATGGTGTAATTGTTGAGTTGTCCTGAGTAGTTGGAAGTTACGATCACTGAGGAATCTAGGTGATCTAGGTCGATCTCCACACACCATTAGCATGGAAAAGGCTCAAAATTTAAAGTGGTGGAAAGTCAATTAACTTGACATCAGATCCAAGTGCTCGTCTCCCTGATTTTAATGGTGTGAATGAAACTCCAATCCAAGTCCAGATGAGGAAGATAGAGGCAGTCAAAGTTTTATTTGACTTTTGCTAACTTGGCAGGCTTAATGGAGACACAATTTGGAAGTTTTTCAACGGATGGAATCTAGCCAACTACGACCGATTTCGGGCGAAACCATTGCCTTGTTAAATTGCCTCCTTTGGTCCAAATTCTGAATTTTTAAAAATGGCCATATTGTTTTATAACTAAAACAATTATTAAAAAAGGGGTGGTGGCGAGCCATCAACCTCGCCACCCGATTCCTTATCATATATGTAATATTGGAGGGGTGGGCCACTACCCCCAGCCCCTCCCCACATACTTGGTAGACCCCGTGATTTTTTGGCTGGCTGGAAATGTTACACACGCGGAGGAGTAAATGTGGGTCGTCCCTTGGGGCATGGACCCAACCTCAACAACTGCCCACGATTATATATGGGCCACCATGGAGCAGGCGATAGGTGAGGTGGGTGAGCCTAGCCCGACCTCCCTTTTAAAATAGATTTCATTGAGTAAAATGGGAGGGGGCAGGGTTTGACCGCCTGACCCCCTCCACAATAATTATATCTTCACCCATTCTGCCCAACGAAATTTTGGAAAAATCCACCAACTTTTGGATATTTAAAACTCAGTTCACTAGTGCTCCCAGGGCACACGGAGCGCACACGTAGTTCGAGGCATATTAATTTTGCAGGTGGCTAACCATGAGCAATGCAGAGAGGGGGGTGGAACCATGATTTGAGCAATTTCTCCATGGGGCCATATTTTCACTTTGTTAGATTTCGACAAATTATATATGGTTTTAGAATTTCTCGATGCCACGAACTCAATGGTGATGTCTATTTCTCCAACAGAGTTCTGCATTTTCGGCCATTTTCCATAATGGAGGTATAAGACTCCTTTTTGTAAATGATGATTGTACTCTTCTTTCTCATGCCACTTAATGAATGAAGGCCTCCCCATTTGTTGTGGGGAAAAGTATCCGATGCGGATGACCCTATCCCTACTCTAAAGGTGACAGTCTTTAGCAACAACTGAAAGTAAAGCTTTGATGTTTTCCTTTATGAAAGTACAGAGAGAAAGAAGAAAGATTAACCAACCTGGTGTCTTTCGCTTAGTCGATCCTTGTCCTCTCTCTTTGTCTCTTGTTCCCAGCTCTTTGCTCTCTTTGCCAGTCCAGCTACACACAGATCCTGCACAAAACAAGAGAGCAAACTACAAGATACATGTACTCATAACTGAAGCATGGATTAGGATGAATCAAATATACATGTAAATACAATACATCAATGCAATACAAGTATATAGGAGAACATGCAAAACTTTATTGATAGAAGTAACAGGGTTCTGAGAAGGTTACAACCAATGATGGCTCCAATCCAGCAGCACCTCCCCAGCAGCAAGAACTCTCCTCTTCACCTCTAGTAAAACAATCACCCAATAGCTCTAACTGTAATCCAACAGCACCTCCTTGCTTTACACAAAATTCCCGCCTCCTTAGACCTCATAGAAGAGCTCTATATATAGGATAGAAGAAGAGAGGATGAGTCAGCTTGAGACTGACATGAAGCTGCCTTGTGTCCTCTCCCTCTTCAGTTAATCTTCAGTTCTTGAGTCCACTTGGAGATCCTTGGTTACACATGGTGATCAAGTACCTCTTACTCATCATAGGGCGAATCTTATGAACCAAGTGTCAGTTTGGAAGCTTCCTGGGCAGTTGACACCTTGCAGGATGACTGTGCCACTTGGCCAATCTCGCCCAGCGCAGGTAGCCTTCATTACTTTTGACTTCCAGCGCAGGTACAGAGTGGGACAGTTGCATTCCAGCGCAGAAGCTCAGTTAAGCAGCTGACATGATCCAAAATAAGCCTGTTTTGAAGTGTTTTCAGGTGGAGAACTGATTGGAAGTGCTGTTGTTTGATGACCTTGTTCTTTTAGGGGTAAGAACAACATGTTTAGGGACTGAGGATCCCTGTGATTATTGACATTTCATGCTCCATGATGCGAGGCACAAAAATGTCTATAACAGTTGCCCCCTAAAGTATGAGGCCGTTTATCGGGTGAAATGCTTTATCTAGAGGATCCGAAGTTCGTTCCAGTGCTGAGGAGAGTGCCCTGTAATACAATACAATACAATACATTATTTTTCATTCATCATTATTCTCATGATCTAGCTGAGGCGGGCATTCCCATGCTCAGCTTTTTATAAATACATTTTGGTACATATGACAGACGATCGTCTGAAGATAGACTGATAATTTTCTGCTGAAATTATCATCCTTTGAGTAGGATGATCATCTGCTGCAATGATGCACATGGCAAATGCTTTTATATTTCCTGAATATATATCGCAGCCCGGATGGATGAAACTAGATCCGGGGTCTTCAAACTTGTTCGATCTTCACTCTAAGTACAAGTCGATCCATGTGAGAATTGCGCTGAAGTCGAACATGGAAAGACATCGCTTGATTACCGGTCAATAATGAAAACTGTTAACAAGCGCGAGAGGAATCACCAATAATGACGATGACCCTCAAGGTACTGCAGTACAATTCACGTGGCGTGAATAAAGGACTTGGCGTCGAACGCCACGCAAAATCTTCTGGTCGAAGGTCATTGATGTATACCTGTCGCCGGAAGTGAGAAACTTGCCATTGAGGCATGCAAGTTTCAAAGTACTGATGGGGGTGTTCCTAGATCAACTTCTTGGATAATGAGCTGAAGTCGACAAGAAGCGATCCGTCAAAGGAGGGCCTTAATGAATCCCACATCAATGACACGGAACGGAGCTAATGACTTTAGTGGAGGTGAAAACAAACTGTGACATATGATTCAGGGTGGCGGTCATGAATGGATGAAGGATAATGTATGGCAGTGGATGGGACACGGTTGACACTTTCAGAATGACCCCTCTTGAACATATAACGACACTGATGCGATGGATCGGTAGCATTACCCCAAATGTGGATGGTTTGGCGAGGACCATGGTGATGAGACCAGTGAATGGAACAACCCAACCTGATGTGATACGGAGGAAAAGTGTCATGTTCAAGAGTGACTTGCTACCATTAAACTTTGAATGTTCTCCCAATTTTTCCCCAGTCATTTCTGACCAGTACCTCTTTATTTTTGTCAAGCTTGAGGAGGATAACATATGCTTGTTCTATAACCTGCCCTTCGGGCAAGCCTATCGCTATGATTTAACGAGCCTAGCGATAGGGAAACTCGTTCTCGTCTAAAGACAAGTTTGTCGCTATTTAATCATTTTAACGAGTCTAACGACAAGGAAAACTCGGTCCTTTTCATTTTTAGAGAGTCTGAAAAGGTACAGAAAGTCAACTCCATAATTCCTTTTTCGTCATCTAATCCCTTAAGTCCGAAAAAGTATAAAACAATACAGAAGGGATGGCTGTTCGGTACTTTTACGAGCCGAACAAGACAAGCGCTCGATCTTTTTGTGCAATAATCCCTCAGGTCCAAAAAGATTAAAATCTAGAGGAGGGATAGCTTTCGGTCGTTTAACGAGCTAGAAGGCCAAAAACTCGGCAAACTTTTCATATTTTACGAGTCAGTGAAAAGAGCTCAAAGAAGACTCGTCTTTTGAGGAACGAGTGATAAACAGGGATAGCAACTGATTCCAGGTACAAATTGGAATTTTCCAATCACGGTAGTGTCACAAGGATGGCTAGGTGAAATCACTCTTCGCAGCTGTTCCTCAAAATAGGTAAACACACATATGGGGGTGAACGATCGGCCAAATGAAATGGAGGTGATGGATGAAAACACGACCAAGGCTTTTAAGGCTTATAAATTTGCGATCGCAATGGCTATTTACCGAGATAGGTTCATTTTTTAATGAGCTTGAACTTTGGCGGAAAAACTCTGCTCACACTTTTCTATTTTTTAACGAGCATAAATTCCGTGGTAAAACTGCTCGATTCATGGTCAAATTTAATTTTTTACTTTTACTAGCTTTTCTCTTTTCAAATGTAGTACTTCATCTTCAATTGCTGCAACAAATTTTGTTAGAAATGGACAATATTTGCATGAAAATGAGATTATAACCCTAATATTTAACTTTAAACTGTGTAAAAAGTCATAAAAAGGGGTTTTTTCCTCTCATTTACCATTTCATTTGCATTTTGCTTGTTGGAGCTCTGGAGGTGCCTCTTCTTCCTTGATTTTCACCAGCTGATTCCGGGAGATTCTGTCTTATACCCGGAGTTTCTTCTGCCCGAAGCAGACCAGGGTGCATGCCCCCTGGGTCCTAGTCTTTCTTTCCGAATCACTCGCGCTCATCGGGAAGGAGGACCGGGGGCGGAGGCGAATCTTGGGTGAACAGACCATTTAGGATTGGTATTTGACTATTTGCGATGCGAGATCCCGGAAATGAAAGTTGGTCTACGAGCTTGACCACCCTTCCTTCATGTGGAAAACACATTACTCTAAAGAGTGAGGAGACTATCGCTCCCATGCAATAAATATAGTCGCGTCCAAGGAGTAGGTTATAATCCAAGGGTCCTTGAACTACCAACACGTTCATCCTGACGGTCTTCCCCTTCAATGTAATAGGTACATCGGGGAGGATCCCTAATGGTCGACTGGTTCCTTTATCAAAACCTGAGAGATTTCTCAACTCAGGTAAAAGCGCCGGGGAACCCAGTGCTTTCCAAGCAACAGAGGAAAGGATACTCACAGACGCCCCTTCATCAATGATAGTACCAGCCATAATCATTCTATAGATCTGGACAATGATTCTGAATGGTACACTGGCTGGTAACCGGGGTCTGCCTAGTTGATTCCAATCAAAGGATACAACCAGGTCGCTTGGCGGTGGGACCGAATATACGGCCGGATATGACTCTGATGATGTTCCTTCCTGCGATAAAGGAATGGGCGCATTGCCCTGATGCTCATCGGAGTCGGTGCTGATGAAAAGAACCTGGATGGTGTCATCCTTGTTCTCATCAGTGAGGGTGTCGCATGAAGACGACTCTTCGGCAACGGTGTCATTTGAAGACGGGTCTTCAATGACGGGGTCATTAGACGATAGAACCTCTGAAGGAAGAACCGGGCCAACTGCCGTATCGACCTTTAGACTTTCGTCTAGTCTAGATTCAGTAGGTTCATTCTCAATGACCGACACTTCAGCTGACCACTTGAGTGGTTCAACCGGATTTTCAACTATCGAGGGATTAGGCGCGAGTTTTTGATATCCAGGTGGAAGTCGCACCGGTGACACCGGGCGATCTTCCAAAACTCTCTTGGCCTCATCTAAGAATGGACATTTGTGGATGGCATGATGACCTTCACACAATAGACAGGGTGATCTTGGTCCCCTTCTTCGTCCTTCACTCTCGCTAGTTGACGGAATGCAATCAACATGACAACCAGAGGTTGATGCTACCGGATTGTGCAACCTTGGGGACCAGTCTCTTAGTATCTGGGGAATACAAGGACAATCACGATGGAAATGGATCCCTTTGCAAATGACACATGGCGATTTAGGCCCAGTCGGTGCAGTGTGTGGGTTTTTGTCAGCTTTCTTCTGCTTGCCCCCAGTCGCCTTCGCCAGAGGCTCCTTCTGCTTCTTTTCTCTCTTCTTCTTTTCCTTCTTCTCCTTGGGAGGCTGACTTTTGCCAGCTTTACCTTGCGAAGATGAAGGATCAGAGGAAGTATCATAAGAAGTGGAAGGCTGGTGGGTAGTTCTAGATTGTTCTGACTGTTGATTCGAATGCTCAGGATTAGTGGCGATCTGGACTACATTAGTTGAAAAGAGCCATACAGGGAGGCCGATTGTCAATCCTGGAAGCGACAATGTAGCCATATGAGGCGCACCAACATCTCCCCAAGAGGAGAAGGGATTTGGACTTCCGCCAAGGTTACTTCCTTGGTTGGTGGGCTCCATACTTTTCAACTGAAAGATCAACATGGGAATAACAGGTGATTATGTTCCGCTTTAAAATAAATTTTATTAACGACGCTTTTAGACACAAACTTGCTTTTTCATGTTTTAAGAGTCGAGAAAAAGCTAAAGATGACTCTAGTCGCCTTCGATGTATTAACGAGCCCGAAGTGACAAATGCTCGGTTGGACTTTTTCAGTTATAGAGTTTGAAAAAGGCCAAAAGAAACTGCTCTGGAGATCTAGGCAGAGGGTGTGCCAAACCTTTCGCGAAACCACAGAATACGTTTTACGGTACGGGTGGTCGATCTTCGTGAATGCTGTGTTCACTGCATCGCGATCAGTAGGGTGGCCGACACAGTTTCCTAAGGATAAAGGATAAAAGCCTATAGGGGTCTCCCAATATACGCGACGGTACGCGGGAGCTCAAGTCCGTGTTAGTGCCACCGACTCTCAGGAGGAATCACCCACCTTCGTAGAGATCAACAGTCACTATGTTTAACGACGCCGGAACACGTCTCTACCTAGACCTCTAGATGTTTGTGTTAAATTCCAAAGCGTTGTTATGTAAATTGAGTTTATTTTAATGTTGATCTTTCTTAACAGTTTGCCTTTCAGGTTCGCCACGAGATGTATATATACAACTTCCTATATGCAATCTAAGAATGAGAAGCAAATCTTTTCAATCTTTCAACTTTGAAAACCTTAATCTACTTGAGGGAAAAGAAGGACACAATTTTTTCCACAGATCAAAGAACACACACTAAAATGCACATCTTCCTAAATCGTCAAGCATACAGTCAAATGCAAAATGCACAATGCATGTATTTCTTTTCGTTATCCTTAATGTTGATGCTAGACAAAAAGGAAACTGTTGTATGATTTTGAATCTAATTTCAAGTAGAAATAAACAAGCTTGTCCACAATCAAAAAGACACCTTATGATAGACTTGTTTAAAAACACAGGAAATGTATAGATTCAAACCATGAAATGCAAATCGAACAAACTCAAACAGCTATGAACAATAATAAAACTAGCTCTTAAGATCACAAAGACACTTTTACAGTTCAGGATCTAAGAGGTCACAGCTATACTGGTTCGCTTTTCACAATGGGAAACTGTAACTGCAACAAGAAATACTGAAAGAACATTCACAGTTTCATCACACAACTGAGGCGGAATAATGTCAAGGAGAAGTGGCTTACAGCAAGTACAATAACCAGCAAGCAATCAGCCAAAAACAAGTGCAAACAGGGCCAAGACACAATAGGAAGACTGAGCAAGACAAGGGCTAACTGGACCAGCGCAGGTTCTAGTCTGCCAATTTCACTCTCAGCGCAGTTCCCGAAGGGAGTACCTGCGCTGTAATGCAGGCTGCCTGTGTACAGCCTGCACTGACTCACGAGAGTTTCGTCTACAAAGTTTTCCGGGTCATAAAAAGCTCAAAAATGCACTGTTTTTGATGAAATAAAAAGCTATAGGTCAAGTACAGGCTAAGGTATGATCAAGAGGATGAAGATCTATCACAAAGAGTAAAGAGTCTTTTGTAGATAAGCTCTTCAAATCTTGAATTTGCTCAGCAAATGAGCAAGAGTAGCAGTCCCTCTACTTCGCTTTTGATATAGTCAAAAGCTTTTCGATTTGGTACTCTTTTTCTTCAAGAAATGAATAGCAAAATACTACAAACATCAACAAGATACTAGGCTCCCCAGCGGAGTCGCCAGTTTGTTGTGGGGAAAAGTATCCGATGCGGATGACCCTATCCCTACTCTAAAGGTGACAGTCTTTAGCAACAACTGAAAGTAAAGCTTTGATGTTTTCCTTTATGAAAGTACAAAGAGAAAGAAGAAAGATTAACCAACCTGGTGTCTTTCGCTTAGGCGATCCTTGTCCTCTCTCTTTGTCTCTTGTTCCCAGCTCTTTGCTCTCTTTGCCGGTCCAGCTACACACAGATCCTGCACAAAACAAGAGAGCAAACTACAAGATACATGTACTCATAACTGAAGCATGGATTAGGATGAATCAAATATACATGTAAATACAATACATCAATGCAATACAAGTATATAGGAGAACATGCAAAACTTTATTGATAGAAGTAACAGGGTTCTGAGAAGGTTACAACCAATGATGGCTCCAATCCAGCAGCACCTCCCCAGCAGCAAGAACTCTCCTCTTCACCTCTAGTAAAACAATCACCCAATAGCTCTAACTGTAATCCAACAGCACCTCCTTGCTTTACACAAAATTCCCGCCTCCTTAGACCTCATAGAAGAGCTCTATATATAGGATAGAAGAAGAGAGGATGAGTCAGCTTGAGACTGACATGAAGCTGCCTTGTGTCCTCTCCCTCTTCAGTTAATCTTCAGTTCTTGAGTCCACTTGGAGATCCTTGGTTACACATGGTGATCAAGTACCTCTTACTCATCATAGGGCGAATCTTATGAACCAAGTGTCAGTTTGGAAGCTTCCTGGGCAGTTGACACCTTGCAGGATGACTGTGCCACTTGGCCAATCTCGCCCAACGCAGGTAGCCTTCATTACTTTTGACTTCCAGCACAGGTACAGAGTGGGACAGTTGCATTCCAGCGCAGAAGCTCAGTTAAGCAGCTGACATGATCCAAAATAAGCCTGTTTTGAAGTGTTTTCAGGTGGAGAACTGATTGGAAGTGCTATTGTTTGATGACCTTGTTCTTTTAGGGGTAAGAACAACATGTTTAGGGACTGAGGATCCCTGTGATTATTGACATTTCATGCTCCATGATGCGAGGCACAAAAATGTCTATAACACCATTGATCGAGTAGGGCCCAGAGACATAGTCCAAATTGGATGAACTTCATTATCAAGTCTCTTGTCTTCATTCATGCTTTTATGTGTTTCTCCTCTTCTCTCATGTGCACATGAAATTTCTATGTTTAAGCTAGGATTTATGCATGTAATTCTTTAATACATCTATAAGATAAAGATCCTAGATCAAGTGTTATCAGAGCAGGTCTTTGTAGATGTGAATTGCATGTTTGTACGCTAACAAGAAATGGGCTCCGAAGAGGTGAAGGGAAACTAAAGTCATTCAATCCTGAAGCAGGGTGTGCGCATCGAAGGAGAAACATGGCAGATGAATAGGCTCGTTACGAAGAGGAGCTCAATTTCCACAAAACCTTCTATACAATGGCAGAAAATGTCGACCAGTTGCTTTCAAGGCTAGAGAAAGCAGAAGGGAAAAAGGCAAAAGAACAAGGTTTAGTGCATGGAAATGGTGAAGAAGAACCCCCTCCTTCTCCTTCCACGAGTGAAAGTTCTTCTTCCTCTCATCACCATCATCATAGAAATTCAAGGGATGCATCTAAGAAACCTTTCTTTAAATTAGATGTCAAATTTGATCTTCCCATGTTTAACAGTGAAATTAATGCCGAAAATCTTAATAACTGGATTAGGGAGATCAAAATCTACTATAGGATTCATCAAATCGAAGAGGACAAGGCAAAGATTCAGCTGGCCTCTCTTCGGCTGAGTAGCACCATTCTCGTTTGGTGGGAGAGCAAATTACGAAGCAGTAAGAGTGTGGGTAATCTTCTTTCCTCATGGCCTAGTTTCATTTTTGCATTAAAGGAACAATTTTATCCCTTGGGTTATAAGCAAAAAGCCTTAATGGATTGATAATACTTAAGGCAAGGCAGAGGTCAGGATGTTCAAAGCTTTACAGAGGAGTTTATAAAACAAGCACTTAATTTGGGCATTGCACTTGACTCACCTGAAGTAGTAACTAAGTATATTGGATCATTAAATAGTTACATTAGACATTCATTATTATTGTTTGAACCAACTACTATTGAATCGGCCAGTGTAAAGGCCATCCATCTTGAGAACATGGGCAAAAATGAAAGAGATGATCATTTCAAGAAACCACCTTTCAAACCTCCAAATGGAAAATCCAAAGTGAAAGGAATGGGAAAGGAGAAGAGGAAAACATCAACCAAGAAAGATGAAGGAGAAAGACCTTATTGCACTCATTGCAAAAAGGAAGGTCATGACAACAATCATTGTTGGAAATTGTACCTGGAAAAGAGACCAAAGAAGTATGGAGGAAAAGGCAAGGAGAAGACAGTGGCAATTGTGTAGCAAGACCTTAGATCTAATTCTGGAGATGAAGCATTAGTCAGAAAAACAGGAACAAAAGGTACTCTTACACCTCATGTTAATTTTGAATCACATGAAGGCACTAGTTCAATAGATGAGTCTCTTCCTAATGAACGAAAGAGAATTGAGCTATTTCATATTAGAGTTATCATAAATCATACAAAAGTGGAAACTCTATTTGATACCGGATCCCAAGAAAACTTAATCTCAGAGTCCTTAGTAAAGAAGCTAGGCTTATAAACCAAACCACATCCAAAACCTTACCCACTTGGATGGATACATGATAAAGAAAAATTGAATGTAACTAAGCAATGCAAGGTTAAATTTGTGATCACTTCTAAGTCAGTGGATGAGGTATTGATGTGATACCATTGGATATCTGTGGCATGGTGTTAGGGAGTCCATATCTATATGATAGAAAGGCAATCTTCTTCTGTCATGAAAACAAATACCAAATCACAAAATATGGGGTAGAATATATTGTAAGGGCTCATCAAACTAAAATCAATGCCAACCTTGTAAGTGCAGGACAAATGAAGAGGTTGGTGAATTCTAGTAAGGGTTGCATGCTTATGCTTGTAAGGGGGAGAGATGCAGAATTATTCGATGCTTTCCAGGGTTGTGATCATGTGCATAAAAATGAATTATGTGAATTAATTTCTATCTATGATGAGATGTTTCAGGAACCAAGGGGATTACCTCTGAAGAGGGAAATCCAACATGAGATCCATTTGTAGCATGACGCTCCTTTACCAAATATTGGCATGTACAGGATATCGACCATTGAGATGGAGGAGATCAAAAAGCAGGTGCAGGAGCAATTGAACCAAGGGATCATCAGACCGAGCAATTCTCCATGCGGCTGACCGATTGTCTTAGTGCCGAAGAAACATGGAACATGGAGGATGTGTGTGGATTACCGAGCACTAGACAAAATCACGGTGAAAAATCGTTACCCTCTTCTACACATTGATGATTTATTAGATCAGTTAAAAAATGCTATATATTTCACCAAATTGGATTTACGTAGTGGTTATCACCAGGTCCGAATTGCAGAATAGGATGTGTGAAAAACCACCTTCAAGACCAAACAGGGGTTGTTCAAATGGATGGTGATGCCATTCGGACTTTGCAACACTCCAGCCACTTTCATGAGGGTCATGAATGATCTCTTTAGGACTTTCATTGATGAATTTGTTCTTGTATATCTAGATGATATTCTTGTCTTTAGTGAAAGTTGGAATGAACATGTATGCCATGTGAAGAAAGTGCTTGATGTATTGAAAAAATAAAAACTCTATGTAAAATTGTCAAAGTGTGAGTTTGGGAAAACCTCTTTGGTTTACCTAGGTCATATTGTTGGTCATGGTTAGTTAAAAATTGATCCTTCTAAAGTTGAAGCAATTGTAAATTGGCCTAAGCCTACTAGTGTAACCGAGGTTCATATCTTTTTGGGTGCAAAAAGTATTGCAGGAGATTTATTGCCAATTTCTCTATTATTGCAGCACCTTTACACATTGAAAAGTGTAAAGCAAGTCTTTCAATGGGGAGGAAAGTAGCAGAAGTCCTTTGAAACATTGAAAGAAAAGATCAGCACTGCACCGGTCTTAGCCTTACCAGATCTCCAATAGCCATTCGAGATCAAGACAGATGCCAACAAATATGCCATGGGAGTTGTACTAATGCAGCAAAAGAAGTCGATATGTTACCATTCAGAGAAGTTCTCTCAGGCTGTAATAAACTATCCCACTTATGACAAGGAGTTATATGCCTTGGTCCTGAGTGTGAAAAAGTGGAAACACTACCTGATCAGCAAGGAGACCATCATCCATACGAATCATCAGCCCTTGTAGTATCTTCAGTCACAAACCAAGTTGCAACAATCTCATCATTTTAGGTGGATGGGTTTTCTTCAGCAATTTCATCTGGTAATAAAGTATAAGAAGGGAACTAGCAACAAAGTGGTTGATATGCTATCTCGCCCTCCTATTTATGCTTCTGTTATTTTGCATAATTCTTCGTTATCTTTTGAAAGTTATGCTAAACAATATGCTAACAATTATGACTTTAAGGAGATTTATGCAAAATTAACCCATGGTTCACAGGTGGACAACTATCACTTGCAGGGGAAATTATTGTATCAACTTGGTAAATTGTGCATACCCAGAGGGGAAAGGGTACATGTAATTAGGGAGGCCCACACCTCTCTTGTGTCTAGTCATTTTGGTGTTGAAAAAAATTTGTGTCATGTACAAAGATTTTGTTTTTGGCCTCATATGAAGAACATTGTGACTCGCTATGTAAAGGGATGTGTGAGGTATTCTATTTCAAAGCCCTCTAATAGAAAACTCGGGCTCTACACACGACTCCCTATTCCGAGTCATCAATGGGAAAGTGTGTAGATGGATTTTTTAGCAGGTTTTCCTTTGTCTAGGAAAATTCATGACTATTTGTATGTTGTTGTTGACCATTAGTAAGATGTGTATTTTAATCCCTTGTAAAAAGCAGATCACTGCAGAGTAGACTGCTTATCTTTTATGTCAGCATGTTTGAGTCCATTTTGGGTTGCCCACAATGATTGTGTCAGATCGGGACTCTCGCTTTCTCAGAGAGTTTTGGACCAGCTTGTGGAAGATAATGGACACCAAGTTGAAAAGAAGAATGACATTTCATCCATGGATAGACGAACAAATAGAGGTTGTCAACCGCACCATGGTACACTTGTTGCGAGGCTATTGTGGGAAACATCCTAAGTTGTGGGATGAGCATCTTCCATATGTGCATCATTCCTACAATTGAGTAGTGCACTCATCTACACATCGTTCACCATTGAGACATGTTTTGGCTACCTACCCAAAGATCCTTTTGATATGGTCTTTGGAAGGGAAGATGACTCCAGTGGATGTGATGATAGGGACAAAGCACAATAGTTCATTCAGCAGATCCATTTGATTCACCCAACAGTATAGGAGCAGTTGGAGAAAAGTCAAGCCCGGTACAAGGCTCGACATGACAAACACCGATTCGACCATCAATTTCAAGTGGGCAACAAAGTGTGGTTCCATATCAGCAAGGATAGGATGAAAGGAGAAGGGAAGAAGTTGTGACCAATCCGGTATGGTCCATTCACCATCTTGGAGAAGATAGGAAACAATGTCTTCCGTCTCGATTTGCCGACATATATGCAAATGTACTCCATAGTGAATGTGGAAAACTTAAAGCTGTATGAGCCACCATTGATTATGGACACAGAAGTGGTGGGCACAGTTTCTACAGTTGATGACTTTGCACCAGAGTATTTCGATGAGTTACCTGAAGATATCATCCTTGATAGAAGAACCAAGACTTCACGACGGGGATATGTGGAATACCTTTGAGTTGGTGTCAAAGGGATGCACCCTAGCAAGGCAAAATGGCTGGAAAAAGAAAGAGTGAGGGAACAATTCCCTCACTTGCCAATTGACTGATAAAGCTTTTGGCGGTCCAAGAGCTCCTCAATGGGAAGGATTGATCCAGGTGGATCTTTAGACACTAGTGGCATGAAAAAGGCTCAAAATTCAAAGTGGCGAAAAGTTGGTTAACTTGACATCATATCGAATTTCTCATCACCCTAATTCCAATGGTGCGAACAACACTCCAATCCGAGTATGTATGAGGAAGATAGAGGCAGTCAAAGTTTTGGTTGACTTTTGCTGACTCGGTAGGCTTAATGGAGACATAATTTGGAATTTTTCCGATGGACGAAATCCAGCCAACTCCGACTGGATTCTGGGCAAAATTGTAGCCTCTTTAAATCGTCTCCTTCGGTCCAAATTCTGAATTTTCAAAAATAGCCATATTGTTTTATAACTAAAAAAATTATTAAAAAAAGGGGGGTGGCAGGCCATCAACCCCACCACCCCAATCCTTATCATATATGTAATATTGGAGGGGTGGGCCACTACCCCTGGCCCCTCCCCCCATACTTGGCAGACCCCGTGATTTTCGGGTGGGCCAGAACCGTTACACACGCAGAGGAGTAAATGTGGGTCGGCCCTTAGGGCACGGACCCAACCTCAACAACCACCCACGATTATATACGGGCCACCATGGAGTAGGCAACAGGTGAGGTGGGTAAGCCGCCCAAGGCGGGCCCAACCCAACCTCCCTTTTAAAATAGATTTTGTTGTGTAAAACGGGAGGGGGCGAGGTTTGACTGCCCGACCCCCTCCACAATAATTGGATCTTCAACCATTCCGCCCAATGGAATTTTGGAAAAATCTGCCAACTTTTGGATATTTAAAACTCAGTTCACTAGTGCACCCACGGCGGGAGGATAATGCACGTAGTTTGAGGCATATTAATTTTGTAGGTGGCAGAACCATGAGCAGTGTAGAGAGGGGGGCAAAACCATGATCTGAGCAATTTCTCCATGGGGCCAGATTTTCACTTTGTCAGATTTCGACAAATTTTATATGGTTTCAGCATTTCTTGATGCCACGAACTCAATGGTGTTGTCCATTTCTCCAACAGAGTTCTGCATTTTTCGGCCATTTTCTAGAATGGAGGTATAAGACTCCTTTTTGTAAATATGATTGTATTCTTCTTTCCCATGCCACTTAATGAATGAAGGCCTCCCCATTGAACGAGCAGGGCCCAGAGATGTAGTCCAAATTGGATGAACTCCATTATCAAGTCTCTTGTCTTCTTTCACGCTTTATTTGTTTCTCCTCTTCTCTCATGTGCACATTAAATTTTTGTGTTTAAGCTACAATTATATGCATGTAATTCTTTAATACATCTATAAGCTAAATATCCTGGATCACTAGGATTTGGTTAGATGTTATAGTTGTATGAAGGGACTTTCCTTTTGCAGCATTATAAATAGCCTGTCTCTGGCAGCTGTTTCAAAGATAATGGCCTTATATTATAATTCCTATCATGTGTGCTTATGGAATAAGGAAGTCAAGGTTGTGGTGGTTCTTTGGGGTTTGGTTGTAATGCCTCCCCTTTAGTTTATTTATATGAACGAGCTTGTCCATGGTGGTTCTTTTATTGGTTGTTCCATGCATTTGTATGCATATTTTGGCTCTAGCGGCTATATTTAAAATGCCACTTGAATATGGTGGTTTTGTATCACCCTTATGGATCCTCCCACTTAATTTAAACAAGCTTTAAAAATGGATTTATCTCCCTCAATTGGGGTTTAAGGAAACACCTTTGACCAAGAGTCTGGTACTATGGGTTTTCGGGCTAGATTAATTGGAATAACCAGTTTTTAGCCCAACTTAAGAATTTCTCAATGCCTATGTTTGAATTATTGACCATATCCTTTCACCACAAGAATTGATTCCACCAATATCCCATTATAATAGGATCAACCATAGGCTCAAGAAAAACCCCTTAGCCATAAAAGCATCCCCATGAATCCAAAAATACTCGAATACTAAATGTAAGTTTTAACCCTATACTGCTAATTGCTACAAAAATAAATCTTTAAAAATAAAAAAGTTGCAGTGAAAAACACACAAATTAACACAAATATTTTGCCATGGAAACCCAAACATGGAAAACTAGAAAGCTTTTTCAGTGTTTTCATCTTTACATTATTACAATACAATATGTGTGTGTGTGTTGTGTATCCAATAACATCCATAAGATGCTAATTCATTTACTCTAGATTAGAATAAAATTGTATTTCCTTAATTGAAACAACAAAACCATGGGTTAAACCACCATGTGCCACAAAACCACTAAAAGTGAAATTTATTTGCCAAACATTGTCAAAAACACATGCAAAAAAACCTCCAAAGCAAAGAAAAAAATATCGTATTGCCTTGATGTAATGCACAACACATGAGGGTAATCATGTAAAGAATATAACATATACCCAACACTATGAGAGTTAAATTCCTTTAGATTCCAAATGTGTTAATTGTTGACCTTTTTCTTATGCATGAAATAAATAAAATGTGAAAATTAAAGAATAACAAATAAAATCACACACCATTTACAATGAACAAAAGAATTTCTTTGGGAAATCCTTACGAGAGAATTAACCCAAGTGAGGTTTCTCTACTCTCTTTTCTAGCATGGAAATACTACAACTACAAAGGAGAAGGCACTCTTTATGGAGTTAACTAAGACTATGGCCTATTGGGATACTACATAACACTAACCCCCTTTGTTATTCTTTCTAACTCCACTCCTAGTTTCTCTACTCTACTATGGAACAAGCAGATGTATATAATGGAACCGCTAGTCCTCCTATTGGCATGGTTTTAACATAGCCCACTAGCCATCAACTCTCACCTCGAGCTATAAATTTTACCCTTCATGAGTCGTCTTCATAGTCCACACCTAGCTAACCCCTTTTCGATGAGTAACAAGGGTCGACATGGCATCTTCTCAAGTCATGGTGGCCAATCATCATAGGCCAACTTGTGGGAGATGTAGCTTTTGCACATGAAATTCAGTTGATACAATTCATGCATTGTTGTAAAGGTATTTGGATGTAGAATAAGATCCCATGGTCCTATGCTTATGTAGGGAATTTTTTACCCAAAAAATATCATTTAATGCCTCAAAATGGCCCCAGAGGGTTTTAGCCCTAATTCTCCAAACTCATAATTGTCTGTAAAATACCGTGCAAATTAATTCCTCCAAACTTTCCACTTTGAAAGCATCAAAATGGATGGAAATTTATATAATGATCCAATCTAAATTATTAGTATTGTGTATTTCAAATTTATCTATATTTAATGAATCTATGTGAAACATGCCACATGTAAACCAACTTGAAACATCTATTTTATAACAGGATGAAAGTTTTATTGGGATGATTTTCAAAAAAAAGTCTTATTCCACCTGCTGGTGTATGGTTGTGGGTGTGTTTTGGTTAGTAGGCCCAACCACTTCATGACCTCTGCTGAAATAAGGTTTTTTGGCTCCTGCTTTCGACAATGAACTATAGTGGGGAACCCTTTACCCACATCTGGGAGTGGAGGAGGTGCTCCTCCTCCTCTGGATCTTCGTGGTGGCAACTGTGGCATTGGGCTTTGCATCAATAATCTGCTTCCCTTTTTCATTTCCCTTAGCAAGTTCTAACTTAGGTTCAGAACATGCATCTGATTCAGAAGCCTTCAGCTCGGCCACCAATGACTTCTTGGCCCGACACTCGTGTTGTGAGTGGATCTCTTATTGAACTCACGCCACTTTCCCATGTCATTCTTCGGCTTCACAGTGTTCTTCTTTGTTTGTAGCTTTGGCAGGTTGTCTTGGGTTGCCCCACCTTGGCTTTGTCCATTGTTATGTGGTTTGGGGACACCTTTCCCTTGCTTGAGATTTGCAGATCCAAAGTCTCACTTTTTCTATTTAAGCTTCTGCTCAATCGTGACATGCGTATCGGTATGCTGTGCCAAGCAAGGAGGTGTCTAGGAACTCCATCTCATCCTAGATGTACTTATGTAGGTAGTCACGGTAATTGAGTACTAAATGTTTCTCAAAATCCTTGATACTCAACTTCGTGCGAAGTGTATGAAAAATATTAGTAAACTCCAACACGTCTTCGTCCCTTCCATGCCACAGTGTGGTCCACTTTATGCATTTATCCTCATAGTTCTCGACAGGGTAGTACTACTCCTTGATGGCATACCAGAATGAATTCTAAGTGGGTGTGGCTGAAAACAGTGAGGGTGTATTTTCATCCTTCTTCTCACAGTAGGTTTCCCACCAGTCCTTAATGTGGGGGGCGACTTTGAGAAGAGCAAAAGCAATCTTTTCCCAGTTGGAAAAATCATGAACATAAAAATATCCTTCTAGCAGATTTAACCATTTATCTATGGCTTTTGCATCTATTTGGCCCTCAAATATGGGAATGTCAAAGTTTACTTATACCTTAAAAGGAGTGGGAAACAACCTAAATCAACAATATACACCTCATTACATGATTTCATTACAACTCCTTTTTGAATTAATACAAATTATGCTCTAGTTAAAAAATATAAATATTAAGAGTAATGAGCTTATATTTTTAAAATATAATAATAATAGCAGAAAGACCAGCCTAACGTTTTTATATTTTTAAACATTTACAAAAGTTTACCTAATATTAACTTTCTACCCCCAAAGTAATAAACACATCAAATATGACCGTGTTAATCTAGTCTTTTAAATCATTTAGGAAACAAATTACTTATAATACGTTTAAATCATAAATACATTAATTTTGGTCATGTTACGTATAACTTATTCTCTCTATCTATTGTTTCATTGTCTCTTAAATCATTTATAAAATTGCTTTTTTTAGAACTGTCATTTCACTGTTTAGAAATAATGTGGTTATATAAAGACCGACTTGAAACATTTGTTTCGTAGTATGTTGGAAACTTTTGGATATATTCTCAAAAAATATATTATTTATTATAAAAGAAATAAGAATCGGCGTTTGATTAGAATCCCTTTTGAATTTATACATATTTTATTCTAACTTTTTAAAAATATATATATAATTATCTTGTAAAATAATAAGATTTATTATTTTGTATTTTTAAAATGTAATATAAATAAATAAAAGATTAATTTAACTAATCTATGGTCTACTTGGAACAAGCGATCCTCCTGTAGAGGTATCGAGGGAATAGCTTGTTACATTAAGAAGAACATCTCCCCCCATGCTAAGATTTATAAAAACGACCCTTACAACCAATATAGTTGGATAGAGATCAGTGACATTAATAATAAAAAGACGTACATAGCAATATGTTATTTTCACCCCATCAATTCTCACTTCTATAAGAAGAAGAATCTAGATAAAAATAGTCCTTACAATGGTTTAGGGAATGATATTTCTAGCCTAGGGAATGAGGGCAATATCCTTTTAATAGGTGACCTTAATGCTCGAACTTCAAGCAACCAAGCTATTATTCTAAGCAATCATTCCAACCCTAATCCTCTTTGGTAGAAGAAGACCCTACTCTAGCTAGTAGGTACAAAAGGACCTCTGAAGACCTCAGGGAGAATTTGTTTGGGTCGGAGCTAGTCAAGCTCTGTAGTGCTCAAGATCTCATAATTTTCAATTGTCTAACGAAGTGGCCCAATTCTAGCCAGATGACGTGCATCCATGGGCTTGGTAGCAGCGTGGTAGATTATGTTATTTCCGATCTCCCTTTATACAATGAAATAATAAAGTTTGACATTTTAAACGACCACGAGCCTAATTCCGATCATAGGCCTTTACTTATAACTCTCAATTTTGTCATGCATAGAGATCTGACAGAAAATAATCCTTATAGCCAAAAGAACTTAATATTTGATAGAAATAAAAACGATCTCTTTCTAAATGAATTAAAAACTAATTTGCTTCCTTTATCTACTATAAACAATATAGAAGACCTCTATCATAATTTTACTACAACCCTCTCATATTCTATTAACAAATTCTCAATTGAAGTTTCAAATAGTAAAAGAAATAGCAAAACCAACCCATGGTATGACAAAGATTGTAAAAGTGTGAGGAGAGCAATTAAGGAAGTTGTTGATGAATCTCTTAAAATGGGCAAGATAAAAATATACAAAGCCCTAACTAAAAGGAAAAAGAGGCAGTACATTCGTCAAAGACAAGAGAATCTCTTACACCTCTCTAAGGTAGCTCCTAAGAAATTTTGGAGGCAGATTCTAACTAGGAAAACTAAAGATAATAATAAAATTGCTCTACACGATTGGAATTCTTATCTTGAAAAGCTTTATGAATGTCATGGATAATTTTGAAACCCTGCTCACAACGAAAGAAGTTTTCTCTTTAGAAGACATTGAGTTTGGGGTTAATCGCCTGGCTAATGGGAAAGCTAAGGACATTGAAGGTTACCAGGTGGAAATCTTAAAGATTGGAGGTCCTATCCTCATCCCCCACATCCACAAGCTTTTCAATCAAGCAGTCAAGCAAGGGTTCCCTAAACCATGGATTGAGAGCCTCATTATCCCTATTTTTAAAAGTGAGGATTCAAATAACCCCTCTAATTATCAGAAAATTATGATCAGCCCTCTCTTAGCCAAGTTATATGGTAGTATTTTGGAAAATAAGTTGAGCATATGGCTTGAAAGTGAAGGTAAGCGGGCTAAAGGCCAAGCGGGTTTTATAAGGCATCACTCAACAACAGACCACCTCGTTACGCTTAGGATCATTGTGGAGGAATGTTGTAATGATAAATCCAATCTCTTTTGTTGCTTTGTGGTCTTTAGAAGGCTTTCGATACGGTTCCTAGAAATAACTTTTGGAATAGATTAGAAGAGCTAAAGGTTCCTTTCGAGTTGAGAGCTGTCGCTATAAGGTTATACGAGAATGTAATTGCCAAGCTAAAGAGAAATGAGGGGTGGTCGAAAGATATTAAGTGTAATATCGATGTTAAACAAGGTTGCCCCCTCTCTCCTACCCTATTTGGCATTTACATTGACAAGCTCGAAGGTTATTTAGAGGAAGCAGGATGTGCTGGCACGATCTTAGCCGGGATAGTCGTCATCCTTCTTCTCTATGCTGACAATATTGTTCTTTTCGCAAGGTGCCCATCTGACCTTGATAAGCAACTTAGGCTTCTTAAGGATTTCTGCTCTACCATGGGTATGACTGTTAACATTGACAAAACAAAAGTTGTGATTATCAAATCCAAGAATGACACTTATGCTAATTTTAAGTATGACAATAATAACTTGGAGGAAGTGCATTCTTACAAGTATCTAGGAATTGATATTCATCACAAGCTCAATTGGAACCAAAGCATCGAGAAAAGGATTAATGGGGGTGGAAAGCTTATTTTGGTCTTGAAAATAATTGTAAAACGGTAAACCTCATAATGTGGGATAAAAAGAAGTTCCTCTTTGAAACTTTAGTCACTCCTGTTATCCTATATGGATGTGAGGTTTGGGGTTGTAGCATCTCTAGAGAATCCTGGAGAAAGATTGAGCAAATCCAGAAGCATTTTATAACGTATAACCTGAAAATTAAAAGCAATACACCCTATCCTATTCTCCTTATAGAATTAGGTCTTGCCCCTATCGAGAGCCTAGCTATGATTAGGCTTTGGTTGTACAAGCACAAACTCAATAACATAGGAGATCATAGACTTCCTAAGCTAGCTTTAAATTCTAGCCAAAACCACCTAAGGCTCAAATGGGGGTGGTATAAAAACACGAGGGCATGGTTAAACTATTGCGAGATCAACAAGAATGATGCATTGCAAAACATTAATAACATTAAAAATATTGTTACTTCTAAGTTCAAAGAAAAAATGTGGTGTGAAAAAGATTTAGCGACTAAAAGAAAATTAAGTTATTATAAGAAGGTCATCAACCCTACCCTAGAAGATCAAAAGTATCTCTCTATTTTAACTAGCTCAAAGAAGAAAATTAATATAGCAAAGATTAGAACAAACTCTCATGAGCTCCATAGTGAAACAGGTCGTTGGGCAGTTCCTAAAACACCATGGATGGAAAGGATCTGCCATCTCTGTGAGAATAGGAACATCGAGGATGAAAATCACTTCCTCTTAGAGTGCCCCGCGTACAACCACATTAGATCTTAGTTTCATAATCTTTGTCGCAATACTGACCTTCCTAGCCTTTTACGATGTCAAAATTATAGTGAGCTCGGGAGGCTTCTCTCCAAGCTTTTTGAGCATAGGAATAAAATCTTAAATCAAACTAAATAATTTGTTTCTTTAAGTCTGATAGACAAAAATTTGATCTCAATAGACGTTAACCATCATCATCATCATCAATATAATATTCTCCTCGAAAATTATAAACACATCAATTCAATTATACAAATATTTTAAATTACTCATTTAAGAAACCAATTACTTATTTTTTCTTTAATCACAAAACATCAATTTTAATCATAATAATGTAATTTCCTAAATCATTTAGAAAACTAATTCTCTTTCAAACCATCATTTCATTATTTCTTAAATTATTTAATTTAATTCTCTTTCCACCTATAATTTCATTTTTTAAATCAAAAAATAATGTGACTTGAAATTAATTCTCTTTCTATCATTTCATTGTTTAGAAATATAATGTGATGTGTTTACAAATGATAGGTTAAGAGTTAGTTTAATCCATTCAACAAAAGGATAAGAATAGTCTTAGTTCCAAATAAAACTTAGTGAACACTACCACACATTTTTTTGGTAAAGCCACTCCCACACATACGTACGGTGTATATTTTGGTATTCTTTATGAAAATTGGTGGCCCACCACATATAAAAAATTACGCACAGATACACCTTAATCAAATTGATACTATATCTTTGAATGAGCCCACTTTCACTTTATAGGAGAAAATGTCCAGGAATGAAGCATAAATAAAGCTTAAAGTAAAAGTGATAAATACTATGCATTGCTTTGACAAGACATTTAACATTAACGTTACCTTTTTATAAAGTTAATTTTGTTTAACTAGTATATGTTTTAGGGATATGTTTGAATATTTAGTTAAGATAGGTTGAAATTTTTTTGGGTTTAATTGTGATTTTTTTGTTATTTAAAATGTATTTTTTATTACATATAAATATAGTGTTCTAAATTTTTTCTAAAATATTATGATGGTGGAGAATTCATAATTTAAACTTGTGATCCAACAAATTTTTATCAAAATTTGAGCAAATTCTAAAACATATAATAGATAAACTACTACATAATTTTTTTGTAATGACAAATTTTATACCAAATTACATTAAGACAATCTTGTAAATTTTAGTTGTTTTTTGTTAATATTTTTTCCTAATACGAATTTTTTTAAATATAATGTTATAAATATCAAAGTAGTATATATTTTCAACATAATAATAGGTTGGAAATTTATATTAAAATTGTTTTGTTGACTAAGAGCTTGTCTTCCTTGGACATAAAAAAACATGTTAACAACTCAAGATCTAAAGCCTCTACCAAGAGTGAACGCCTGCCTCCTTATAAACCACTAATAAATAATTCCAAATAATATAATTTTCCTTAAATAATAATAAGACAATTTACCTTATTAAATAACCACCCATAATAATAATCCCACTAGTAACTTAAAAATTAAATTTTCCGTAAAAAATAAAATTAATACCTTATGCACTAACATTGTACGTTATCCCAAAACAAATAAAGTGCGCCAAACTTAATATATCGAATCGAATTGTATGGTAATCCCTTTCGTAATCTTGAACACTAGATTTTAAAATATATCTTTCGTCACTCATTGTAATGACATGGTGTATCCTATTAGGTCAATAGGACAAGGAAGATAATCTATTACATTATTGATGATAATTTTAGAAAGTTGAATATTATTGCATTATAATATTTAATATAATAAATAATTATATTAAATAATATTTTAAAGGATTGATTTGGGGTAAGATTTCATTGTTATTCGGTTTAGTGCATGATTTTATGTTTTTTTATTAGTTAAGGCTCTATTTGATTCCAAGATGGACACTTATACAATTGCAATTTCACATGTGAAGACATTTGTATAGGGTTTTCTAACCACCACTTTAAATGTGCAAGTTTCTATTTGTGTTCTTGGAATATAAGGAGGATGCTTTCTCTAAGTTGAATGCTTAAAAGCATGTATCAAGAGGGCATATTAAAATTAGCATTACATTAAAGAAAGTTATGTTCAATCATAATGGATTTAGTATTTATGTTGAGTTATCAATCTTTCTTTTTCTTATTAAATAACCTTTTGTATGGAAAATGTAGTGGTAATTTTGAACATTGTTCGAAAATTGGGTGGATTGAGCAAGAGATTGAGTATCTCTAAGGACTATGATACAATTTGCAAATTTAACACTGGTGTATTTATTGAATGCATGACATCTAGTTTCTTTTTCACAAAAATAATGACAATTTATCTCAAGGCAAAAGGTTTCTTCATTTTTGTGTTCAAATTTTATAAGGACTAACCAATAATAATGTGTTGCTCCTCGTTTACAGAAAATTCATGTTTCTACATGCAACCATGGCACCTTGACTTCAACCCTAGTTCCAAATACTTAACCATGCCTCCAGCTTGGGTTAGATTATCAAATTTGTCTCTTGAATTCTAAAATATCAAGTGCTTGGAAACCATTGGTCGTGAGTTGGGAAAATACATTTGTCTTAAGAAAACCAATAAGGCTAAATTATCCACTTACTTTGCTCATTTTTGTGTTTATGTTGATATGGACAAGGGGCTACTAGATTAAAGGTCTTAAATGGTCTAGCAACATTCCTCACAATCCTTTGTGGAAGAAATCAAAGAAAATTCCCAATTGGGTGGTGCCTCTAGACCCCCTATGGACACCTCTTATGCTATGCTTCATACTTCTACTAAACCTCCTATCAAAATTCTCATTCTTGTTCCTAACTCCCCTACCACCCCTTCAAATGAAGCAAGCAAGTTTGTTAATTGTGAACACATTTTATCTACTTCAATAATTCTTAAAATGTCCCTTAGAATTGGAAAATAACAACATGAATCCAACCCTTTCTAGTAAGATGGTATTACTCTAAAGCTTAAGGTCTTAAGAGAGATTGATTATTAATGTTATTAGTTCTCTTAATAAAAATGAAAATTATACGAATATAAAAAATTAAATAAAATAGAGCCTAAAGTTTCAATATATTAGTTTTCCTATCATATTATAGAATATAGTTAAATTTAGATTTTTTTTTAAATTTTAAATTTAAAACTTATATTAATAACTTTTAAATTAATGGTAATAATAGTTACAATAATTAAATATAATAATTATTTCTTTCTTTCAAAAAATTATGTATCATAATCGAAATCGTTAATATTTTGAGTGGTCATTTCACCCATCATCAAAGACAAAAAATTAATAAATAAACGAATGTCTATCCAAAATATTGATATTTTAATCATGATACATAGTTTCTCCAAAAAAACATAAATTCTAATTATAAAATCTACACACTCAAATAAAATTAATTAATTAATTAATTATATATAGATAGATATAATTCTAAAACATCCATCATATTCTCCTCAATCTTGAATGAGCCAAATGTCCTTTTCACTTTAAATTTGTTAGATCATTATTTAATATTCTAATTCAAATTAAACTTTCCATCTCTTTTGCGTAAATCGGATTGTTTTAACGTCAAAATATGGAAACATAACTATACACCTATCATTATTTTATAATTCAAATTTTGCAAGAACTCTTCAGTTTTGCATTCCATGCTTTCCATTGATTATGTCTTTATTAACTATTTTAAATGGCTCTAGAAAAGTAAAATAACTCTTAGTTTTATTTTCCATGTTTTTTCATTGATTTTGTCTTTTAATGACTTTTTAGTAGTTTTAGAAAAGTTAAATAACTCTCGTTTTTACCTTCCATTTTTTTTTATTAATTTTATCTTTATTAATTATTTTTATAATTTGAGAAAATTAATATATTTGATTTATATTTTATAAGTTAAATTAATTTCATATTTTTATTTCCTTTTAAATTACAAAATATTTTTTTATATTTAATTAATTATTTTTTTATATTTAATTAAATGACAATTTAATTAAATATGAAAGGGGTTTATTTGATCCCCCTACATTGGGGAGACTGGTCGTTCCATTAATCAGAGGATTAGTGAGCACGCTGCGGATCTGAGGCATAGGAGATTTAAGTCTTCCGCTTTAGCTGAGCATGCAGAGAAAACCAGTCATCATATTTGTATTGAAGAAGCGAGTGTTATTGCTAGGATTCCGCATTTCCATCATCGTAAATTCAGGGAAGCGCTAGAGATTGAAAAGAGACCTAGTAATCTCAATAGAGATGATGGTTGGAAAGTCAGCAGGTGTTGGGTCCCTGCCCTCTCCTCCTAGTGGTTTCCGTCCTCATTGTTTTTATTGTTCTCCTTTTTATGTTATCGTCATTATTTCGCCTCTCCTAATTTTATTTATGGACCTCGGTATAGCTTTTTTCTTCTTATATTGCTTTTCTATTTTACTATTTAACTCGTTATTTTTATTTTATTTAACTGTATTCATTATTCCCTTCACCTATTTTTCCTTTTATTTTCTTACTTTATTTGTTATTATTATTATTACTATTATTAGTAATTTTTATTTATTTTATTATTATTTTTATTTATTTATTTATTTATTTATTCATACTATTATTTTTAAATTTGGTCCCCATGGGTTATTCTTTTTATTTTATTCTTTTTATTTTTCGTATTATTTTATTTTAATTCACTTATTAATTTTTAGTTTTAACTAATTAATTTTATTATTATTATTACTATTATTAATATTATTATTACCTTTTTATTAATTAATTTATTTTCATTTAGGTATTTATTCTTTACCTTTGGCCCTTCAGTTAGGTTTTACTCCCCCTTTATTTATTACTGGATTTCTTTATTTGTTTGTATTATTATTAGTATTATTATTATTATTATTATTATTATTATTATTATTATTATTAATATAGTTATTTTAATTTATTTTTATTATTTATTTATTTATTTATACCTTTATTTTCAGTTTTGTTTTATCCCCTTTGGTTATTCAATTTAGTTTTATTTTATTAGTTTTCATTTTTATTCACTTATTAATTTATTATTAACTTTTAGTTTGAATTAATTAATTCATTATTATTAATATTATTATTACTTTAATTATTTTATTATTTATTTATTCTTTACCTTTGGTCATTATTCCCCCTTTATTTATTATTTTTTCATTATTCTTAGAGCTTTAGTATTATTTGGCATTATTTTTATTCACTTATTAATTTATTATTAATTTTTAGTTTGAATTAATTAATTCATTATTATTAATATTATTATTACTTTAATTATTTTATTATTTATTTTTATTTATTCTTTACCTTTGGTCATTATTCCCCCTTCAGTTATTATTTGGTTTCATTATTCTTAGAGCTTTAGTATTATTTTGCATTACTAAGTTTTAATTTATTAATTAATTAATTAATTAATTTGTTTTATTTTATTTTTACTATTGGTAGGTGTTTTATTCCATTGATCCATGAGCGTTTTAACTTTTATTTCATTCTCCCTTAATTTAGTAATCTGTTGCAACTAATTTTTTGATCCTGGTCCCTTGGTCATATTAGCGGCTGGTCAACTAGCCGTTGGAGGCTCTACTCGGTCTATTTAACATGCTTCGCTAGATCTGTTCTTCAACTTGTCCTGACGATGAACCACACTAGTTGGTTCGAAACGCGTCGACAAATGATTTTCCATGTGATTTTCGCCGAAATCTTTCTCTAACATAATATGGATCACAGAAGCCTAAACTCCATTAATATTAATCTTGGTATATTGAATTAATATTTAATATTTATTATAATATATGTTGGTACAATTTTTATTTATTTATTATTTTTTTTTATTTAATAAATTTTTAAGAATAAGTTACTATTTAGCTTAATAAAGAAATTATTGTTAATTGTAAATATTATTGTTATTAATAATTATTATTTATTAATATAATAAATAACAATAATAATTAGTATTAATAATATTAATAATGATCATAATTAGAATTGATCAAATTAATCCTAGAATATTGTATTAAGTATAATATTGATAATATTAATCTTAGAATATTGTATTTAATATTTAATATTAATTATATATAACAAATCTGTTAGTAAATTGTTATTTATATTTTTTAAATAGAATTATTATCAATATAATTTTGATAATTTGGGAGAAGAATTATAATTGTAATGGGATAATATTAAAATTAGTTAAAATTATTTAAAAGTATAAATATTAATAATAATTATTATTATATTAAAATAGATATTTTAATATTAAGAATCGAAGTAATTAATATGGGTAATTAATAAATTGATTAATTAATTAATGATAAAGGTCAATATCATAATTAATATTGTAAATGCTTAATTGTGTATTAATTATTATTATTATTATTATACTAATAGCGGGTTAATTTTTCTGATTAGGGGAAGCCAGCTTCCACTAATCTCCATACCATCGTCTCTGTTGAGATTATGCGGGTGTTTGATAATTTCAAGAGCTTCTATGATCTTTTGCCTATGGTGTTGCTCTTCCTTAGCGATAATAGAGGCGCTTTCCAAGCAGACATGGTGCTTAGTTTTTGACGAGTGTTCTGCTAGGGCGGAAGTACGAGGCCTTTCATTCTTAATATTAGCTCCATGTTCCTTGAGTCTGGTCTGCAGGGAGCGACCTGTTTCACCAATGTAGCTTTTCCCACATGAGCAATCAATTTTATAGACCCCTTTAAGTTGATGTCTATCAATATTATCCTTGACAGATCTCATACCTTGCCTAATAGTTCCAGGGGCTGAGAATTGCGTGCTTATGTTTTTCCTTCTTAGGATTTTCGCAATCTTATCTGTAACTCCATGAATGTAAGGTAGAAAAACCCTACCACCCTTAGGTTGATCTCGGGCCTTAGGTTCATGAGATAACATCCTTTTCTCAGCTTTCTGAATTGCTCTTTTAATCTCATTTTCTTTGTAGCCTATACCCTTAAAGGTTGAGACTAAATGCTTCTTTTCTTCATTCAGATGATCAGCGTCAGAAATTCGAAGGGCCCTGATAGCAAGAGTGTTTAGAACACCAAGTTTCTGGGCTGGATGATGGTGGGAATCAGCGTGGAGGTAGTTTTCTGTATGGGTTGACTTCCTGAAGACTTTGTGCCCTATGGAGCCATCCTCTTTTCTCATGATGAGGATGTCTAAAAAAGGGATGCTCATGTTTTCTTCAAGCTCCATAGTGAATTTTATTTCTGAGGAGATGGAATTTAGGTGAATAAAAAACTTGTCAAGCTCTGCTTTACCATGTGTCCATTTTATATTAGTATCATCGACGAATCGCTTCCACCATGCTGGTTTCAAAGGGTAAGATTCCAGGGCCTTCTTTTCAAAATATTCCATGTATAAGTTGGCCACGATTGGCGAAAGGGGGGATCCCATTGCCACTCGAGATGTCTGCTCATAATATGTTCCCTGGAAGGTGAAAACTGTTGATTGCAAGCAGATTTTGTCCAACCTTGCAGTCCCTGGATCAGTAACCTCTTTTATAACCTGAATGGCTTCTTCAAGAGGAATCTTGGTGAATAAGGACACTACGTCAAAGCTAACAAGGATGTCATCACATTCTATCTTCTCATTCTTAATGAGATTCACAAAGTCATGGGAGTATTTGATGAAAGAATCAGTGTTTCCGACAAGGGGCTTGAGGATTTTTGCAACATACTTAGCGAGCTCATAGGTTGGGGATCCAATGGTATTGACAATTGGTCTAAGAGGGACTCCTTCTTTATGGATCTTGGGTAACCCATAAATCCTAGGGATGCATTCACTAGAGGGAATTAATTTCTTTTTTAATTTATCATCAAGGTTGGATTCCAAAATTGCCTTTTTCACCTCTTTCATAATCTTGGGGATGGGGTTATTGCTCAGCTTCTTATAACTACCACATTTGAGGTGTTCGTTCATTTTGTATATATAATCTTCTTTATCCAAGATCACGGCTGCTCCTCCCTTATCTGCCTTGAGAACCACAATTTTATCATTGTTACGCAGGGATTTGAAGGCCTTTTGTTCTACTTTACTCAAATTACTTTTGGGAGCTTTGGCCTTTCTCATAATAAGGGAGCACTCTTGTCTTAATGCTTCCTTATCTTCCAAAGGAAGGTTGTTAATCCCATCCTCTATGCTACATATCATTTTCTCAATAGGAAGGTTTTTCGGAGCAACAACAAATCCAAGACCTTTTCTGAGGACATTAATGACCTCGGGTTCTAAACCTTGGGAAGACAGATTTATGACTTTCCTTTTTAATTTTGATTCGGAGGTGTTGACCGAAGATGTTCCATCTTTCTTTAAACCTTGATTGTTGTTAATACTGATTATATCAGTGTTCTCTAACCCTTGATTGCTGTTAATTTTGTTTACAACCGAGTTATGCGTATTACATTTGTCCAACTGAATGTGCGCATTATCTTTGTCTAAATCTTGATTGCTGATCACCGCATACCTATCCATGCTGCCCACGGAGTTACTTAGAATGGAATCGATTAAATTTCGCTCCTGCGCAAGTTCCTTCATGTTCACAACAGCTTCATGCGTATTCATGCTGCCCATCGAGTTACAGTCGACTTGTTTCTGCGCAGGTTCCACCACAGCGCTATGGGTATTATTTCTAAGGTTGCAGTCTGGTATATTACAGAGAATTAGTTCAGGATTCTGTGTTGGAAGATCATGCGTTCTGTCCTCAATCGGTTCATTGTTCCAATTACCGCTGCACACCGAATTACCTTGAAACCTGCCCATTGGGTGATCTGCGTTCTTTGCATCGTTTTTCCCATTAACACTGCTCATCGAATCAAGTAATTGCGTAGGCTCGCTGATGCCAACGCTGTCATTGTTGCCCAGGCTCCCTACGTTCTGCATATGTCCTCCAATCGCACCGTGACTGTTGGTTCTATAACCGAAATCACTGCTGCTGTTGCCATCGGCGCAATGCGTTAGTTTTTCTGAGTTTCTGACCGAGCCTTCAGATGAATCACAACCCATTAAGTTTCTTGATTCTACTGCGTCTGCTGAACTTTCAATGGAAATGCCCAGTTTTTCATTATTATACTGCGATTTGTGTAGTAAATTGGACAATTTCCTGCGCTGTCGTTTTTCAGTAACTTGTCCTTCATTAATGCCTTTCAGAGCGGCCCTGGCATCAATAACAGACCAGAGATTCTCGCTAATGATGCTGGCTAGCTTTAGGTGTGCTGAGAGCGCTGAGCGTCCAAGATTATCCAAAGAAGCCCTAACCCTTTTAATTTCTGCCCTTATTAGAGACATGCTGAGTTGAAAAAACGCCTTGCTATTATATCTGTTATGCAATCTATGATTAATTTGAGCAAATGGGGGAATGAGATTATTGTCACGACAGTTCTTAAGAAAATGCAGGTCAGCGACTCTTCTTGCTATCTTCGCTCTAGTTTTTTCGAGTAAAATGATTTCACTCCAGGTATCCCCTCCGTATAGGGAAATGATTCTGGATTTAAGACCTCTGTGGTTTATTATTTTCGACTTAGTCACCGGAGAATCCACAGTAAGAACCATTTTCTGCCAACGTTTCAAATCCCAACCGGGATCCATCATCAGGACAACTTGAATGCTTGATAGAAGAAGAGCTTATTTGAGGGATTAAATAGTAATGAGGAGAGAAAAAGAGATGAATGTCGGCTCTCAATTTTTGAAAAATAATTTTTGATGAGATGTCGGCTGTCTCTGATTAATTTAATTAATTAATTTTTTTTTTTTAAGATTGATCATTATCATAATAAAATTAATATTAATATTAATTAGTTACTTTTAATATGATAGTTATTATTAATATTAATTCTATTAATAATTATTATTATTAATATACTAATTAATAATAATAATAATTAGTATTATAATAATTAATGATATTATATTGATCATAGTTAATGTTAAAAAGTATTAATCCTAGAAAATTGAATTAATATTAATATTTAATATTTATAATAAATGATTGATCATTAATATTTATTATTAATTGAAATTGAAATTATTATTATTATTATCATTAATTATTATTATTAATATAATAATTAGTAATAATAATTAGAATTATAATAATTAATAATAATAATTAGTATTAATGATATTATATTGATCATAATTAATGTTAAAAATATTAATCTTGGTATATTGAATTAATATTTAAAAATTTATTATAATATATGTTGGTACAATTTTTATTTATTTAATAAATTTTTAAGAATAGATTACTATTTAGCTTAATAAAGAAATTATTGTTAATTGTAAATATTATTGTTATTAATAATTATTATTTATTAATATAATAAATAATAATAATAATTAGTATTAATAATATTAATAATGATCATAATTAGAATTGATCAAATTAATCCTAGAATATTGTATTTAATATTTAATATTTATTATTTAATATTAATTATATATAACAAATCTGTTAGTACAATGTTATTTATATTTTTTAAATAGAATTATTATCAATATAATTTTGATAATTTGGGAGAAGAATTATAAGTGTAATGGGATAATATTAAAATTAGTTAAAATTATTTAAAAGTATAAATATTAATAATTATTATTATTATATTAAAATAGATATTTTAATATTAGGAATCGAAGTAATTAATATGGGTAATTAATAAATTGATTAATTAATTAATGATAAAGGTCAATATCATAATTAATATTGTAAATGCTTAATTGTGTATTAATTATTATTATTATTATTATACTGATAGCGGGTTAATTTTTCTGATTAGGGGAAGCCAGCTTCCACTAATCTCCATACCATTGTCTCTGTTGAGATTATGCGGGTGTTTGATAATTTCAAGAGCTTCTCTGATCTTTCGCATATGGTGTTGCTCTTACTTAGCGATAATAGAGGCACTTTCGAAGTAGACAGTGTGCTTAGTTTTTGACGAGTGTTCTGGCAGGGCGGAAGTACGAGACCTTTCATTCTTAATATCAGCTCCATGTTCCTTGAGTCTGGTATGCAGGGAGCTACCTGTTTCACCATTGTAGCTTTTCCCATGGCGACAATCGTTGATCTGGCGGACGAAATCAATGGTGGAATAGGGAAATCACATACCACAAGTTGGGAACCCTGTATGCATGATCTATGGAGTCCTTTGAACTCCACGATTGCGATAAAGGAGGAGTTGGTCGTAGAGTGGGCCTTAAATCATTTTAATGAATGTTTAATCAACGAGAGGTCATTGAAATTCCTGGGACAGATGAGATTATGCATTCTATACGCATATTGTGGGTATTGTAGGGTTTTCCCTATGTCATAGTGGTATCAGAGCTAGTTAAAGCTCTTTTTAATTAAAGCAGAATTGTGCAGAATACAAGTGTAATTGCAAAAGAAAGAGGAGATCAGGTTATTTGAATCTGATAAGTAGAAGGCATGAGATAAGATGAGAGTAAGTGATATTCTTAAGAAGACATTGCAGAAGCATAAGGAAAGAAGAATGATTTTTGTTTTTTGGAAAGTGAAGGTTCACTCAAATGTGAAGAATGGATGGAGACTTCTTGTGAAACCATGCAGGTATTATTTTATTTAACTCTGGTTTGAGTTTTGCAGGTTAAAGTAAAGATTGATAGAAGCGGATAGACAAGGAAAGTTGATATGTTCTAAAAGAACAAAGTGAATGGAAGACTAGATAAACAAGTGGTAGTGAACTTGAAGAATCCAACTGAAGGTTGGACAAAGAGGATAAGAGTGTTCTTAGAGGGAAGCAGAGAAAAAGCATTTTAACGTGGCCATAGGAATGTGGCAGCAGCAAGATTTTGAAAGCTTGGAAATGATCTTTGGTTTGAATATCATTAATATGCAGGTAACAGTAGTCAGTGAAGCACCTCAGTAAGAAAATCACAGCTTGAAGAGCAGTGATGAGGGAAGAAAACAAAGGAAGGTGAGAAGATTGCAACAACCTAGAGCAAGGAGTGCTCAATTGGTTCCAGAGGAAAGGACCAGAGAAATGCTAAAAGACTGAGCTCATAGGAGAGAAGCTTAGTGAAGCATATGTAGCAAGAAAGAGACTTGTTACTGTAAAGGTATTGTTGCAGTTCACAAAGGCAATTCCACAAAGGGTGTGGGTAGAATTGCTAAGGGATGAAGAAAGCTAGTAAGAGTTTTTGAGTGAAAGAAGAGGTGGTCAAAACTAGTATTTCATTTGTGATTAAAGTACAAGAGGACAGTTGTGTTTTGAGAGGTGCAGATGAGTTGAAGCCTAGAAGGAGTAGAGAGAAGTGCTCAAAGAGGATCTAGAGAACAGGGAACCAAGTGCTTGCCAAAAGACCAAGTACAGAGGAAAGCTTGGTGAGGTAAGTGGCAGCAGGGAGGACTTGCTATTGTAGAGGCTTTAATGTAGTGCATAGTGAGTGAGAGAGGAGCTCATGAAGATAGAGATGGAGAAGAAGATGACTATTGATAGTCATAGTAGAGGTTCTGAGGAAGACCACAGTAGAAGAAAGGTGAAGAAGGAGGATGCCAAGGCAAATGGCAAGAGGATGAGTCAAGAGGAAATTGATAAGGAAATTGCTAAGATGAAAGAACAACTCAATGTATTGAGGATGATAATAGAGGAAAACCAGAGATTAGGTTGGGTATTAAAGAAGAAGCCAGTGAAGTGGCATAAGTTACAGAGGAAGCTACAACAGAGGCAAGTAAAGCGACTGATGGAAAAACTCAGAGAAGCTGAGTTGGAAATGGAAGTGTCCATTTGTGAACCAGAGCAGGGTGAAGTTCTGGGTAAAGATGAAGACTTGAAGACTAAAACTTCAAGTGAGACCGAAGGGTCACATGATTTAAAATCTAATAATTTGGGTATGTTTGCAGGTGAAACATGTGAAGAAGGACAATTGGCTGATATTGTCGTAAAGAAAGAGGAAGAAGACAGGCAAAATCTAAATTCTGTTCTGAAAGGAGATGAGATAGATAGGTCTCATGAAAATACCTGTACACAATTGGGAAAAGGTTTTATTTTTCAGCATATTGCAAGGATTGAAAGCAGAGGAAGTTGGACTCATGAGGATGGCCAAAAGAAAGAAGAGGTAGAGAAGGATATCAAGCAATCAAGTGAAGGACTTGATGAGATTAAAGGGAAGACCATTGAAATATTTCTGAGTCATGTAAAGAACTTGGAACAACAGGAGGACTTGGTGATTGAATCATCAAATGATATCATGAGGTCTTGTGGTTTTACAACTGATAAGTTGTGTGTGAATGTAGGTATTACAGGAGACAAACCATTTTATGGAACTATCTTGAATGAAGATGAAAGTTGCCAAGTAAGGTATGATGATGACTGTCTATCAAATGAAGATCAAGTTGAGTTATTACGGCAGAAGGAGTTCATAAATTCCTTGCTTAGTGGAGGAAATATCTTTAGTGGAGATGAGATAGTTACGTCTTATGATAAGGAATTTCCTATTGACGAGGACAAAAAGGAATTGATTTTCTTAAATGGTCAAAGGGAGAGTGATGGACATACATATAAAACTATCACAGAAATGAAGGATCAGAATGAGGAAGTAGTGTCAACAAGAAGTTATACTTGTTACAAAGAAGAAGATAGTGAAGATTGTACAAAGCTTTTGAGAGAAATTCCAAGTGAGATGGAAAATTTGCGGCATGAGTTAAGTCTTTTGGAGAAAAGGCTAGAAAACCAAAAAGTAAGTGTTCAGGTTGTAAAATCAGAATTGAATGAGAATGAAGAAGTTCGCTACAATGGAAAAGGACAAGAAGACATCATTGAAATAGATGGTGTAGAGGAGAGACTAGCTGATAGTCTCATGAATTCTTTTGAGAATTCAAATCAGCATATTGATGTGCTGATAAAGGAGGAGAAATCAGAGTAGCATACTGATGTGTTTCCAAAGGAAGAAAAGGCACAAAAGCCTCATGACTTTTATTTTAATAATTGTTTGGTGAGTGCAGGTTTAGTTGCAGATGCTGGAGGAAATTTGGCACAGATGAGCAGCCAAGTAAAGATGGAAGAAAAGGATTATGTGGAAAAGTTTAATCCATGGAATAGAGATGTTAAATTGCTGGAAAGAATGCTGGAAAGATAGGATTCAATGCAAAAAGAGATAATCATGAAAGAGGGTAAGGATGAAAGGGCGGCAGTAAGAATCCGACAACTTCAAAGAGAAGATAGTAAATAATAGTTTGAAGAACTAGTGGACAACAACAACAAACTGAAGCAAAGAGAAAGAGATAACAATAAGTGGCAGAGTATGGACTAGCCCAAGGATGTGCTGGAGATGGAAATTGAAGAATTATGGCAAATAATGATGAAGCAGTCTATATGGAGGAGATTGATAGCAGCAGGAAGTATGGTCAATCAGAACTTGAACTTGATTGATGAGGAGAGGGAGATGAAACAAAAGATAGCAGACATACAACAACAACAAGGGTACAAGGCATTTGGGTAGTTACAAACTAAAGTTTGGGATCCTGGAGGTTTTTCTATCAACATATGAAGACAAATGATTAGGAGATAATGAATGTTTTCTACTTTAGGAGTTTGATGCAAGAGAATTGGCTCAGAAACGTCATTGTATTTTAGTAGACATAGGGGTCTTGTATTTTCAAGGAAGTTGGATTCCTATGTATGTAATTATTAATGTTTTGAGTGGTTAAAGTAGGAATTAATTAGATAAGTGTGAGGATATTTGTAAATTCTCTCGAATGTAGGAGAACATGAGTGATTAATGATGATGAGAGAGTTGGAAATCAATTGTAACTCTTATAGGTCTCATGATTCGAGGAACTAGAGAGGATTCTTAGGGATAACTAGAGTTAAAAGTAGACTTAGAGGATATTCAGGAGTTAGTTCAGCAGATTAAGGATCTGAACCAGAATTAGTTCAACAGAACCTTTTGTATAAATGTAAGCCTAAAAGGCAGAGTCAGTCAGTAGTTAGATAAGTAGTTAGTGAGTCAGTCAGTTAGATTGTAAGCCTATGGGCAGGAGAAGAAAGGCCACTGATATAGAAGATCAGGCCGAGAAGGAATTCTCTGTGTAAATATTTTTTTATTAATACAAACAACTCAATTCTGAGTTTATGTGTGTGTATGGAGTAATTTAATCTGTGTGTGAACTAGAGGGTAGTTCTATGTAACAGAAGTTGCATGTGTAGAATCAGAGGTGAAATACAGAGAAGAGTACAGAGTGGTGTATCAGCTTTACACACATCGATAGTACGGAAGGAAGCTTTAACATTACAGTGAAGGTGAAGGAAGCACTAAAGTGTGAGAGGAGTTAAGTTCAGAAGAAAGTTACAGCAGCACAATGAAAGACTAGAATCCCGAAGAAACCTGATACCATGGAGGAACATTGAAGAAAGGGCCTAAACGCAAGGTCGGCAGAAAAGGATAAGGACCGTCAGATCATGTAAGATCAACGGATATAAATGGTGGAAAAGACTAGTGGGAGTAGGAGAGAGCGGAAGTCCTTGAACCTGGTTGAAGTGCCACAATAAACCCTGACCATCGATCTTATTTCCAAACGCTGATGTCACAAGTAACTACGGGGGTTCAGCTGATTGTAACCCGCATGCTAGTTGAAGGGCCGCAGACCGTAGGATTTAAAGCCTCCATTATCCAATGGATATCGAGTGTTAAATAAATCAAAGGTTAAGTCTAAGTGCGGACCTGAAGTTTTATAGACCAAGGTTTATGAACCATATTGGCTCCATGAAGTGGGTAAGTGTCACACAAGTTCCCGATGCGACATCATTGAGGACCGTCAGATCAAATGGGTTTTGATCTATGGTGCAGGATCACCGAGCAACTCTGTTGATCGGAGAAAGTATCAACCATCAGATTGAAGGTAAGATCAACGGTGGAGATTGAGCGATAAGACTTGGGTAGAGAGGACCCGAGAAGGTTATAGGTGGGGTTTCATTTAATTTGAAGTCTGGAAGTGTTATCGCATATCGCATGTGAGAGGCGATGGAGTCCCATGATGGTGCGATGTGATGTTGCGACTACCGTTGATTTGGCAGATGAAATCAATGATGGAACATGGAAATCACATAGCGCAAGTTGGGAATCCTATATGCATGGTCTATGGAGTCCTTTGAACTCCGCCATTGTGATAAAGGAGGAGTTGGATCGTAGAGTGGGCCTTAAACCATTTTCATGAATGTTTAACCAACCAAAGGTCATTGAAATTCCTAGGACAGATGAGATTATGCATTCTATATTCATATTGTGGGTATCGTAGGGTTTTCCCTACCTCAATGACCTACTTGGGGAGTAAATATAAATGCATCTAGTATACTGAGATTCTTTGTAGCACCAATTGAGCAAGTGTTAATCTCCCACCTATAAACAACAATCTATGTGTCAATGATGTCATATGACCTTGATATTTCTGAACTAACCATTACAAATCCATAATTTTATAGCAATTAGGTTTCAAATTAAAACTAAGATATTTAAAACCATGATCCAAGTCGGATATGCCAACAGAGAAAGTGGAAGCAATCTCAGATACTTATTCATTTTCCATTGAAGAATGGATGATCAAAGACTTCTTCTTATTCATATATAGCTTTGAATCATCCCCAAAGTTAGTAATGATCATATGTAAATGATCCTATTGGGCCCAAGAAACTTGACCAAATAATATAACATCATCAAAAAATAGTATATGGGAAATAGAGGTCTTCCTCATGATCATGATACCTGTAAAAATACCCCTCTTCTTGCCTCATAAATCCACTTGCTTGGACCATCAATAACCAAAAGAAATAATAATGGGGATAGGGAGCACCCCTGTTGTAATCCTTGTGATGCCTTGAAAAAAGGAGATGAAACACCATTTGTCAACACAACATAATTAACCAAAGTGGCAGAGACCATAATCCATTCCAAAACCCTATCGAAAAGGGAAATTTTATGCAAGCTCATTTGGATAAATTCCTAGTCAATACAATCATATTTGTGTAAATCCAACTTTAAAATTAATGCCTCCTATTTATGGGCCTTAATGGAATGAATACTTTCCTGAGAAATTACCACTACGTCCTACATATGCCTTTTCTTAAGGAAGCCGAATTTCTCTTGTGAAATATAAAGAGAGAGTTTATCCTCAATACAAGAAGTAATAATTTTCGAAATCATCTTATAAGTAATGTTTCATAAAGAAAATGGCTAGATATCTAGGAAGGAGGATGAATTTTAAGTCTTTTCGATGAGAGAAATATAGGTTGAGTTTAAAGAACCTGAGATCTTGCGCCCATTCTGAGGTTCCTCAACCATCATTAGCAAATCATGACCCATATTATCCAAGAAGCGGATAAAAAATTCCATAGTCCATTCATTTAGTCCAATGCATTTGTCCCTAGATAATTCTTTAAGGACAAATTTTATTTCTACCATCGAGATCAGACCTCCAACTTCTTCGTCATCCTCCTCTAAGAACATATGGGGATATGATTGAATAAATTCAATTTGATTGTTGATATCAACCCCCTTCCTCTTCCAAAAAATACCCCCAAAAATCTAGCAACTTCCTTGTGTAGGTCATATAAATTGGATATTTTGTTCCCTCCATCATCCATTAACTCCCAAATGAAGTTTATCTACCTCATCTGAGTGGAAAATTTATGAAATAATTTTGTTTTTTTATCACCAACTTCGATCCAGGTCGCTCGGCTCATTAATCTCCATGATTCCTCTGGAAGCCTCAAAATGTGGTGTTTTTGCACTTTGGCATCCATGATCAAAGCTTGTTATACCAAACCATGAGGGATTTTTATTCATCATGATGATTGTTTCAATGGATTATATATATACATGATTTTTTTAATATTTTTTATAAAAATACAAGATAGGATATATAGATGACTTTCAACCAACTGGTTAGAACCTTATACATTATAAAATGATAAAGTGCACTAAGTTAATTCAATTACAATATGAAGTTTTCATTTTAAAGAGTTGGGATTTTTAAGGAAAAGTTTCCTCCTTTCTTGTTCATAGGTAATATTTTATTTAATTCTAACATGGACATTCCCACAACTATGATATTGCATGAGAATGTATTATTTTCTCCTATGTTTTCAATTATTTCCACCTTTAATTGTTTCCAAGAAAAATTTATTCCCTATCATTTTGTCAAGGGCTTGAAGCATGCACTAGAATGCCCAATTAAAACTAGCATTACCTTCAAGAAGTCCTTGCTCGGCCGCAACAAATTCGGTGTAAATGTTGGGCCATTGACCCCTTCCCCTCCTTCTTCCACAACCTTTTGTGTGGAAAATGAAATAATAATCCCATACCATGTAATGAAAACAAAGTGGGTTGAGCAAGAGACTCAATATAATTACAATAATGTGATTCATAGATTTAATGTTTTGTAGCTTTTGTTGAAGCAGTGGCAAGAATTGATTACAACGCCACAACTTTTTTTTTCATGAAAATCATGGTCATTCATCTTCATGAAAAAGGTCTCTTCATCCTTGTGTTCAACTCTAATGAGAGATGGCTAGAAGCAATAATATTTGGCTTGTAGTATATGGGAATTCATGTATTTTGACTCTTAAGGCAAGCACCATGGAATTTTAGAGATCCTACACAAATTAGAAATTAAGCATTGTTCCATCACTTTCTAACCTTGATAATAGTCACTATATAAATCTCAAACTCAAGCACCTTTAATTGCACAAGTATTACAATTCCATTTGGAATCCAAAAAGGTCCTCCATATGAAGAATTGATTCATGCATAATGTTATCACCTAGTGCAAATCTATTCAAATGGTGCCAAATGATGTCAAAAGAATGCAAAAGATCAGAGAATCTTGTAGTCATCTTCCAAGCCGCATAATGAATCAAAGCCCACATCAGACTCTCTCCATTGGAAATTTCTCTGAACAAGATTTCCAACGATATGTGGAAGTGTAAAAGTGGAATCCTAGATTAAAAGATATGGCCTTTTGAAGTTTTAAGGGTTCAAACCTTAGGAAAGAAGGAATGTCAGAGGTCTGATATCAGAGATCACATATCGGAGGTCTAGCAGCATGGAATATCGGTGCATCGCGTATCAGAGGTCTGATATATCATAGTTCCAGTAGTATCGGTGATAGCATATCAGTGATCGCACATTAGGGATCCAATGCATCAGAGCAAGAAGATCGATGCATTAAAATATTACAACATCAGCAATCGAAACTTCAAAAAGTATAAACTTTTAAAAGGTGCAACAATGGAAACGTGCTGATAGTTTAAAATCACCTGGGGACTCAAATATAAATTTACAAAGGATTTCAAAGCAAAACCAAGGGCGAATGGGCCCTTTTCTCTCTCCTCTAGTAGGGCGTATGGCGGCACGGGATTGGCTCTGATAAGGATGTGTGGCGACACAGGATTGGATCCAATAATGACACTTGGTGGGACAGAATTGGATTCCAGAAGGACATGTGGCAGTTGATGTTAGCATGAAGTGGTTGTACGGAAGGAATCGTGGCAAGCAATTTTGGCATTTTGAGGGGGCCTAAGGGAGCATATTTGGGTGACTTGTGTCACCACTCAGTAAGTGCCACGTGGTAAAGATGACATCATAATCAGATATTGGTGATTGGAGAATGAGCATGTCGTAACTCCAAAGTTATTCCCCTTACTGGAAACCTCCAATGAAGAGGGGCTCCTATATTTCACTAGCACACGGTCACTAAAAGAACTTAAAGGAAAGGGGCACAAAGCGCTTTACAAAGGAAAATGCCCCTCGAGTAGGAACAAAAGGCCCTAGCACCTTAAGGCTAAGCACTAGGTCACAACCCTCGGTCCTATGACTAAGAAATACATAAAGGGGCTAAACTAAAGGGGCCAAAGGATATCAAGATTCATTGTTTTGTAACATTTTTAAGAGTAAAAATTCCAATAGGGTATAAGCTCTGATATAACATTATGGTTGTATTACAGGGCATATAGCACTCCTATAGTGAAATACAAAGAATTTAAAGAGATGAATGAGTCGATGGCTATGTTACAGAGAATTACCAAGGTCATCATGGGTGATTGCTCCCGACCCCAAAAATGGGGAATTCAAGTAGTTAAGGTGGAAAGAGACAGGGGAATCGATCGAGTAATAGAAGAGGCACATTATGGTAGATACATGGCTTGATCAGAGGCCATCACAGGAGGTGGCATGTAGATATTTAGCTAGAATCATCATTTCGTTTTTCCCATGATTTATTATTCTCTTGATTTGTTATTATGTTATTGTTATATTTTAAAGAAAGGAGTCATTATGTTGCAATGATTTGGGTGATAGAGCCTTAGCACGATGAGATAGCTAGTCGATTAGACAACTGGAGCTCAGGTTAAGATATTTTTGTAAATTTTTTCAAGCTCTCCCTCTCCTTATAAAAGGAGTGAAGAAACACTTAAAGAAGGTTCATAATTTTCAGAAAGACTTCTCTTAAGCGACCTCTTCCTGATTTCACAAAGGCATGTATGAATCTTGATTTACGCTCTTTTCTCAGAAGATTAATACAAGATTTCGGGTGATTCTAACTTATTGGATTGCAGTATGTTTCATCTCCCTCTGTATTTTCATATGTGTTAAATATTCTTCTCAGATTGCATGTCACGTAGCAGCTAGATATATTTCCCATTAAATGCATATTCATTTAGATCAAGCTATTGATGTATAATGCCTATATTAATGTGGAAATTCAGTCTTTAAAAAGTGCTCCATGCATCTCAACATTCCATAATAATTTCTTTACTTTCGCTTCTCTCCAAATCTAGACATACAAAATTCTTAACATTTAAGCTTTGTATAATAGATTTCTCATTTACTGTCTTCTACCATTATCTGTATTCCTGTGTATAAGTTGCTTCATATATTGTATCTTCATGAATGGTTCTAAATCAATCCAATTTGAATTTCTTGTGACAAACTATGGTGTTGTAAGTCTTTAAGATAAATCTAATAGCATTAATTAAGATGTCCTAGGCACTTGTCTCCCATCAATCTAGAGGTTGTCTCTAGGAGTGAAAACATATTTTTGGCACCTTTTTCGAGGAATGGATTAGAGAATTTTTCCCCTGGGTACGACAAATCTTTACATTCCCTCTGTCAGGTGAGCAAGGGAAGTGTGGGTTGAAGATATCTCACCTTGGCGACTCCACTGTCTGAATTTCATTATAAACACCTTGGCGACTCCATTGTCCATATTTTTATCTGATCATCCTAGCTTTTAAGAGGCCCCATACCCGCTCAGATACCTCTCAACAAAGATCTCCATCTGTATCTGACCTAGAAAGACTCATATCCAAAAATATTTGGATGGAGAAAACCCCCAATATTGATTTTATTGTCTCTTCGTTTCCTTGAACATATTCATCCATCTAACAAAATTCCATAATTCATTGCTCCGATTTTCCTCCTAGAGTCGTATTCTATCCTTCAAAAAGTGATCAATTATTTAGTACCACTTCCCTAGAGGTCAAATAAGAAGATGTTTCAGTCAACACTCCTTCTCTCTCATTTCCTCTCCTCCCTAGAGTTTAGGAGGTAAAAGATATACTCCAGAGCATCCCTACCCACAATGTGAATAGTTTTTCATTCCACGGTCAGCCAGCTGCCTCATAATTGGTCATACCTCAGTGACCCCTAATAAATCAAGCACCACCACCTCTAATCCAGATGGTTATCCCAGGTTTCTTGTTAAACAAATATGCTCCATTAGACTTGCCTCAACCTTTAAATGTTATGCCACAAGACTATCTCAAGCTTGTGCCCATGTTTAATGAAGAAGCTGACATATCAGCGCAAAGACACATAGAAATTTTATATGCCTTTGCAAAAAATTTGAATGTTGAGCACCAGGACATAGTGTTTAGGGTTTTCATCCAATATTTAGATGGGGAAGACAAGAAATGGTTCAAATCCTTTCTGAATTATTCCATTACCACTTGGGAAGAAATGGAGAATTCTTTTATGCAAAATTTGGGAGAGAAGAGAGATCATGGATACATTCTTATTGAGTTCAACACTATGAAGAAGAAACCCGACAAGGATATATCAGATTTTATAAAAAGTTTCAATAAATTGTACAATAATCTACTTGCTTAGATTAAACCTCCATAGGTTGTTGCTCGAGTAGTTTTTGTTGGGGCCTTTGAATCAGAGTTCGGCTTCACACTCATAGAGAGGAATTCCAGTACCTTGGACCAGATTCAAACTGATGATGTCGAGGTAGAAGCCAATTTTACCTCAACAGGGAATTCAAGAGGCAGAACTAACCCTGGAGAGAAGAAAAAAGGAAAAGAGCAGGCAGCTTCCTCAAGTCAAGGAAGATAATCCCAAGAACAAAGGATAGAGGAGATGGATAAGTTGATAAAGAACTTATCAAATAAACTGACCAAAATGGAGCTAGAAAATAAAAGCCTTCAATGACAAAACTTCCTAGCTGCTAATCATAGTTTCAATCCCCAATACATAAGGCCTCCCCTACAGATACTACAAAGGGAGAGGAAAGAGCAACAAGACCACATTCATCCTCCATTATATATAGAAGATGATTCAGAGGAATAGATACCAGATGAAAATGAAGTTCAGGGGAACTTGTATTCCTCTTTCTCCAATGAAGAAAAATAACTCAAAACATATGAAGAAGAGGAGGAGGAGGAGATTGATGCAACATTGAATGATGATGAGATTGATGATTACTGCAAGAATTTCGCTAATTCCATGTAGTCTCATTTGCACAAGAAATATGTTCTTCATTCATCTAGAAAGAGATCGAAAGGACAAGACCAAAATGAAGGTACTTCCTCCCAAGAGCCTCCTAAGCTAACTGACAAGGGGAAGGGGCTTTTAGAGCTGATTATTCAAAAAAATAAGGGGTCCTTAGACCCAAACTACCATAATCCTGAAGCCCTTCAATAAGAGAAATCACCTCCCCCATGGAGGCCCATCTATGAAAAAGAAAAGCAGTCGATAAAAATTATCACCACAAAAAAAGGCCCTACCATCTTCAATCTTCAAAAATATCTTGAGAAAGTCAAGATCCCAGTCCCGTTATCTAAGCTCTTGAAACAACCCACCTATAAGGCCCAATTTTCTTAGTTCATGTTTCCTTCTACTTTAGTCCAACCACCTAATAGTTTAAACCTCCAAGAAGAAAGGCCAATGGTTGTCTTTGGACCCCATGTCAAAGAACAAGATCCCTCCATAACACCTTTTTATGTTACTCTAGTAGTACATGACCTCCTACTCCATAACTGCATGTTGGACTTGGGAGCTTCTCATAATTTGATTCCATTGTCAGTAATGGAGCAACTAGGTGTGGAGATAACCAGACCATACAAATATCTCTACTCTTTTGACTCTAAGAGGGTAAAGTGCTTGGGAATGATAAAGGACTTGGTGGTGAATTTGGCCTAGATCCTAGTGAAAAGTGTAGTAATGGACATTGTAGTAGTTGATATCCCTGCAAGGTTCAATATTCTTTTGTATAGATCTTGAGGATAAAAGGTTGTAGGTTATATCAAGCTGGATCTTACCTATGCTACCATCCCTATCTTTGGTGGAGAAGAAAGGCCACTGTATAGGGAATTAAGGTTTGTTAAGAAAGTCACAAAAGATGATTGCCCAAATAATGCTCCTGTTTATGGGAAACAAAGGGATCTCTCTTGCTTAATGCTAGAAAGAGATGATTTTATTTTAGAAGAAACACAGGTACAACTAGCAGTCAAACTAGATCAGCAACTTAGAGATTGTAGAAAAGTTTGGAAGTTGTATTTTGATGGTGAAAATTCTAAAGAAGGAAATGGGGCAGGAGTATTTTTGATATATCCAAAGGGTAGCTTGATTCCCCTCTCCTTAAAATTGGAATTTGAGGCAACCAATAACGTGGCAGAGTATGAGGCATTGCTACTAGCCCTGCAAGCAACAAGGAAGTTAAACATTGAATGCCTAACTGTATTTGGAGACTCGGAATAGGTGGTGAAGCAAATCAAGGGCCAATGTTAAACTAAGAACCCCCAGTTAAGGGTTTACAAAAATGAGGTTTGGTATTTAATTGAAAACTTCTTCCTAGCTTTTAATGTCCAATTCTTACCAAGGGAAGGAAATCAAATGGTTGATTCCTTGGCTATAGCTTCCAGTAATTTCAAGCCACCATAAAATCCACTTCTCATATATGAAATTTAAGTTATGTATAGACCCTCAGTGCCTAACAATGTGAAACACTAGCAAGTGTTCGAAGATTATGAACAAATCAAGTGTTTCATGGAAGTCATTGGGAAATTCTCAAATTTTGTGATTGAACAAGAAGAAGAAGAAGTGACAGAGGAACAACCAACCACATGGGAGGAAACTATCGTAGGGCATAGAGTTTTGCAGCTAAAGAGAAACACCATTCCTCGTGGTCTAGTTCATTTGGAGAGGTTATTCAAATCCAACAACGTGGCTTCAAAACCTGTTGAACAGGGAATTGATGAACATGTGGAGGATTACAACATCGGCTCGGAGAAGAAACCTTGCATGATGAAGTTATCAAAAGGGATCCCCCGTCAATATAAATAAAGGTACTTAAATCTCTTAAAAACCTATAAAGATGTTTTTTCTTGGTCATATGAAGATTTAAAGATTTTTTATACAAATGTTATTCAACAAAAGATTCCCTTAAAGAATGGAATGAAGCCTTGTAAGTAGAAACTCAGACAGATCAATCCCCTTTTACTCCCATCCATCGAGAAGGAAGTGAGGAAGTTGATTCAGGCCAAGATCATTATACCATTAAGGTACTCAGAGTGGGTGGCAAACTTGGTTCCTATTAGGAAAAATAATGGAGAGATAAGGTTGTGTGTAGATTTCAGAAACCTCAATAGAGCTTCATTGAAAGACAATTACCCAATGTCAAAAATGGATTATATATGATAGAAGGTAGTTTCCTTAGCTCGGATTTCCATGATGGATGGATTTTCGGGGTATAATCAGGTAGTAGTGCATCCCAATGATCAGAATAAAACTGCATTCACTACACCTTAGGGGACCTTCATGTATGTAAGAATGATCTCAACCTTATAAATGTAGGAGAAACCTTCCAGAGGGAAATGGATATAGCATTCATGGGAGAACATGACAAATTCGTAGTGGTCTACCTAGATGATATCATTATTTTTTCTAAAACAAAAGAGAAGCATATTGAACATTTGAAACTCACTTTTGAGAAATGCAAGAAGTATGGGTTGTCACTAAATCAAAATAAATCCAAGTTCGCTCTGAGTGATGGTAAGTTGTTGGGGCATATAGTAGCACAGGAGGGGGTGAAGATCAATCCTAAGCATGTGGAAGCCATAAACCACATTTCCCTACCAAGAAATAAAAAGGAGGTCCAAGTGTTCTTGGGAAGGATTAAATTCTTGAGAATATTGATACCTAATTATGCAAAGATAGTGAAAGGCATCACAGAGATGTTGAAGAAGGAGAATGAAGTAAAGTGGAGCCCAAATTCCCAGGAATCCTTCTCTAGGATCAAGAGATCTTTTGCAGAGGCCCCTGTGTTAGTCAGCTCAAATTATTCAATGCCATTTTACATTTTTTCTTTTTCCTTCCCTCATACTATAGCCGTTGTGTTATTACAGAAGAATAAGGAAGGTCACGAGCAACCTATAGCCTTCTTCAAGCAAGTGTTATGGGATGCTGAATTGAAATATAATATATTGGAAAAACAGACTTATGCACTGGTCAAAGATTTGAAGGCCTTCGAATTTTATGTTTTACACTCTAACATTATAGCTTATGTTCCAACAACAGTTGTTAAATACATCTTGGTGCAAGGGGACAATGATGGAAAAAGAGGTAAGTGGATTGCCAAAATCCAAGAGCATGACATGGATATCAAGCCCACTAAACTCATCAAAGGACAAGGATTGGCAAAAACCTTATCAGAATCTAATTTCTAGGCCTTGGGGATGGACCTATTAACAGAAGAAGATGAAGAGGGGACACAACCACCAATGATCAAGACATCGGTCCAAAAGATTCATATCAAATATGAAACATCTCCCTGGTATAAGGATGTCATACACTATCTAATATCTTGAGGTTCCCAATGAAGATGGATAAATCCAAGTATAGAGCATTAAGATCACAAGCCCAGAAGTTTATTATATCCAATGGGAAATTATACTATAAAGATCCAGTTGGAATTCTACTTATGTGTTTGGTAGAAACATAAACTCAAAGGGTGATTGATGATTTCCATAGTGGCTTTTGTGAGGGACACTACAATTGGAAGACCATTGTGCATAAGATATTGAAAATAGTATTATATTGGCCTAAACTATTCAGAGAAGTTCACTCTTATGTTCGGGCCTGCCAGCAATGTCAAATGTTCACTGAGAAGCATAAATTAGCCCCACTCCCATTAATCCCTATTTGTATAGAAGAGTCTTTCATGCAATGGGAACTAGACTTTATTGGAGAGATACACCCCCCTCCAACAGCCAACACAAGTGGATACTCACAGCCACAAAATATTTCACAAATTGGGTGGAAGCAATCCCAGCTCAAAATGCAACTAACAATGTGGTCATAAAAATTTTGGAGGAAAATATCTTGGCCAGGTTTGAGTGCCCTATGAAATTTGTGACTGATAACGCTCAGGATTTCAAATCTGCAAAATTGATCAACTTTTGTCATAAATTCAACATTATAGTTGGCCACTTAACTACCTACTATCCTTAGGGAACAGACTAGCTGAGTCTTCCAACAAAACGGTAGTGAGGATTCTAAAGAAAACAATTGTAGAAAGCCAGAGAAATTGGGACTCCCAACTAAAATTTTTCCTTTGGGCTAACAGGGTCACTCCTAAAATATCCACAGGGAAATCTCCTTTTGAATAGGTTTATGGGAAAGTAGTTATATCCCCTATACAACTTGCTATGTCGGTTTCAAAGATATTACAATATGTGGAAGAAGAACCAAACTCCCTGACTTGAAGGATAAATCAACTAGTGGAGTGTAGGTTTTAACCCCGTACAGAAATTACCTGCATATGAATTATAAAACACATAAAATAAACAATGCAAGAGCATAACACATAAAACACATATACACAAATATTTTCCCCTGGATCCCAAAACTAGGACTACCAGCTTGATTTTTCATTACATTCCTCTTAATGTTATAATACATATCTATATATGCCAAAGCATCCAATACCATGGATCGAAGACCTTCGCGTCCAAAACCATTGACCGAAAACCATCGCGTCCAAAAAACATGTGCAAAAATTATGCACAAAACCATAGGTGGGTCCGCCCAGCCTAACATAGGTTCCAAAACCAAAATTTCTGGGGCGCTGCCCTGGACCCCATAAAGTGGCGTTACCTGCACCCCTCAAATCCCCTAGTTAACTATGTGAGCTAGTCGTGGAAAGAATATAACACAACCCAACATTCTCCCACTTGTTGTTTTATTTCCACAGGGGGCCATAAGAGAGCTTAGTCATTTCTCCAGCCCTGAAACGCCCATTGTCTCTCTACACCAAGAGAACTTCTCAAAGCTCACAGATTTTGTCAATGCATCTATAGTATTCTTCAAATTTTCCACCCTTACCAGCAACACCTTTTTGTCTTCTATCATATCCCTCACAAAGTGATATTGAACATCAATGTGCTTTGTCTTTGAATGATATGCGGGGTTCTTTGCCAAGAAAATTGCACTTTGGTTGTCACAGTCTATCCTTATAGCTCCCTGTACTAACACCATACTTGAACACAATCTCTGCAACCAAACTGCTTCCTTGCTTGCATGAGTGGTTGCCATGTATTCTACCTCTGATAGTGCCACTACAGATTGTTTCTTACTCATCCAACTGACTGCACCTCCAAATAGGTTTAAAAAATACCCACTTGTAGATCTTCTCTGATCTAGATCTCTAGCCGAGTCTGCATCAACAAAGCCATGAATATCCAACACTCTGTTCAATCCTGGTCTTCCTTTTTAGCACAAACCATAATCACTAGTGCCACGCAAATACCTAAAAACCTGCTTTACTGCTGTCTAGTGCTCCTTCCCTGGTTTTGACATAAACCTGCTCAATACTCCCAGTGCATGTACAATGTTTGGTCTAGTACAAACCATTGCATATGTTAGGCTAACGACTGCACTTGCATATGGAACACGGGACATGTCCTCTTCCTCTTCTTGTGTCTTGGGACACTGTTCAGCAAATAACTTCACACCTACAGGAATAGGAACCTTCATTGGTTTACTATCTTGCATATTAAACCTCTGCAGTATTGTCTCAACATACTTCCTCTGGTTTAACTAGAGCTTCCTCTTTGTAAGATCTCTTTTAATTTCCATGCCCAAAATATAGTTTGCAACACCAATATCTTTCATGTCGAATTTGGAGGACAATTGGGTCTTCAAATTCTGGATAATTTCTTTGCCATTTCCAACCAGCAACATATCATCCACATACAAGACTATATAAATAACATGGTCACTAATTAATTTAAAATACACATAGTGATCTGCTTTGCTTCTGGTGAAGTCAAGTCCCCATGTAAATGTATCAAATTTCTAATACCACATCCTTGGTGACTGTTTTAACCCATACAGAGACTTCTTTAACTTGCATACTAGTTCTTTCTTACCCTTCATCGCAAAACCTTCAGGTTGCTTCATGTAGATCTCCTCTTCCAGATCCCCGTGAAGAAATGGTGTCTTCACATCCATCTATTCTACCTCATAATCAAAAGCAACAACAACAGATAAAAGTAATCTAATAGAAGTTGCTTTGGCAACAAGAGAAAAAATATCACCAAAATCAATTATCAACACCTGGGAATAACCTTTTGCTACCAACCGAGCTTTGTATTTCTCCACATTTCCTATTGCATTTGTCTTCTTCTGGAACACCCATTTTCTGCCAATGGGTTTCCTTCCAGCCAGAAACTCCACCAGATCCCAAGCCTCATTTTTGTGCAAAGATGCCACTTCATCAACCATGGCCTCTTTCCAAAGTTTGCCATCCTCTGAATCTACTGCTTCCTTCACAGTTCTGGGATCATCATCAACAATAGATAAAGAAAAATTTGAATAGAAAGAAGATGGACTATACCTTTCGGTTGCCTTCTTTCTTGAACTGATCTTCTCACACCCGGAGTTTGTGGCTCTTCATCTTCTAATTCCTCCTCCACTGTAGAGTCTGATTCTTCCTCCTTTAGCTCAAACTCTATCTTCTCAGGTTCCTTTGGTTGGACTTCATGTTTAATAACATCTTTTACCTCTTTGAACACCACATCTCGGTTGTACACAACCTTCCTTGTTACTGGGTTCCAAATCTTATAACCCTTTAAACCATCCTTATACCCAATAAAGATGCACATTTTAGATTTACTATCAAACTTGGTTCATTTCTCCTTTAGAACATGTACATATGCATCACATCCAAATACCCTCAGATGTGAAAGAGAGGATTTCTTACTATTCCATACCTCTTGTGGAGTCTTATCCTCCAACGTTGATGAAGGTGACCTATTGACCAGGTAGCATGTAGTATCCACCGCCTCTGCCCAAAATTCCTATCCTAACTCGCCACCACTAAGCATTCTTCTTGCCCTTTCCATCAACGTCTTGTTCATTCTTTCTGCACCTCCATTTTGCTGAGGTGTATATGGATTAGTCTTCTGTCGTGCTATACCACACTTCTTACAGAATTCTTCAAATTCCTTGCTGCAAAATTCTCCACCATTATTTATCCTCATCACCTTTATCTTCTTCTCTGTCTAATTTTCCACGAGAGCCTTAAATTATTTAAACCTATCAAAGACTTCAGATTTCTTCTTAAGGAAATATATCCATGTATTCCTCGAGAAGTCATCTATAAATGATACATTGTACATAGACTTACCTAGTGATGGAACCTTCACGGGTACAAACACATCACTATGCACAAGCTCTAATATCTATTTCACCCTCTTACTACCAGAGGGGAAACTCACCCGATTCTACTTCCCATATACATAATTTTTATAGAAATCAAAATCCATAGAGCTATTACTCATACCTTCTACCATACCTTTACCATGAAGTATTTGAAGGCCCTTCTCTCCAATATGTCCAAGCCTTTGATGCCACAACATGGTCTTCTCTCCAGAGACCACTAGATCTTCTGCTCCACTTTCAGGAACCACAGAACTGTTGCACCCATCAATAACAATGCTACCTTGTAGCTTGTACAGAGTTCCAATCCGAACTCCCCACATCAATACCAGTGCTCCCCGAACCATCTTGCAGGTATGCTTCTCGAACACTGTTTTTACACTTGCATCATCCAGCTTGCTTACAGAAATCAAATTTCTGGCCAATGCAGGAATATGCAGAACACCTAGAAGTGTTCTAACTCTTCCACCTTGCAATTTCAACTTTACTTTTCCACGACCAACGATTCTAGCCTTCCTATCATCCCCCAACAAGACATCACCAATATCATATTTCTCATACTCGCAGAACCACTCTCTATGGGGAGTGAAGTGAAAGGATGCACCTGAGTCAATTAACCATGCCTCATGATCTACATGTGTACTTGAAGAAGCCAAGTACACATCCCCACCTTCATCCAAGGTGGTTTTCGCCTCTACAGAAGGAGCATCATCAGATCCCTTTCCTTTATCAGGAGCTTTAGACTTACAGTCCCTTTTGTAGTGCCCTTCCTTTCCGCATTTCTAGCACACCACCTTTACAAGTTTTCCTGGAGATTTAGATCTCCCTCTAGATTTAGATCTCCCACTCAATGACTTATTTTTGTTTCTATTCTGGGACCGTCCTCGTATAGATAAGGCATCACCATTCTGGCTCTCCATATTTTTCCGTCTCATCTCCTCCATCAGCAAGGATGAGACTATTTCATCAAACCTCAAGGCAGTTGCATTACTACCTATTGCAATAACCAGACTATCCCACAAATCTGGTAGAACAAACTAATGCACTTATCTTCATCTGAAATTTTAATATCAACAGATAATAACTGACTTACCATAGTATTAAATGCATTAAAATGTTCTGTCACTGAGTCTTCATCTTTCATCCTCATATTATACATCTTTTTTCCGTAGGAACATTTTATTCACTAGACACTTAGATTGGCACAAAGTCCCTAACTTGTCCCACAAAGCCTTTTCCGTAGCTTCCCCTGATACATTCAACAATACTGAATCTGAGACACACAATCGTATTGTGCTCTTTACCTTCTGATCCAACTTCTTCCATTCTTCATCGAACACTCCCATTGGTTTAGTACCCAAATCTACTGCGATTCACTGATCTCTATCCACCAATAGGTCCTCCATATTGAGTTTCCACAACTCAAAACTTTTACCATTAAATTTCTCGATCTCTATCTTTCCACTACTTTCCATCTTCTTTCACCAACAGAATTGATCTCGCAGATCTCCCACTAAACAGGGTCTACCATAGGCCCAAGCAAAACCCCTCAACAACAAAGGCGCCCCCTTGAAGCCAAAACATCTCTGATACCAAATGTAGGTTTTAACCTTGTACAGAAATTACCTACATACGAATTATAAAACACATAAAATAAACAATGCGAGAGCATAACACATAAAATAGATATACACAGAGATTTTCCCCTGGATCCCAAAAACAAGACTACCAGCTTGATTTTTCATTATATTCCTTTTAATGTTATAATACATATTTATACATGCTAAAGCATCCAATACCATGGACAAAACCATCGCGTCCAAAACCATGGACCAAAAATCATCGCGTCCAAAAAACATGTGCGAAAATCACGCACAAAACTATAGGTGGGTTCGCCCAACCTAACATAGGTTCCAAAACCAAAATTTAAAGTGGGGTTACTTGCACCCATCAAACCCCCCAGTTAACTACGTGAGCTAGTCATGGAAAGAATATAACACAACCCAACATGGAGCTCCAAGAGAATAGAGAGCAGGTAAACCATAGGTTAATCAACTACCAGTGGAAAATGAAATCTTTGTTTGATAATAAGGCTAAAGATGGACCTATCTAGCCAAGAGATATAGTTTTGAGGTGGGATTTCAGAAGAGAAGACGAAGGGAAACATGGAAAATTTGATCCCTTATGGTTTGGACCCTTAAAGATTGTTGATACAAAGGGAAACAATACTTTCTTGCTAGGAAACTTGGAGGGTGAAATGGTTGAGCTTATTGTAAATGGGAAATTCCCCAATCTTTACTTCCAACACTAAGAGGTCCATTTCTCACTCATTATACATACCGGTGAGCCATTGTAAAATATCAGTAATATTTTTAGTTCTTTATGTTTCTAATTTTGTTTTTATATACTTGAATAAAATGAATCCATGCCCAATGGATAGAAGGCTACTAGTCTACAGGTTCTCAGCACCTTGTTAGCAAGGCAATGTCCCCAGTTGGAGATAATGTTATCACCTACTACAAAATTGTTCAAATGGTGCCAATGATGTCAAAAGAATGCAAAATATCAGAGAATTTTGTAGTCATATTCCAAGCCATATAAGGACTCAAATACCACATCGTACCCTCTCCATTGGAAATTTCTCTGAACAAGCTTTCTAATGATATGTGGAAGTCCAAAAATGGACTCTTGGATCAAAAGATATGGTCTTTTGAAGTTGTAAGGGTTGAAGCTTTAGGAAAGAAGGAATATCAGAAGTTTGATATTGAAGATCACATATCAGAGGTCCAACAACATAGCATATTGGCGCATCGCATACCAGAGGTCCGATATATCAGAGTTCCAACAGTATTACCGATCGCACATCGGGGATCCAATGCATTAGAGCGGGCAGATCAGTGCATTAAAATATCGCAACATCAACAATCGATAATCAAAAGTTCTAAAAGTACAACCTTTTAAAAGGTGCGACAAAGGAAATGTGTCCATAGTGTAAGATCGTCAAGGGACTCAAATATAATTTTACAAAGGATTTTAGTGCAAAACCAAGGGCAAACGAGCCCTTTTCTCTCTCCTCTAGCAGGACGTGTGGCGACACAGGATTAACTCCAATAAGGATGCGTGGCAGCATAGGATTGGCTCCAATAATGACATGTGGAGATAGAGGATTGGCTCTGATAACGACACGTGGTAGCTAACCTCAACATGATGTGGCAGTGCTAAAGGACACGTGGTAGGAACTTTTGGCATTTTGAGGGGGCCTAAGGGCACATATCTGGGTGACACGTGTCACCACTCAAGAAGTGCCACATGGAAATGATGACATCATAATCAAAGATCGGTGATCGGAGAATGAGCATGTCGTAACTCCAAAGTTATTCCCTCGACTGGAAACCTCCGATGAAAAGGGGCTCTGATATTTCGCTAGCATACAGTCACTAAAAGAACTTAAAGGAAAGGGGCACAAAGTGCTTTACAAAGGAAAATGGCCCCCACGCAGGAACAAAAGGCCCTAACACCTTAAGGATAAGCACCAGGTCACAACCCTCAGCCATATGATTAATAAATACATAAATGGGATAAACAAAAGGGGCCAAAGGATATCGGGACTCATTGTGTTGTAACGTTTTTAAGAGTAAAAGTTCCAATAGGGTATAAGATCTGATATAACATTACAATTGTATTATAGGGCATATAACACTCTGATAGTAAAATACAGAGAAGTTAAAGAGATGAATGAGTTGGAAATTATGTTATAGAGCATTACTAAGGCCATCACGGATGATCACTACTGGCTCCAGAAAATGGGGAATTCAAGCAATTAAAGCAGAAAGAGACAGGGGAACTGCCCGAGTAACGAAAGATGCACATTGTGGCAAAGGCGCGGCCTGATCAGAGGCCATCACAAGAAGTGGCGTGGATATATTTAGCTAGAAACATCATTCGGTTTTCCCATGATTTGTTATTCTCTTGTTTTGTTATTATGTTATTGTTATATTTTAAATGAAGGAATCATTATGTTGCAATGATTTTGGCGACAGATCCTTAGCACATCGAGACAGCTAGTCGATTAGATAGTTGGAGCTCAGGCTAAGATATTTTTGTAATTGTTTTCAAGATCTCCCTCTCCTCATAAAAGGAGGGAAGAAACACTTAAAGAAGGTTCAGAATTTTTGGAAAGACTTATCTTAAGTGACCTTTTCCTAGTTTCATAAAGGCATGCATGAATATTGATGTACGCTCTTTTCTCAAAATATTAATACAAGATTTATGGTGATTCCAACTTATTGGATTTTAGTATGTTTCATCTCCCTTTGTATTTTCAAATGTGTTAAATATTATTCTTAGATTGCATGTCACGTAGCAACTAGATATATTTCCCATTAAATTCATATTCATTTAGATCAAGCTATTGATGGATAATGTTTGTATTAATGTGGAAATTTAGTATTTAAAAAGTGCTCCATGCATCTTAGCATTCCATAAGCATTTCCTTACTTTCACTTCTCTCCAAATCTAGATATACAAAATTCTTAACATTTAAGCTCTGTATGATAGATTTCTCCTTTATTGTCTTCTACCATTACATCTGTCTCAACAATTAATTTGCTGCAAATTCTTAATCTGATTTGGCCACCACTAGTTGAGGATTATTTCATGTGTATTCCTATGTATAAGCTTCTTCATATATTGTATCTTTATGAATGGTTTTGAATCAATCCAATTTGAATTTATTGTGACAAACTATGGTGTTGTAAGTCTTTTAGATAATTCTGATAACATTAATTAAGATGTCCTAGGCACTAGTCTCCCATCAACCCAGAGGTTGTATCTAGGAGTGGTAACACAGGTTTTTGATTCACCACTTGTATAAAGAAAACTAACAGAAAAATTTCAAAATAAATAAATGCATTTACATGATAAAATTCAAGCAATTCAAATGCTATTGTGCAATCAACATTTTTCTTTCAAAAAACTTGTTATGAGGAGCTTAGATTTAATTAGTAGTGATTCATAAAGCACAATTGTCTTTACCATTACCTAAAACCTTAAACCCTAAAAATGAGCTAAAACCCTAGATATAAGCATTTTGACTAGTGTTAATATACAAAACTATTCCAACATCAATATGCATATGGCCCGTGTAGAGTGTTAAACACACAAATATAATAGACCAATTTAGATCAATCTTGTGATACCTATTATTCACAAGATGTACATAATAATACATAATTGTTTGACCCTTAGTTTCATATTCCAAGAGTTTTCTTGGACTTCTCATGATTGTTGGCATTAACTTGAGGATTTTTTTCCTTCCTTTGAAGTGGATAATCCCAAAAGGATTTTGTTTCCAACATCTCCCCTTTAATTTGAAAGGGTGTATGTGAGTCCAAGAAGAGAGATGAAATATAAAAGTGGATAGCAAAAATGGCTAGACATGCTTTCTGAAGAAAGAAAATCCACAAACCAAATGAGGCAGCAGAAGCTGAATTCTTCTACTAGTGGTCATTTAAGGATGACCATCAACCCTGGAACTTAACTTGAAGTAGTTCGTGGAACAATTCTGAATTTGGCTAGAAGTTGAAGTCTTCTACAAAATAAAATTTCTCCTTGACAATGGTTTGAAGATGCCACAAAATAATAAAATTTGTAATAGAATTAGAAGTATTCCACTAGTGGTGGTTTAAGATTGAATACCAACCAAATCATGTTCATGGAACATGAATCTATATTTGGCTACAAATATAACTCTAGGCTCTGGAAATTGGCCATGGTTTAGGTTGTGGCTCAAGCTTATCTGATATGACTTCAAAACTAGTAAGATGAAGGTGAGAAGATGAAGAACCCTCCATTGCAAGACCTATCAATACTAGACATTCTCTATGAAGAAAGAAAGTTGACAAACCAAATGAGGTAGCATAAGCTGAATTATTCCATTGGTGGTCATTTAAGGATGACCATCAACTTTAGAACTTAACTTGAGGTAGTTCCTAGAAAAATTATGAATTTTGCTAGAAGTTGAATTCTTCTACAGAATATAAGTTCTCCCTGATAATGGTTTAAAGATGACCACAAACTAATAAAATGTGTAATAGAATATGAATTTTTCCACTAGTGGTGGTTTAAAGCTGACCACCAACAAAATCATGCTCATGGAACATGAATCTATCTTTGGCTACAACATTGACTCTAGGCTCTCGCAATTAGACATGGTTCAAGTTGTGGCTCAAGCTTGTTTGATATGACTTCAAAACTACTAAGATGAAGGTAATAATATTAAGGGATCTCCACTACAAGACCTATCAATACTCTAAAATGAACTCTAAAGTATGACTAATATATCATCTTGGTTGTTTAAGATCATTACCAAGAAGAAATCCATCCAAGGTGAATTGTTCTTCTTGCAGGAGTCTTATGTTTGGAACATTTTTATGAATGATGAGTATTCCACAATGCTCACAAGGGTGAAGATCAAAACATTAATCTTTCACATGGCCAACTCGATCAAAATCTTTGCATCTATGAATTTGAAGTGGTTGTGGAAGAGGAGCAAGAGAATATGAGATTTATTAAAGAAACACAACACTCTAAAAATTGATGGGTTTACAGTAGCCTGGAATTTGAAAGATCACATCCTTTTCGTATCCAATACTAGTTTTGTGCCTATTTTTAATAAATTATTCCCAAGGTCTAATGATGGGATTGGGGAGTGCGATTTGAACCTTTACATGTTCATGTGAAATTGCTCCTAAAGTCTAATCATGTGTTGGATGTTGATAATAATCTATCTCAAACTCAAATAAAGAATTGTTCTAAACAAGAACAAGTTTGGAACACTCATTCCTTTTTTGTAGTTCATGTTGTTATAGGTGTGAATAAGTTCAATAAACTCAATTTTATCTTGTGCATGTTGCAAATAGATTTGAGTATCAGTGAAAATGGTTTTTTTTTTTACTGTATCGTCAATGGTGGAGTGTATTAAAGTATTCAACAATCTAATAACTCATCAATTAATTCCATTTTTCAAACGATTCAAACTTAGAAAATTAAAGATGTTTGTGTTAACAAAAAATATACTCAAAATCAAGTGTTAAAAGAAATAGGAATATGGCTATCAGTTATTCTCTCGATGATACTAACTTAGATGTAGAACTCTCTAGTAAATCCAAGTTAGGCTCAAGCACATGATCATTTTGTGGTTGTATTGCACTTGAATTCTCTCATCATCTAATACAACAATTATAGATGTCACAAGGAAGAGATAATATTGTTTGGAATACATATATAGAATTAGTGTTGAGGGTTGTCCTAGGGAAACATTTCACAGGCACGAGTTATAGCCTCTTACTGTGGATATTTACCATCTGTTGAACCTCCAACCTATATTCATTTCAAAATGGCCCCCACTGTTAGAACACACTCAAGACATCCAATATTGTAATTGAATGGGTATCATTTAACTAGGATTGATTTTGATGCTCCATATGGCCCAACATATTGTTATTGTAGTTACCAATTCCAAGTCGAAGGGTTCAACATCATAACTATGAAACTGGATATCAACTTAATTGTAAGAAGAATAGGCATACAACAAACATGAGTGAGGATATTCACTTTTGGCTCCATTCAAGCTATACCAGTTGTACCACTACGGAATATTTGGTTGAGAAAGGAAGAACAACAATTTAGCGATAACTACATTTTCAAGCTGAAATCCATTCAAGCTATTATGAATATTGGTATTGAATCTAAGGTACAACAATGGTGCATCGTTGTAGAGCTCTAAAAATTATTTATGTTCTTCATCTTAAGGGCACTGCCACCTGTTCAAGCTAGAAAGTGGTTAAGGATTTAGAGTCATGGTCTATGATATAGTAGGAAAATATTTTACCATTTTCATCCATTAACTATGAAGGGAATGACAACGTCCCTCCTCCTAGGCCAAGAAGTCTTGAGGCTCCAATATAGAGCCCCTCATTATTGTGGCCATAGTCAATGGCCATTTTTTGCACTATTACCCCACTAAGAGTTAGCATTTTCATGTCTTCTTAGCTAGTTTACATTATTTGAGACCTTTCAATATCTCAAACTATTGAATACTCCAATACGAGTCCCCATGAAAAAAAATCCCAAAGCTCTAACAATTTTATCGCATTACTCATGACTGGGGGCTCTTTGAGCAAGGAATTCCTTATAGTTTATTCAATGCTCCACATTTTCTTGTGATTCAATACTCCATGATATCCCAATCGCATGAGGAATTTGGAGCATCCATTAACCAAGAAAAAATGTTGTAAAGATGTCGATGAGCTCAAGAAGTAAATAAGTTAGGCTCATAGAAAACTTAAACTACCACCTCACCCTAGGCCACAAGTTTTATTCTATAGATTGTACCAAATCTCACCGCAACTATTTTTTTCAATCTGAGAACCTCATGGACATGGTCAAACAATCTTTGGAATCCTTTTTAATTTCATGCCCAGAAGTATCTTCCTTTTCATTACATCCACGATCATGAGTTGGAGTCCTATGTGAATTCTTTCATATATTTTCAATTGAATTTCACATAGTAAAAAATATGGTGTTTCCTATGATGTAAGTGAGTTTCTATGGTAGTAGCCTCTCGAGGCCCTTCATCTATAGCAATGTGAAGTTTGACTCAAATAAAATACCAAATAAAAGCAATGAAAAAACCAATTGCCACATTGTAATTGGAGTTATTTGAAGACCACAACTATGAGAGTCAATGAAAGATCAGTTATGAGACACATGATGTGATTTGAGAAACTAGCAGTGCAAAGGAATCCCTTGTTGGATATGAGTAGGGCTTTGATAAACATGGGAAATCACTTCAAACACACAAAGATTAAAATGCAAACTATAGGAAACAGGTGCATGAACAGATGCATGGGAGCATAGTAACAGACCCATAAATGATAGAAAATAATGTAGATGTAGAGAAACAAGTTTTGGTCAAATAAATGGTCGAGGTTAGCGATGATAAAATACCTAACCTAAGCATGGAGAAACTATGAGATATGACAGGACTATGTAGGTGGTAGAGAAGTTACATTTGCCTAAGTCAAAACTTAGCTTTGACAAGCTCAGGATGGTAGAGGTATTTTTGGCCAAAATATATTTGATACCATGTTGAACACACAATATGATAGACTAATTTATATAAATCATTGTTACGAGATAAAAATTTTGAGGCTAGGGTTGGTAAGCCCAATAAATCAGAAGTAAATGTACAACAAAGAAAACTCAATCAATCATATCACAAAGTGAGAGGTCGATACTTATAAGTGGGTCCTATGTTTGGCATTATAACTAATGTGTTGTCGTTGATGGAAAAATACATGTCAAATATGTCCTTGATGTCAACCTGGTTATAACATTATGTGTCGTCCTTGATTATTATAGAACTATTGCAAATGAGATGTATGGTTTGATGGTACAAATATTATAGAGGATATAGAAGAGTATTGATAGCTTAATCACAGAATGCATGAAAATTATGAAGTTTGAAAAGTATACACAACCCCTATAAAGAAGAGTCATGTACATATGCAAGTTATGTGAACAAAAGTCACATACATAATTCGAACCATGGAAAATAGGAAATCAGGAACCATTACCATGGTAATTTCCTAAAATATTGTGTCGGCAATGTCTATTTTATCCTATCAACAAATACCAACAACATTACCAAAGTATTTTCCTGTGGTATTGGAAAAGGGAAAAGCTATATAAGGATATGTATATCAAGTATTTATGCATGCAATGCAATGGACTATTCATGTGTAACTTGATCTGGAACAGGTGTGCACCAAGATGAAAGGAGAAGGCTCAGATATGAAAGACCTGAAGATGTATTGAATACATGCTTCACTAGTTTACTTGTCTAAGTGACTAACAACACATGATCTGTGATTATGGTGGAATTATTATAAGAATATATATTTGTTGAGACATGTAGCTTTTAATAGTATGTGTGAAAAGATTTGGGTTTGACATGTTTTGTGATTCATACACGGATATGAATCATATTAGTCATGTATACATTCTGACATAATATGATTTAGGTTGTTGCTTGATATGGGTTGTTTATATATGTTTGGATGTCGATTGATGTAAGTATTGAGGATTGTCTTGGTTTGTTAGAATGATCTGCTAGAAATGTTTTTGTATTCAGTATTTTGAAATATATATGTGAGTTTTATACATGGGAAGTGTGTATATATACAGATCTATTTAATTAAAGTTGTGTATGTGTTCTAGGGTTTGTAATTGCTTCTTGGTGATGACAGTTGATGAATTATGTATTATTTGTTGTTATTCGTCAATGATGTCTTGATCAGAATGGTTTGTATTTGATATTGTGGATTGGATTGATTTGGTTGTGGCTTAGTATATTGATCAGTGATGATGTTGCAGAATTGTGATTGGGTATTCAATGATTCAGTATTAGTATATCAATGATTAATTGTTATTGTGACTTAGTATTTCAATGATTCAGTGGTTGATACAGTGATTCAATTTGAAATTGTTTCAATAATCAATGATTGAGATCTATATGCAAGTTTTAAGCACAAAAAGTGAGTATATATACACAGATATGCTTAAAAATAGTCATGTATATATTTTGAGGTAAATTTAATCAAGGTTTTTAGTGACTGTAGATTATTTTTGTATTGATTGGTTGATTGGTATCAATGATTGGTTGATTGGTCTCTTGGTATTGAGCATATTGTTGGGTGTGGGTCTAGTTTGAAAATTTTATGAAAGGTGGTCTACATGCTTTAATGTTTGGTTGAGTTAGGTGGATCCAGTATAAAATATTATGAAACGTGGTCCATGAGGCACTAAAGGTCATATCCTTCAGTGAGTGGGTAGGAGCTCCCTTATGGAAGGAGTTTGTAAATGAGATTAGGGAGTTGTAGCTCCATTCTAGTTGGTGTTAGAGAACAAGTGGGTGTTTACATGTTGGCAAGAGTTTGTTCCGGTAAAATTCCATGATGTAATGATTTCTTTTCATTATAATAAGAGAAGAAGAAAGAGGCGGCAGAAATGGTGGTTTCCCTCACATTGGGTTTCCACCTAAAATCTTGGTGTCCATATGTGTTGATGTGTTACTTATGTGTTGTGATTTATCTGGTGTTTACTACATATTGAATGGATAATGAACTAATAATTCAATGATTAATTTAAACATCTGATGTGAGTTATGAAAATTAAGTAATTTGGATATATGCAGTTTTAATTCATTGAAGGCGCATACACACACGATTTTTATGATAATAGTAGTGTATAGAATTCTAAATGTGAAATTAAAGATAAAGTGAAATAAAATATTGATTCATCCCCCCCAGTATTTTTCCTAACAATTGGTATCAGAGCCAGGTTTCTCTAGTAGAAGCTTAATCACTTGAGAGTGGATTAGGAACAATGGGAAAGAAGCAAAAGAAGAAGGTCGTTCAAAGGAAGAAGTTAGTTCAGGAAAAATGTGGCAGTGAAAGCGATATATCAGATGCATTAACAGTTTTAGCAAGTATAGACCAAGGACAAATTGTATTGAAATATGTTAGTAAATATTCAGCTTTAGGAACACCCCATTTTTTTGTTAATCAAATATGAGGAGATAGACGTGATGACCATCGTATAAATAATTACACATTCCATTTCTCATGTAGTGATGATGATAATGAGTCAACTAAAATTTCTCTCATGGGTAGAAGTGAAAATAATCATTCTACAGAGAAAATAGATTAAAAAATAATGGCCCTAGAAGCAGAGATTAAAAGGCTCACAGATGAAAATAAAGATCAATGAAATTTATTGCAATAGTTTGATGAAAAGGAGTGTGCCTACAAAGAAGATATTGTCACATTAAAAACCTAGTTGAAAGAAGGAAATAAAATTGAAGAAGGAATGAGAAAGCAGTATAAGGAAAGGGAAGATCAATGTCAAAGTTTGGAGGATGAAGTAGCTTCATTAAGAAATAAACTCAGAAATTTGTAGGAGGCAACAAGAAATGAAGAAGATGCAACAATCAAAGAGCTTAGAGAAAGAACCAATTATTGCGAAGGACTAGAAGCAGAGATTATCTCTCTCAAATCTGATCTTGAAAAATCAAACAAGCGATATGAGGAAATACTTCAAGTATTTGAAGAACAAGAAAATGAGCTTAAGGGAGAGATCATCGAGTTGAGAACTCAGTTGGAAAAGACAAAAGGAGAAAAATAGGTTGAGTTAAGTATTATAGAAGGTAATTTAGCATAAATGAATAAGAAATTGAGATTTCAAGATAGCTCTAAGATATTGGATAATCTTCTTAACATTCAAAAGTCTCCCTCCATTAAATCTGGTCTTGGATTTCATGAAACTGTAAAAGGAGAATCTAGTTCACAAGCTTGTGCAAGAAATTATGAGATTAACAAAGAAAACTCTAAAAAACCTGGTAAAGAATTAAGAAGTCAACCAAACTAGCAACCAAAGAAAGAAATTTTTCAAAGGAAATCATTTTCTCCCAATAATAGAAACAACAATTGATTATTTCCTTTGAACAATGACATTGAATGTTTTATCTGTCATAACTTTGGACACATTGCAACCAATTGCAGAAGAAGATTCACAAGAATATCATCAGCTCCCAGGTACTCAGGTTTCTTTAAGGGATATTGTTTTTCATGCAATATGTTTGGTCACAAATCTATTGATTGCAATAGGAGAAATATGAAGCAAAAATATTATGATTCTCCTTCTCCCTTTTCTGGTCATGTAAGGTGTTATACATGTAACAATTTTGGACATGTAGCTAAAGAATGCAGGAAAAAAAATGAGTTCATTCAGACAACAAGTAGACTCTCTCCAAAGCAAGCAACCTGGATCCACCAACACTACTCATATTAAGTAGAAGGAAGAAGAAAAAGTAAAGTGTGGAATTTCTTTATGTGCATTTGAAGAAGAAGATCAATGTTACATTGATAGCAGATTCTCTCATCATATGTTTGGAAATAAAGACAAATTTATCTCTCTTAAGAAAAATAAGAGTGGTAATATTATTCTTGGAAATGGTTCATCTGCAAAGGTACTAGGAATGGGTAATGCTAATATTGATGTTAAGAATAGAGAAGAAAAAATGTACTATTGGTTGATGGGCTAAAGGAAAACATTCTAAGTGTAGGCCAAATAGTTGATAAAGGAAATGTAATTATATTTACATCAACTGGATGCAAGATCATAGAAAAATACACTAGAGAAGTCATAGAAAAAGGATATCGAAATTCATATAAATTATATGTACTAACAAAGAATACAAGTAGAAATAAGAGGTCTAACTCCTCTTCTTCATATTCTGAGTAAAATAAAATAGTTGCCATTGTAATCTTTTATATTTGATGTTATTTCTAAAGGGACTACATAATTATTAGTTCCATAGGAACAATGGTGTGTGATCTCAGGGGGAGCTATGCATGTGTATCTTGATGGTGATTCCATATGTTGTTATTTTGGTGATGTTTATATAACTAATGTTGCATATGATGAAATGATTGTGATCAAGAACATACATTGCATGTTTAGGGGGAGTTGTGGCTATGAATAATCAGAATTTTACATTATGTATGTGTTTCTCATGAAGGAAAGTTGTGTATGCACGCGGTTCTTGACTTAGACAGTCGCGTATGGTTTTTTTATTGTCAAAGAAGTAGCACAAATTCAGGGGGGAGTTTCTCACATGCTTCCATTAGTGCATTATTGAAATTTCTGGTTCTGACATTGATTTGCTACAGTTTGCTAATGATATTTCTCTTTACTATTGGTAAGAAGGATATAATGTGATTAGATTTGATGATGAAGGATTGACACAGGTTCATGGAGGCATCTTCTATGCTTCTCATGGTTTATTGTTAGCTTTGTGAGTGTCTATGATGAGTTCATGATTATTGTTATTGTCACTATTAAAAAAATTATGTTGTCATTGTCAGATGATTATGTTATAGATACCTATATGGTGCATGGTGGTTGTTTATGATTATCATGGTTTTGCTACAAAGTTACTTCATTGTTGATATCCTCGTTTATGGTTATAGATGTGATCTAGGTTGGGGTGTGAAGAAGGACCCTTCCAAGACCTTTTACTTTCGTGATGTGTTAAAATTGCTTTTTAAAAGAACATTAATGAATACATCTACATGCAGAAAAGAAGATGAATATAACAATCATCAACACATGAAAACATAAGCATTGATAACATAGTTCGTCTAGGAGGGAATACGTCTCCGGGCCTCGGTGTCAAGATGGTGTAGGCCGCTGCAATAAGTGTTGTCAATAAAGGTGATGTACATAAGAGATGATGTCGCGATCATACAAGGAAAAATTCCCTCACACAGGAGTGGCTCTAAGAGATATTCCACAACTGGAATTCTCAATCAACCTCCTATCAATATGACACAAAAGCATGCATGGTGAGAATCTTGCCAACATGGCACAAAAGGGATGTCAAGACAAAACACATGCATGATGACAACAAGAGTATCCCAACAACATACAACAAGGGATCTCAAAGCATAACATGAAGAGTTATGACAACAAGTACATCATATAGAAGATTCCGCATCAAATCAGCAAGGAATCATGACAACATGGAATAAATAAGATCCTTCCTCAATATCAATCAAGGATCTATGCAGCATAATGGAATAAGAAGAAGTATATAAACAATAATCATATACCTCACACCATGGGCCATCTGAAGAAGTGGATGTTCATAAGACAATCCACGGTGAATATGTTGTTCACATTATCAATGCGCAGGCACAACCTGCTACCAATCTGTCATAGCCTCACTATGAATGGCCATATGAAGAAGTGGGGCATCTGAAACAGCTGTCAATAAGTTGAAGCTCATTGAAACATCAATCTCACAGCATTGATTTGCAAGAAGAATCGATCACAAGAAGAAGAATCGATCACAAGAAGAAGAATCGATCATAAAGAGAAGATCGATCAAAGAGAGAATAACTACTCTGGAATCTCGGTTCTGTAGCTTACTGGCTATTCAGCTCTATAACGCCTTGGGTTAGGTCACTGCAGCTCTATGATCTGCCTGAATTTCAAGCGCTCTCTAGTTTCATGCTTCTCTGTAGCTTTGTGGCTCTGCGGAATTCAAGCACTACTATGGCTTCTCTGCATAATTCACAGCATTGTCAAGCTATCTCTGTCGCATAGCCTCTCACCTCAGCTCTCTAGCACTCAAGTTCTCGGGCCTCTTCACGCACGCAGGCTATCAGGCATTCCCCTTTTCAGCCTCGGCTCTCTGCCACGCAACCTCTTCACCTTTGTCAAGCAGCCTTTCACCTCCTGCCTATCTCGGCTCTCTGCATCCATCGTGTTTTATAACACATTTGGGACAGGGCTTCTTAGAAATTAGGGTGTCTATTTTGTTTATAATGGAAGCCGTTTGCATAGAAGCATCGGTCGTTGCAACAAAACCTTGAAAATAGCCTTTTTTCTGTTAAACAGAAATACACTGAAAAACTAAAAAATCTGACCAAAACATAAAATACCGGATCTCAAATTTTATTAAATCGGGCTTATAATTCCCATCGGGTCCGCGCCTAATCTCTTATCTCTATCACTTCTGCCAATAGCCCTACATATCGGGGGATTGTCGATTGCCGATCACCGATCTAACGATCGACACTCCATCGCTGATTCGTAAGCACCAATATCATCGACCACTGCCTGAATAGTGCCAATATCGGCCATCGCTTGCCTCTGATGGTGATTTTCCTTTTAAAGGATTAAAACCCATTTTTATGAGAAAAGCCTTCTTTTTCAAAGGAACTAAGGCAAACACTTTTCACGATAACTTCGTCATCCGAACTCAGATTGACGAACCGTTCACACCTCCACGATCGGAACGATGAGACCTACACTCTGATCCTAGGTCGACATCATTCTGATCACTTTGATTTTTGAGTGTTCATAACCCTTTTTGTCCTGCATGTCTTTCTGGAGCCACCGGGATCAAGATGTCATGTATGTCTCTTGATGTGAAGGTCATGAAAAGACCTATGTTGTAATCATTGTAAAATCCAGTCATGTATGGGCTATTGGAATCAAGCCATGTTATGTATGTAATCCCATTAACTTGGGTGATTGATGTAATCATGGGATCATAGAGTCATTCATTATAGGAAAGGTCATGGATGTCCATTTATTCGAGTCACAAAGTCTCGTACTTTTATTGCATATCTTTAGAACGTATAGCATATGTGCAGGGGGAGAGTGGTCATTATGCAGACATCATAGTTCATATTAGCAGATCTGACTTACAATGATGAGTGCTACCAGGGAAAGTACTCCATTCAGCCTGTTTCAGCCCTTTTCCCTTGATGTCAAATGGGGAGAGAATATTTGGTGTTGCAAGTGGTCTTCCAAACACCAAAGTGGTTTCCATCAAGTCCAAAGGGGGAGATCATTGGAATTATGGCTAATTTGTTGTCCTTGATGGAAACTTGCATGTCAAAAATGTCCTTGATGTCAACCTGGTTATAACATAGTGCGTTTTCATTGATGATTATAGAACTATTGCAGATGACATGTTTGGTTTTATGGTACAGATATTACAAAGGATATGGAAGAGTATTGACATCTTAGTCAGAGAATTCATGGAAATTATGAAGTTTAAAAAGTATACATGGCCCCTATAAAGAAGATTCATGTACATATGGAAGTTATGCAAACAAAAGTCACGTACATAACCTGAACCATGGAAAACAGGAAAACAAGAGCCATTATAATGGTAATTTCCCATAGTATTGTTTCGACAATGTCTATTTGATCCTGTCAACAAATACCAATAGCATTACCAAGGGCCTTTCCTCTGGTATTAGCAAATGAAAAAGCTATATAAGGAGATGGAGATCAAGGAGCTATGCATGCAATGCAATAGATTATTCATGTGGCATCTGATTTGGAACAAATGTGCACCAGGGAGCAAGGAGAAGGCTCATATCTTAAAGATCTGACGATGTAGTAAATACATTCTTGACTAATTTGCTTGACTAATTTGCTTGTCTAAGTGACTAATAATGCAGGATATGTGATTATGGTGGAACAATGATCAGAATATATATTTGTTGAGATATGTATCTTTTGATAGTATTTGTGCATTGGTTTGAGTTTGACATATATTGTGATTTGTAGCGAAGATTTGATTCAATAATCTTAAATATGTACATAGGTTTTCTTCTAGAATATTACATACATACATGGATATGATTCATATTAGTCACATATACATTCTGACTTAATATGATTTAGATTGTTTCTTGATCTGGGTTGTTTACATATGTTTGGATGTCATTGGATGTAAGTATTAAGGATTGTCTAGGTTCATTAGAATGATCTGCTAGAATTTTTTTGGTATTCATTATTTTGAAATATATATGTGGGTTTTATAAGTGGGAAGCACATATATACATAGATTTTTTTAACTGAAGTCACATATGTGGTCTAGGGTTTGTAATTGTTTTTTGGTGATGACATATGATGAATTCTGTATTATTTGTTGTTGTTCATCAATGATGTCTTGATCTAAATGGTATGTATTTGACAGTGTGGATTGGATTGATTTGGTTGTGGCTTGGTATATTGATCAGTGATGATGTTGCATAATTATGATTGGGTATTCAGTGATTCAGTATTGGTATATCTATGATTATTTGTTGTTTTAACTTAGTATTTCAGTGATTCAGTGGTTGATATAGTGATTTAGTTTGATAGTGCTTTAGTATTCAATGATTTGAGATCTGTGCGCAAGTTTTATGCACAGAAAGCACATATATACATGGATATGCTTCACAAAATTCACGTATATATTATGAGGTAAATTTGATCAGGGTTTGTAATGACTGCAAATTATTTGTTTATTGATTGGTTGATTGGTATCATGGTATTGAGCATATTATTGGGTATAGGTCTAGTTTGAAAATTTGATGAAAAGTGGCATGCATGCTTTGATGTTTGGTTGAGGTAGGTGGATCCAATATGAAATATTATGAAACATGGTCCACAAGGCGCTGAGGGTTGTATCCATCAGTGAGGGGGTAGGATCTCCCTTCCATTAGGAGTCAGTAAACGCGCTTATGGGGTTATAGCTCCCTTCCAGTTGGTATTGGGGAATGAATGGAGGTTGTAGCCTCCTACGAGTGGGTTCTTTTGTGCTGGCAAGAGTATGCGCCAGTAAAAGACCATGATGTAGTGAATTCCTTTTCATTATAGTAAGAGAAGAAGACAGAGACGAAAGCATCAGTGTTTTTCTCCCACGTTGGGTTTCCACCTAAATTCCCATTGTCCATATGTGTTGATGTGTTACTTATGTGTTGTGATTTATCTATTCTTTACTGCATATTGAATGGCTAATGAACTAATAATGCAATGATTAAGTTAAATATCTTATGGAAGTTATGAAAATTAAGTAAAATGAATATACGTAGTTTTAATTCATTGAAGACGCATACACAAACGAGTTGTCTGAATAACAACAACATACAAAATTATGAATGTTAAATTGAAGATAAAGTGAAATAAAATATTGATTCACCTCTCCCCCCTCTCAATAATTTTCCTAACATACATACATATATGTATGTATGTATGTATGTATGTATGTATGTATGTATATATATATATATATATATATATATATATATATATATATATATATATATATATATATATATATATATATATATATATATATATATATATATATATATATATATATATATATATATATATCTATCTATCTATATATCTATATATAGACATACGTACATACATACATACATACATACATACATACATACATACATACATACATACATACATACATACATATATATATATATATATATATATATATATATATATATATATATATATATATATATATATGCATGTATGTATATATGCATGTATGTATGTATGTGTATATGTGTGTGTGTGTGTGTGTGTATGTTAAGGCGTAAACATTTTTATTTAGGAGAACCACATATATATGTTTTTTACATGTGGGAAGTTCACTTATAAGGTCAAGTCTACATAGGGAAAGGGGGATATTACCCTGGCCAACAAGTGCACTTAGAGATAAGTGTGGTAAATGATGTCATAACAATTGTTTGATATCTATTATTCACAAGATATGAATATTAATACATAATTTTTTGACCCTTGGTTTCATATTCCAATTGGTCTCTTGGATTTGTCATGAGCGTTGATATTCACCCGACCCTTTTTCCTTTCCTCTCAAGTGAATAAGGCAAATTTACATAACCCGAAAAGGATTATGTTTCCAACATAGAGTATAAGAAAAGAATTGATTATTTCAATGGCTAAGATGACCTCCCCAAGGAGAAAATTCCCCTCAAACAAATAGCCCCTAGCTTAATCACCTATAAATCAATAGTACTCAACACTTAAAGGAAATATCTCCTCATTTCTAGCATGTTAGTTATCAATTATTGATGTGTAGCATGTAGTTGTGTATTTCCATCCTTCAAAATACAATTAGAAGTTGTCTATTATTTTTTCTCAACCCTTGGGTTGGCTACATCTTTTGTGAACCCATTGTATCCTAATATAAATGTCATTTGATCAACATAATAAACTAACTCATTGTATGCATTTAGGCTATTCCTATTTCTCTCTCTATGAATTTATTTTATTCTTGGGTAAATTTTTGTCTCGAGTTGTGCACTTCACTTCTTAGCTAGGGTTTCTATGGTTGAGGGCTTTATATCTACATGAACTGGTATCAAACCATTAGTCTGGAATATTTCTTCTTTATTATTAGGTTCCTGGAATAAGTGCCTTAAATTTTCACTTTTTTATAAGTAGAAAGCCAAATTTAGCTCTTTTTGGAGTGTGCCTTCCCACCCAAATCTATGATTGGTATGTAATTTCAACTCTTTTCTATAGTATAATTTCATATCAAGTTATTTGGAGTGTACCCTCCCAGCCAAATCTATGTTGATGCCCACTTTCATCATGTTCACTACTTTAGTCACAAATTAAAATGGGAGCCTTACTCTCATAAGAAGATTTCGCAAATTTTTTTGTTTGAGGAAAACCTTCTCACCCATATATCCCTTAGTACTTTGTTCTCAATAATTCCTTGATTCAATCTATATTTGTAGCATAAGGCTTCCTCTAAGAGGATATTCAACATTTTCCTTTCAACCAAAGCATGGATTCAAGCTTCAATTCCCTTCCTAGTGAGTTGTACTAGAAATTGCAAAATGTTTTGGATTTATTGTTTCTTATCTATGGAAAATTCACTTCCCTTCATGACCCTATCCCTCTCAAATTCACTCTCCCACTATGACCATCTCCACCCATTCATTTTTTTCCATAGATTTAACCTCCCATGCTCTCTAATCACTTGAATCCATCAACTTTTTAAAAATATCCAATGTAGCATTTGTGACACCATCATGAATCCTAGTTTTGATTGGAGCTTAGGTGTACACTACTCCTTACGTAATTGTACAATATGTCTCCTTCATAAACACATTCCCACACTCTCCAACTCTTCCAACCCCACTCTTGAACCAATTCCCTCTCCCTTCGTATTTAATGATAACCATATTCTCCTTGTTCCTCCTAACTATCATCCTCCTAAATATAACACATTATCCCCTCTATTTTCCCTTACTCTTTGATCCCACAACTATTAGCTATTAGTACCATTTTGAGCTACTCTTAATTACGTTTCCATGTCCATTATATTCAACAATAGTATTTCATTTTCCAATAGCTCCAACATCTCTCTCTACAATGTGTGATCCTCACACTTAGAACCAACAGTTGCATCCATCAAACCTATGGAACCCCAAAAATTTTATCCATTCCCTATTTCCTAAGATTTAGACCCTTTAAAAAATCATCCATAATGCACATTCCACTATTCCTTCACCTCAGCCTTGCCCTGTGTTCTCATTTTATGTTCTCAATTATCTTTCATTCCCATCTATTATTTAGCTCCACCAATCCCCAATTCCCATCCTACTCTATCACACAACCTTTTGCAATGCATCTATCATACTACATTCACAACAACCTAGATAATTACACCATTGCACTCCCTACTTCTGATGATATACATTATCTCTTAGAAAGCACAAAAAATACCATTCTCGTCATTATGGATGCCCAAAAAAAAGAACAATATAGTAGTTGGTAAATGATATAATGATCCAAAATCTTGCAACACACACAAAAGAATTTTTTTTCCAACACTAAGTTCAACACATGCAATCCAAAGGATTAACCCTAACACATTAACCAATCATCAGGAATGTATTAATATTCTCAAAGAATCCCGTAACTAATCCATAAATGAGGGATTTAGAACCAACTCACTTCACCAACATGGACCCTTTGTAGAAATTAATTTTTCTATTTATAAATCCTACTTAATCTTTTTTGTGAGACCTCTATAAGTGTAATCTCCATGGGAAACAATCAGGTAACAATGCAGTGATAATTAAGATTGCTAGTTCAATTTTCCCTATTGTTAATCACTAAGAAGGAACGATTTTCCTCTATATCGACATATTAAAATGAACACTAGACAAATACCAACTCACTAAGTGTGGTGTCATTCAAATGGACTATTTTTGAAAAACCTATTAGGAATTCAAATCCAATTACTAATGTATTCATTCATGCTTCTCTTTAAAATATAATGCATGTCCCATTACGTACATATTCAAGAGATATGGTTGAGCTAAGTGACCAAGTATTAGGCTCTAATTATGCAACAAATGGCTTCCAATTGTTTACTTCTTGTATTTTAATGCTAGAATAAATGTTCAATTCATTTGTCTATATTTCTATGCATTAATTTGGCAACTATACATTAAATTTGGCCTAAATCAAACACTAGAAATTCCAAGAAATTTTATCATAACTCTAATGAATGAATAACTCTTCCTAATAATAAATTTTATTCGCTTCTTGAATTAAAAGATAAGGAAACGGAATAGACAACTATTTCTCTTAGACTAACCTCATATATCCCAATGCTTGGCTCATAAGTGAAATACAACCTATAAAAATCTCACATAGATACATATATGGTTCTAACAATTAATGAGTTTCATATAAGCAAGTAATAATTTTCACCACAACCATTCTTTTTCAAACATTGATTAAAATAACCTAGAGGATTATTCCAATTGAGTTTTGATAGTGAAAGGAAAATTAATTTGAGAGAGAGACAAAATAAGAAAGTTCCAACAATTGATTATAGTGGTATGTCACCTTACCTATGGAGAATACCCATGGTTGTTGGAGGGAAATAATTATTACAATATGATGCTAATTAATTAATGCAATTGATGTCTATAGGAAACTATACAATACAAATTCAAGGGAATTTGTATTTCACTTCCATATTGCATTTACCAATCTTGAAAAGGAAAAGATCCTAGCCATTTCCATTCTCTAACTCGCATACTAATACCCAAAAAACATTTTCCAATTCATAGCCTTAGAAGGAGATAGGAATACAGCCTACACAGACCCATACAATCCAAGAGGGATAAGTTAGTAACAACCAATCTCACTTGGGATAACTCTATTTCATATGGCCTTAATAACATGAAATACACCACGTTCAAGTTGGTTTTGAGATGCCAAAGGTCTCCTTTAATTCAATGTACATTTTCATTATATTGTTCCTTGAAATCATATTTACAAACTTAGTGGCTAATTTGCAATAGTTATATCTTCAAAACCATTGATATCAATTCCCAAAGTAAGATTAATAGTAGGCACTACAAATATATTGGCATAGGTTTCAATTTATCACGGGGAAGGGAATTTTGAGTAACCTCAACATACTTACAATTGGGAATTCTTCTTTAGCATCATTGACCCACTGGAACACCATAATTACAATATATTAGTGCATCATATAAATCCCATACAAGAGAATTATTAGTATAAATAAAATAAATCACATAATGGACACATATATTTTTCTCTAGAAATCCAAATGGGAAAACGTGCTTTGGATGCTTGCTTGATTTTCATTTCAACAATCTTTGGTTACAATGTAGCTCATGGCTCTATGGCCATTCAACAATTCACTCAACTTCTTCAACTTCGTATTCTCTCCTCCTATTTAAAAGACCCTTTAAGAGTGAAAGTATGAGAATAAATATGAAGATTTGGGGTAAAAGGAAGGTCAAGCATGACCTTTAATTTCGCATTCCTAAGTCTTTTTTCTCTTATCTTATTTAATTCTTGGTTTTGTTGTTTTTTTCTCTCATTCACTTTTACATTTTTATTATCCTTTAATAGTTTATATAATATTCTTTAATTATCTAGCTACATTTGTATGTAGTGAGTCTTACAACCCTTCTCTCATGTTCAAATCCATTTATCACATCTCCCCATTGACGAGATTCCAGTCTCCAAAACCTTAAATGAAGTCAATCAGGATTAGTGTAACTTATGCCTACTTCTTTGGAACATGGCTCTCAATATAGCTCCTACCTATAGCTCTAAATGTGTCTTTAGCTCTAGTTCATGGATCTAGTTCTAGGTCTATTTCTTACGCTCACTAAATCTCATCTTTGATCCATATTCATATCTAAACCCTTCATATGAATTCATTCCCATCTTATGTGTGCAAGTTCTTGCATGCTCAGATTTACAGATGGTTTATCTCCACACCGTTTAAGGTACAAGTTAATTTTGAAATCCCCATCTTCGAGGGTCAAATAGACGCAGATGCCATAGATAAATGCTTAAATATGCTAGATGGGTATTTTTCTGTTCATGAATTTTTGAGTCGGGAAAAGATTGTTTTCGCTCTTCTCAAAGCAGCCCCCCACGTCAAGGATTAGTGGGAAACCCACTACGAGTAGAGGAGTACAGGCTCACTATTCTCAACCACACCCACTTGGGATTCATTCCGGGATGCCATCAAGGAGAAGTACTACCCTGTCAAAAGCTATGAGGACAAATACATCAAATGGACCACACTGCGGCAGGGAAGGGACCAAGATGTGCTGGAGTTCACAAACATTTTTCATACCCTTCACACACAGTTGTGTATCAAGGACTCTGAGCTGCATTTGGTACTCAAATATCGTAGCTGCCTACATAGATACATCTAGGAAGAGATAGAGTTCCTGAACATGTCCTTGCTCGGCACGACGTACTGATACGCTATCAAAATCAAGAAAAAGTTCAAACAGAAGAAGCGAGACTTTGGATCTGCAAATCCGAAGACCAAAGGGCAATGCCAAGGCAGGGTAACCCAAGACACCCCGTCGAAGCTGCAAGAAAAGAACAACACCACGAAGTCGAAGAAGGACACAAGAAAGTGGTGTGAGTTCCACAGGAGTCCCACTCATAACACAAGTGAGTGTCGGACCAAGCAGTCGCTGGTGGCCGAGTTAAATGGGCTTCAGAATCAGATGCATGTTCTGACCCTCAGTCAGAACCCAACAAGGGGAATGGAAAAGGGAAGCAGATAATTGATGCGGAGCCCAGCATCACTATTGCCACCGCAAAGATCCAGAAGAATGATCCTGAAGATCCAGAGGAGGGGGAACGTTTTTTCCACTCACAAATGTGGGTGAAGGGTTCGCCGCTGGAATTCATTGTCGACAGTGGCAGCCAAAAGAACCTCATTTCAGCGGAGGTCGTGAAGCGGTTGGGCCTACCGACTACACCACACCCATAGCCGTACAATCTCAGGTGGCTTCATGAAGGATGAGATCTCAAATTTCACCAGCAGTGTCCCCTTCCTATAGCATCAAGCCTGTCACAGACAAGGTATTATGTGATGTTACACCTCTGGATGTTTGTGATGTATTATTAGGCAAACCATACTTGTGGAGGTGACATGATGTGTATGAGTCAAGGCCTCGCGCTATCATTATTTCTTTGGATAATTCATTATACAGGTTACTGGAGGTAGCCCCACCTACTGCCACCTCTTTGATCTCTACTAAGAAAGGCAGCAAGCTCATCTCCCAGACTTGGAAATTCATTTTCTGTCTGATTCGCTCCCAAAGTAAGGGGAAGATCGTCACCACATCCATGACCCCCATGAAGGGTTACTCCACGCAGTAGCAACAAAAAAGGAATACGGTCATGAAAGAACACAAGAAAAACTTCTCCTCACCCATAGGGGTACCACACAAGCTTCAAGTGGGCAACAAAGTCTGGTTGCATCTGCAGAAAGAATGCCTTACAAGAGCCCATCAGAAGATCTGACCACGCCGACATGGTCCTTACACCATTACTAAGGCTGTGGGAATTAATTCTTTGGAGCATAGCATTCCTCCATTCCTTCACCTGCACTAAGTGTTCAATGTGTACCATCGTCGACCATGCATCCCACCATTACTGGACACATCAAAGATTGCAAAACAGCTGACCACGAACCAAGTTCAGCAATAGCTTCCTCATTTCATGGAGGAACTCAACGCAATGGGGACCATTGCTTCCTAGGGGGGAGGAATGATCCAAGTGGATGTTGGTGGCCACCCAGCTATCCCATTTGGATCCCCACAACTGTCTCTTTCATTTTTTTAGTTTCCGTAATTGTAGCACAATTTACTATTTTTAGCAGTTTTTCGGTTCTTGAACTTCCAGAGCCGTTTTGAGGCCCTAAACGACGTTTCTTGGGAAATTTGGGAGCAACATGGGTCCATGGACCAATGCATTTGTTCCCAAAGTTATAGTTCTCATATAGATCTTTCTCACGAGCTATTGTATGCGTCAAACGGAGATCGAGTGCCAAAGTTACGACCCCAGGAAATTGATGTACCAATTTACCCAAACGGGGCCCACAATTTGGTGTTTCAACTTCTAGGGTTAGGTTTTGGGATGTTAAGGGTTTTCCATTGTTTATAAACAATAAATAGGCCTTCGAGCCTCATTGTAACACAGTTTAGAGGCATGTAGCCACCACATCTCTTCTCAAAGGTAAGCTACCATCGCCCTAGCTAGTTTATTTCCATTGCTATTTGTAAGCATATTTCAGTATTTTACAGTATTGAAATGAAGTATTATTTCCACTACATCTCTGTTTTTATGGTTATCTCTGTAATTTGTTGTGTTCTTGTTTAAATCCAGATCATAAATGCATGAATATAATTTTACATCCCCTTACATGACTTGTAGTTGAATTTGAACATTAGTAAGATAGTTCATCATATGGTGAGTCATTCTTCAACCAAATTGCAATGAAAGAAACATTATCCCATCTTGAGATCATCATGTATACATTTTTGCTTCCGTTGAATAGTTGTTCTCTTCATTGGTGAGATCAACATTTTGTGTTGTTGCAACTCCTTGGACAATATCTTCTCCTTGGGGTGGAGATGTAGGGAACTCTTCATCCTCATTACTCTTCACTCTTTACATTCTTCTCTTTTCTATGTAGTTTATGGATTGAATCTCTGAACAAAGTCACCAAGACTTTTCTTCCCAATGGTCACTCAACTTGAAATGGTGGGAAATGTTCTTAGCAATATGTTCGAGTTTCTTTACATAGTATTTTTATTCATATGCCTCTAAATTCATTGTTGATTTAGGTAAGTCGTCTTTAAATTCCTCCTATGAAGAAATCTAGCTTGTGGCATGTGGATTACTTCTCCTAGCAAGATTCCTCAAGATTTCCTTTCTTCCCATAGAATAAGCAAGGCCCTCCTCCATGTAGATTCTACATTTAATATGTTTGAGTGAAAATGGATCCTTGAGACATTTTAAATTTATTTTACACATTATACTCTAGCACAAATTTTTGTATTTTGTTGAGGTTATTAAGACAATTGGCTTCACCCCATATCATTCGTAGTGCCTTTTCCCCATGTGACTTAAAGACCAACATATGTAAGCATTTAACTTAAATATATATGGAAGTAGTGCATCTACACAAGCTAATGAATTACTTGACCAACACAACTTGTACCATTGGCAAAGTCTACCTAAAACACTTCTTGTTGGTGCATTTCACCCACTCTAGAGAATTTGTTGGTCATTATCCTCAGCATAGGGAAACACAAGTTTGTGAACACTAGGAAAAGGAAAGGAAATATACTCCACCCTAGGCCTTGAAAATTTCCTAATTTGACAAGTCTTTTGACAATTCTTATGGCCATCTATAAACTTGAGCGACATCGAATACCCAAGTAGGAAAACAATGGGTGGGAGCCTATTGTTTCCAATACTAACCACATATAATAGATGAGGACTACTCCTTATGTTAAAATACCCTCTATCATAGGGAAAAAATATTTTAGCAGCTACTTTATATGACATCTCACTCTAATCAATTAACATATTGAATAAATTTAGTTCTGTTTGTCCACCCTGGGATTTTTTTATCTTTTCTTTTCTTCATTTTTTCCTTTGTTTTGGCATTTAGTGAAGCTTCACGAGTTACTTTTATTTAATCTTTTAACCTTATCTAGTGGTGTTTATTATCAATTTTTTTCAATAAAATGCATGTACATTTTTTTTGTATCAATAGAAAACATAAGAATTTTATACATAAATGAAATTGCTTCACGAGTAACTTTTATTTAATCTATTAACCTTATCTCGTGGTGGTTATTATCAATTATTTTCAATAAAATGAATGTACATTTTTTGTATCAATAGAAAACATAAGAATTTTATACATAATGAAATTCTAAAGAAATAATATTCAAAGATCTAACTAATAATTCAAACTCTAACAACCCAAACATTGTGAAATATAATGTTATGAAACTAGCTCACAAAAAGATAGAAAAGATAGGTCAGCAACTTCAAAATCAGCCTCTTCGAGGGGGAAAACTCCTTTACATTACACAAATGAACAATTCTTGGATGATACAAATGACAAGACCTCCTTTCTATATATAGGAGTCTAAGGGGCCATGATATAGTCAAAGCTGACGTAATAATAATAATGTAAGGGCACAACAATAACAATAGTGGGCTTCTATGGGGCATAATAATAACGATATGGGGACTACATGGGCATAACAATATAATAAGGGGGTTGCACTAATAACAATAAGGGTTACACTAGTATTATAAGGACCTAACATGCCCCTCTCCTTCAAAAAGTGTTGTCCTCAATGCTTGAGTAGTTCTGGATGCTTTTGTATAAAATTCTGATCCCCCCATGTGGAATCTTCAGCGGGTAAGTTCTTCCACTTGATGAGATACTCTGAAATTGATTGATTTCGTAGTTTTCAGGTTCTTGTTTCCATGACTGCTTCAGGTTCCAATACGATTTTTCCTTTCTCGTCAAGTTCCAACAATATTGTTTGAATTGGGAGCTTGTCACCTATAACCTTCTTTAAGCTTAAAACATGGAAAACTAGGGGCACTCGGGAAGATGTAGGAAGCTCCAATTTGTATGCCATAGTACCAATCTTTTGCAGCACGTTGTAAGGACCATAGTACTTTGGTGATAATTTATTATCCTTCTTGGCTTGATTGAGGGACATTTGTCTGTATGGTTGTATTCGTAAAAATACCCAGTCTCCTATATCAAAACTTCTTTCGTTGTGATGTTGATCTTCCTAATGTTTCATTCGATTTTGCACGAAAGTGAGGTTATCCTTTTTCTTCTTGATATGTCCTTATATCTTGAGGGTTTGAGGAGTGGTAATTCCTGCCAATGCATTACAAGATATAGTCGGATTCAATTCTTCTTTCTCTAGGGTTGGTTCCTGGTGTATATCCTCTTCTTTTGATGTTTCTTGATCCTTTTCTTCCTCGTCTTCACAACCAATGAAAAATAATTTCTTCTCAGCACAGTTATGACCTTTAATGTATTTTCTATCACAATTGTAACAAAGGTATTTTTCTTCTTTTTCTTCCAATTGTTGTGGTGTTAACCTTGTAGGATGTGGAAGGCTAGGAGCGACAACACTTCCATCTTTATAATTGTGAGTGATAGGATTTCTTGTTGCCATAATTTTTCTTTCCAGCCTGAATGCCTTCTCTAATGAATCAAGTTCCCAAAGATGAACCTCATGTTGAATGTTATCCTTTAAAGTCCCTATGAAGACATCAATCCTTTTCTTCTCTGGAATATCATTTATCCTTATATTCAATTTTTGGAAGTCCTCAATGTGCTCTGCCATTGAACCCTTTTGTATGAGATTTATTAATTGGCTAAAGAAGGTGTTTCTCTTTGTATCCTCATAATGTGATATCATTTCCTCTGTGAAAATCGACCAAGTAACAAGTGGTTTACGAGAAAAAAATCCTTTATACCATAGAAATTGATTCAGTTATAAATATAAAGATGTAATACATACTGTTGGGCCGTTAATATGTCATTATTATTATCAATTTTTAACACCTGTTTCATCCATTTCTACTATTCTTTATCATGTCATTTATCATTATTTATCATATAATTCCATTTTATAATTAATTATGCTCTTATGGATAAATATTATTTACTCTCCTTTATTTTTAATAAATTGATGATTATGCATGATTTTAACAATGGTGGTTTATTAATAAATTGGTTGTAACATTACTCACCATTTTTAACCTCCAAGATTATTTCTAGATTGAAGATTTGATCATTAAATGTGCCAACTCAGAAATTCGCTGGAATAGAAGTGATGATTTTGTATTGAATGTTTTGGGCAAATGGAGAAGAGTCTGGAAAATATGAAACATGGGTTTTGTCTAGAACAGACAAAATTAGTTTTGCAATGAGTAGTTTTCCCAAATTCAGTCCGTATTGAGAGAAACGGAAGGTTCTCTGAAAACGTTTTTCTTAGATTCACTGTGTGGTCGTTTTCCAAATTTTCCCAGTTGCAATGCCAAATTCGACCTGTTCGTGTTGAATGATTGATGAAGAGATATTATAGATAGGATCTTGTTTATCAATTTGTTGTGAGAAATCCAATTTTGTAATGAGAATCAGATTGTAATCATGTATTTTGTAACTGCTCTCTACTCTCTTTGTATTTAAATGAAAATAGAGATCAAAGAAAGAGATGCAGAATTATGGATTCACGATTCATGATGGATGATTAGAAAGAGAATTAGATGGATTGTTAGATTAGAGATAGAAAGGGTAGGATAGGAGGAATGGGAGAATTACTATTGAGAAATTGTAACTGTTATTGTTGACTCTCATTGCTGAAGCAGAGAATGAAACTACTGTAATGTTTATGCAATGATTAATATATAAAAATAGTTGCAGTCCCTTGCATTTCCTGAAGAAGCCCAACAGCATCTGCTGGCAACTAAGGGCCCAGCCTCTGGTGGATTAAGCTGTTGCTCTGTATTACATCTTTACACTTCCAGTCGTTTGATGGTTTGATTTCCTTTTCATTTCCTTAATTTGTTTTATTCAATAATCTTTTGTTTATGAACATTTCGCAGGATTGCTTTGTTATATTTAAATCATAATTGGATTGCGTTAGTGACAAAATTATTATTTATAACTTGAAATGTCCTACTGTTAATTATGATCTAATATTGCACTGTCTAATTAAGACTGTGGTTCATTTAATTGTTGCTCATTTATAATTGCAATTGTTGTCCAATTAAGTTACTATTTAATTATAAATGTGATTGTCGTTGCTTTAATACCTGTGATTAATGTTCATGCTGCTAGATTAATATTGCTGATTCAGTTGCATTTGCAATTGTTGTGTATTTCTATTTAATTAGCTTTGTTGTTTAATTTTCCAATAGATTTAGTTGTTGTTCCTTTTCTGCAAGGATTTGATTTCGCCTTTTAAATGTTATTGCAGTAAGTGTGTTTTTTCCATTTCTGTTAGTAGCATTATTGATTTATCATTTCCAGTTTATTGCTTTAGTGTGGAGTGTAAGATCAACAACTGTAAAGGACACTGACTATCGCTATCTAAGTTCTCTGATTGGAGATCTTGCCTATGATTGATTTTCATTTGCATAAGTTTACAGGGGAGAGAGTTATCATTACTGAGTCCTTCACTGATGGTTGTTTGAGTGAATGATTTAGTTTAGAACATTTTAGTTTCTTGCTGTTCTAATTAGATTTTATTTCAAGCATTCATTTACTTTTGGATTTTAAGCACTATACTGCAAAACATTACTCTTGACTAAATGACCACCTCAGACTGAGTACACTCTTGAAATAGAAAATCGTTCCTGGGTTGAAAATTAATGTGAATATAATTAGGAGTTAAAAAGACACCTTTTATCGCTCAACATTTCGGCACCGTTGCGGGGGAGAGTGTAGCCATTTCTAAAGAGTAGTGTGCATCTGATGAGTGTCTGTTAGGAAAGAACTGGGTATTAAAAATGGAAGGTAAGAACCTGCGTACGGAGTATGTAAAAGCCCTGCTCTCCCACCCGTTTTCCTACAAGATTGTTAAAGAACTTAAGGTAGAAATAAATGTTTGAATTTCTGTGTGAAAGATTAAAAAAAAAATTGAAATTTTGAGAAACAAATCTCATGATTTCACTCAAGTGGTGATGTAAGCACGACCCATTTCACTAACCAATTGACAGGAACATTTGAAGAAGGAGCCTCAAAGAAACACATGAAGAACATCTTCTATTATGGTAAGAAATGGCTCAAATTTCTACTTTTGAATTCCCTATCAAAGATCTAGGAGTAGTGACACAAATGAACATAATTCCCCCATCTTCTCTACGAAATTTTCATGGTTTGACAAATGAAGATCCAGATACATTCTTATTTGAGTTCGAAATACTTTGTAGAGGATATGATTATTGTACTAATGATCAAAAGTTGAAAGTGTTTCCTCTTACTCTAAAAGGAGAAACTCTCCGATGGTTCATGAGCCTAGGTGGGCACTGCATTCAAACATGGGAGGACATGAAGAACATATTCTTGAAGAAGTACCAAGACTATTGCAAGGCCGATGAAGATATTTTTAATATGATACAAGGGGAAGATGAAAGCTTGGAGGACTATGTAGATCGATTTCGTTATAACCTTCAAAAATCAAAGCATAAGTATTTGGAAAAAAAGATCTTAAAAACACTCCTACTCAAAGGAATCAAAGATGAATTTTTAGAACTCTTAAATCTTATAGGAAAAGGTGATGTTTTTCAATGATCATATAATGATGTTTGTGAATTGTGCATAAGGTATTCAAGAGGAATCTCCAAGGCTAGTAAGGATTCTAGAGAAATTTGTTCTTTCTTTTCCAAATTTGCTACAAGAATAAGAGACATAAGAGCTGAAATCAATGTTTTATTTCAGAATTTTAAAGTTTATTTTATTAGCTCTCTAAGTTCAAAATTGATAGCTTTGTAGGTTCAGTAAAATCAAGAATTAATGAAGTGTTTTTCCCTCATGACCAAAAGGAGCATCCCATAGATAGTTGTTCTTCCTTATTTAGGATGGAAGTAGCATATCAAAGAGATGAGGAAGCTACAACAAGGTCAAAACCATGGAAATCATGGCCTACAGGTATGGTTCAAAACACTTCTTCTCCATTTTCTTACTTTCATAATCCATTATGGAATACTAGTGTGTTAGGGAAGCCATGTCAATCTCAATATAACCACCACCAATCTTGTCTACAAGTTTGGCATGGTTCATCTTATGATTGCATGATTACTCTCCATCATCCTGTAGCACAAGCACATCCTCCATATTCTCCTCCATCTCTTCCACAACATCTTGCTTTCCCATCAAAACCATCCACACAACCCAATCAACCACATCATCAAAATGCTCCATTCCGTACACAATTTCTTGCTCAACTAATTCCACACCCTTAACACAATAAACCAGTACAACATGCTTACAGTGTTGAACTGAAAAATTTACCCACCCTTCCCACCCATTCTATCTCACATGTGCCATTAGAGAAAACTTACAATGAGATTCAAAATGTTTCAAATTCAAAAATTGTAGAAGTTATGGGAAAAAATGAGATTTCTTTTACTTTTCATTAACAAGCCATTTTAAAAGCTCAAGAACTTCATGGTATGATGGCTATGGGAAATCAAGAAAGTAAAAAATATATTGAAGATTGGTTTCACTCCATCATTTGTTTGCAGCATCACTCCATACTTCAACAATTTTTGACACCATTTTTTCAAGGGAAGTTGGCTTCTCATACCCTAATATTCATTAATATGCATTTTTCAAATTTGGGTATGTGCATACATGAAGCCCTATTTCGAAAATGGTTCCATTGGAAGTACTCCTATACGTAATCATATTCATTTTTCAAATCAAAATAGGTTAGTGTAGAAAATAAAATAAATAAGGGAATAAATAAATACATTTTGTTTTTAATGTAAAAATAGTTGTTTTTGTTGCAACACGCTGTGGAAATCAACATTGGTGATTATTTTTTTAAGTCATTTGTGTATGTAGATGATTCATAATGGAAATAATAGTTCTAAAAACACTCATATTCATTTTTATCACCAATTTGAAAAAATGCTTGAATATCATATTTTTTGGCTTGTGGGCTTGATGAAATTTCTGAAAACATAGCCGGGACATTCATGTTTTGAGGGGTCAAAAGGAAATATTTTTAAAACCTATTTCTATTCTAAGTAGCCCTTGATGTATACTTTCCAACCCAGTTTGAATTACTCAATTTGGATTTGAAACGAAAAAGTTATAACCAAAACATTGACGTGGTGACTAGTAGGCAGCTCAGGAACACAGATGGGACAGTCAATTTTTGGAGGCCTAAATGACAATATTTTTAAAACCTGTTTCTATCCTAAGTAGCCCTTGATGTCTAATTTTGAACCCAATTTGAATCACTCAATTTGGATTTGAAACAAAAAAGTTAGAACCAAAACATTGACAGGGTGTTTAGTAGGCAGCTCAGGAACAGAGTTGGGACAGTTAGTTTTTGGAGGCCTAAATGACCATATTTTTAAAACCTGTTTCTATGGCAGATTCCCCTATGATTTTGTTTCAAGTGTTGCTTCATTCAAATTGTAACCCATCCTCAGCATCAGTGCCGTGAACAGCAAATTCGTTTTTGCGTGCTTACATTTTATGATTGTGCATTTTGCTATTACTTTTCAAAGGAACAACAATTCCGTGTGTCGCTGTTCCTTTTCAAAAGAACAACACTTCCGCATGTGGCTATTCCTTTTCAAAGGAACAACACTTCAGCATTTTGCTATTCCTTTCCAAAGGAACAACACTTCCGCATTTTGCTATTCCTTTTCAAAGGAACAACACTTCTGCACTTTCACATTTTTGTTGTTCATTTCCGAAGGAACAACACTTCTGCACTTTCGCATTTTTGTTGTTCCTTTCCGAAGGAACAACACTTCTACACTTTTGCATTTTTGTTGTTCCTTTCCGAAGGAACAACACTTCTGCACTTTCACATTTTTGTTGTTCCTTTCTGAAGGAACAACACTTCTGCACTTCTACATTTTTGTTGTTCCTTTCTAAAGGAACAACACTTCTGCACTTTCACATTTTTGTTGTTCCTTTCCGAAGGAACAACACTTCTGCACTTTCACATTTTTGTTGTTCCTTTCCGAAGGAACAACACTTCTGCATTTTTGTTGTTCCTTTCCGAAGGAATAGCATTTTCACATTTTTGTTGTTCCTTTCCGAAGGAACAACATTTTCACAGTTTTTGTTGTTCCTCTTAAGGAACAACACTTTTTTGCATGCATTTTTTATTGTTCCTTTTAAGGAACAACACTTTTTTTGTGTACTTTTTTGTTGTTCCCTACAAAGAACAACACTTTTTCATGTGCATTTTTTCGCTGTTTCCTATAGGGAACAACACCTTTTCGTGTGTATTTTTGCTTTTTGGTATGCATTTTCTTTGCTGTTCTCTACAAGGAACAACACTTTTTTTGAGTGCTTTTGTTGTTACTTTAAAAGAGCAACACTTTGGGAGTATTTTCAAGAACAACCCTTCCTTCCTCTTATGGGATTATTCCTAGCTCATCTCAACCACATTTTACTGATTCCCTTTCACGACATGAAGTACACTACTTTTATGAGGACAAGAATTATGGATTCTATTGAAGCGAGTTAATATCATTCATGTTATGATATTTAACAAGACAACTCCTTGATGATAGATTCTTTTCAAAAGGGACACAATTATTTATATACCACTTTACTGCATTGTTTTTTGCTGTACATGATACTGATTGATCATCTTAATGCCATGCTGGTTCCACCCTTTCTGGTTATAATCTTCTCTGTCTGTAATAAATGAGATTATGGGTATATTTTTTTTTATTGACATGCTCAACTTCTTCCACCATCCCTGCTCTTAAGGAGTACTGAGCCTCCCTCTTTTTATCATAAAAATGTGTAATAACAACAAAATTTTGTTTGTAGATGGAGGATAGGGGGTCTCATTATGAGCCAGTCTATCATGTTCATAAGTCTGTAACAAAGTGACATTCCCATTATGGCCACCACACCAGGGTTATGATCCATTGGATAGCCAAATTATCCTTGGAACAGGAGGTCTCATCACGAGTCGGCCTGATCACTTTTGCTACATCCCAGTGAATGGCAATGTGATTATTTGGTTATCACGCCAACACACTGATCTCTTATGTAGAATAGCACTGGAACTCTCCATTTATAAATTGAGGATCCTGGCTCATATGGGTTAAAAAGAAACCCTGCCGAGGCTATGGACGCCTGCTGGCAGCAGAAGCTCTGCTTATGGTATTGAAGTTATATCTTATTGTCAATTATTACTATAATACCGTTTTATTATTTTTTCTTTTTATCGGAGAAGTTATTTCCTTAATTTTTTCCCTCTTTTGAAATTTTACGCATGAGAAATTATTTTCTAATCAATCACATCATTTTTCAGCTAGAATACCATCAGCAAAGCATCTTTTTGGCATATTGCTATCTTTTTTCTTTTTCGCATAACTTATCATCAATCCAAAGCATCGTATCTCTTATTCATAACTATCTTTACACACTCTGCTCTCATTATAACCATAACTCTCGCTGTCTTATCATTGATATGTGTACTCTTCTTTTACTGTTGTATTGTTCATTCCCTTGCCTTACCATCAGCATAACACTTTTCATAGGCTTTATGGTCATGGAATCCCTTTTCCAATTGAATGGAGGAATGTATGCATTATGGGATAGCATGCGATATGATTACTGCACTCTGTCATAACTTGTTGATTTGACAAAATATTAGTATTGCATGTATACAAAAGTTTTTTTGATTGAAATTTTTGCATGCATTTTAATCTGTTGTTATTCAAAACTAACACTGTGAATTCAAGAACATTGTATGCAAAATAGTGATATGTTTATAGGATAACAACAAGTATGGGGGAGAACTCTATTCACAGCATCACTATACAATTGCAACTAACAAAAGAGGCTCGAACAACTCGCGAATGTGAACAATTGTTCAGACATGATGTGCTTGCCTGGATTCCACCTTTTGCATCACTTTCAACACCAACTCTTCCTACATCAGTTTCAACAAATGCCAGTACATATATGTCATTCCACATTTTTCTTTTTGGAGGTAAAACTTGAGGTAAAATAGCATAATTTTCTGATTTATTACAAATTTAGAAGAATTTAATGAAAATCCATTTTGAACATTATTTATCATCCTTTATTCCACATCTTAACCACTTCCCAATTTTCAGCGGCATATCATCTTTTATTGTGGAGGAGTGTTGCTTTCATTCATTTCTTTCTTATGACCATGTCATTAATATTCTTTATCATCCATTGTTATTCTTATTCATTCTCAACACCTCCCTTATTCCATGTTGTTTTACACCAAGCATAGAATTCAACAGATAGTAGCAACCACATCATTTTTTCTTTTTTATTTTTTTTTTAGCATTGCATGAGGGCATGCTAATTCTTCAGAGAGGGGGAAGAATTGCTACGCATGATAGATGTTTTCTACTTTTTTTCTCATTTAAGGAATACAATTCCATTTTTACACAGTGCAGAAATTGATTCCCACATATTTTTAAAACTATGAACTCAATTCTTGTGATCTCTTTAAAACACAAACGTATTATTAAAATACACAAACCCAAATAATTTCAAGTTAAATTAGTTCGTAAAATTTCGAAAATCATGCACTATCACCTACAGCCATTTTGTTTATATTCATGATCCGTGCATCAAAACGATCTGTTTTGCATCATAGAAGCATTAATACAATAGAAATCTACTTGATTTCAACAAAATCTGGTTTGTAGATTTTGAGAAAATAGTTATTGAAGTTTGCTGTTACTTATATCATATTTTGCTGCAACTTCATATACACATAAGTTGAACGTCAATGAAAAAATTGTTACGCCTTCATCAAGATTGCTAAAATTGAATATTCATTAATTAAGGAAGAATTCATTTGTTCTATCTATTTCATGAACTAGGATGAACAATTTTTTTATTGCTTGGTTAACACATGGGTTTTGTTTTTGGGTTGCATGAAGACATGCAGTATATTCAGTGTGAGGGTGTGTTGGGCCGTTAATATGCTATTATTATTATCAATTTTTAACACCTGTTTTATCCATTTCTACTCTTCTTTATCATGTAATTTATCATTATTTATCATATAATTCTATTTTATAATTAATTATACTCTTATGGATAAATATTATTTATTCTCCTTTGTTTTTAATAAATTGATGATTATGCATGATTTTAACAATGATGGTTTATGAATAAATTAGTTGTAACATTACTCACCATTTTTAGCCTCCAAGATAATTTCCAGATTGAAGATTTGATCATTAAATGTGCCAACTCAGAAATTCGTTGGAATAAGAAGTGACGATTTTGTATTGAATGTTTTGGGCAAATGGAGAAGAATCTGGAAAATACGAAACATGGGTTTTGTCCAGAATGGACCAAATTAGTTTTGCTATGGGCAGTTTTTCCAAATTTGGTCTGTATTGAGAGAAACGGAAGGTTCTCTAAAGACATTTTTCTGAGATTCGTTGTGTGGCCGTTTTCCAAATTATCCCAGTTGCAATGCCAAATTCGACCTGTTCTTGTTGAATGATTGATGAAGAGATATTTTAGATAGGATCTTGTTTATCAATTTGTTGTGAGCAATCCAATTTTGTAATGAGAATCAGATTGTAATCATGTATGTTGTAACTGCTCTCTGCTCTCTCTATATTTAAATGAAAACAGAGATCAGAGAAAGAGATACAGAATTATGGATTCACGATTCATGATGGATGATTAGAAATAGAATTATATGGATTGTTAAATTAGAGATAGAAATGGTAGGATAGGAGGAATGGGAGAATTACTATTGAGAAATTGTAACTGTTGTTGTTGACTCTCATTGCTGAAGCAGAGAACGAAACTACTGTAATGTTTATGCAATGATTAATATAAAGAAACAATTGCAGTCCCTTGCATTTCCTGAAGAAGCCCAGTAGCATCCATTAGCGGCTAAGGGCCCAACCTCTGGTGGATTAAGCCGCGGCTCTGTATTACATCTTTACAGTTCCAGCCGTGTGATGGTTTGATTTCCTTTTCATTTCTTTAATTTGTTTTATTCAGTAATCTTTTGTTTATGAACATTTCGCAAAATTGCTCTGTTATATTGAAATCATAATTGGATTGCGTTAGTGACAAAATTATTAATTATAACTTGAAATGTCCTACTATTAATTCTAATCTAATACTGCGCTGTCTAATTAAGACTATGGTTCATTTAATTGCTGCTCATTTATAATTGCAATTGTTGTCCAATTAAGTTACTGTTCAATTATAACTGCAATTGCCATTGCTTTAATACCTGCGATTAATGTTCATGCTGCTAGATTAAGATTGCTGATTCAGTTACATTTGCAGTTGCTGTGTATTTCTATTTAATTAGCTTTGCTGTTCAGTTTTCCAATAGATTTAGTTGTTGTTCCTTTTCTGCAAGGATTTGATTTCACCTTTTAAATGTTATTACAGAAAGTGTGTTTTTTCCATTTCTGTTAGTAACATTATTGATTTATCATTTCCAGTTTATTGCTTTAGTGTGCAGTATAAAATCAACAACTGTAAAGGACACTGACTATGACTGTCTAAGTTCTCAGATTGGAGATCTTGCCTATGATTGATTTTCATTTGCATCGGTTTATAGGGGAGAGAGTTATCATTACTGAGTCCTCAACTGATGGTTGTTTGAGTGAATGATTTAGTTTAGAACATTTCAGTTTCTTGTTGTTCCAATTAGATTTTATTTCAAGCATTCATTAACTTTTGGATTTTAAGCACTATACTGCAAAACATTACTCTTAAGTAAATGACCGCCTCAGACTGAGTACACTCTTGAAATAGAAAATCGTCCCTAGGTTGCCAATTAATGTGAAGATAATTAGGAGTTAAAAAGACACCTTTTATCGCTCAACACATACATTTTGTAACATTTTCACATCATGTAGATTAAAATACTTCTCCATCTATAGTATCCATATTACGGGATCCTTGCCATCAAACTTCCTCATATCGATATTTGGAATATGGTGGGTCTTCAATCCAATGTTGTATTCTATGAAATCATAATTAACATTTATTTTTTTCTCACCATGAGTTTCCTCTACTACCTTTTCGTCATTAGGAGGCCTTTCTTGTAGTAGCTTTGTCCCACCTTCCTTCAAGCCTTCCATGTATTTCTTCAAATTTTCCATTCCTTTCTTCAAATCTACTTCCATACCATCGATATTAGCTTCCATGGAACATATAAAACTATTTATCTTGGCTTCGATCGCATTCTTCAAATCATCCATCCAATTTTGCTTACTAGGTGTTTCTATTTTCTTGATTCGAGTCATTATGTTTCTTGCTTTTAGGAGCTCGATATTTAAACCGCTGTTACAACTCTGTAATTTCAAATCGTCAAGTTATGCAATTGTGTCACGTGGTATCCATCTGAGAACCCCACCAGTCTAATCAATATTGGATTATTCAATAAAGAGTTATGCCAAATCTCCTATGATGACTTGATTATAGACAAGTTCAATAGAGCGAACTTGTACTATCTGTCACGTGTCACTGTTTCAACCTCCAGACTTGAAAAAAATACACAAAAAGTACAATCCGTCCTCTGTCTATAACTTCTTACGAAATTTCAATATGATGCTCAGAGAGAAAGTTATGATTATTTTCTCAAGGTCACCTGTTTGGAATGTAATTCGAGAGTCTACAAAAACCTACATGTCTTGGACCATATCTCCAAAAATATAGTGAAAAAAGATCTGAAATTTGGACCCAAGCTTCACCAATATTGCGGCTCAAATGGGTTTTAATTTCAGAGTCTGAACCTTCGTAAAAAAAATTATAGCGAAAATGCCACGATGACTTGTTTGAGATGGAATCTTGGAGCTTACAATAGCCTAACTTCCTCAGATCATATCTCCAAAAATATAATGAGACAAGATCGGAAATTTGGACCCGCGGTTCAGAACAATTTCATCTCAAATGGGTTTTTAGGTTTTTATCTTCTAAAACTTCGTAGAGAAAAATTTATATCAAAAATGCCACGATGACCATTTGGAGCAGTGAAACCCTAGAATCCAAAGCTCTAATACCAAATGTTATGAAACCAACTCACAAAAAGATAGAAAAGAGAGATCAACGACTTCAAAATCAGCCACTTCGAGGGGGAAACCTCCTTTACATTACAGAAATGAACAATTCTTGGATAATACAAATGACAAGGCCTCCTTTCTATATATAGGAGTCTAAGGGTTCATAATATAATCAGAGCTGACATAACAATAATAATGTAAGGCACAACAATAACAATAGTAGGCTTCGATGGGGCACAATAATAACAATATGGAGACTACAGGGCCACAACAATATAATAAAGGGGTTTCACTAATAACAATAAGGGGCTACACTAGTAGTATAGGGACCTAACATATAAATTTGATCTATTAACTTCTATCCATAATATTTCTATGTTGGCTTCTCTAACTATCACAACTCCCATTTATTTGCTATAAACTTCCACATATTTCACATTTCCTTCAGTGGCATAGATTCATTCTCTTTATCTTTCAACTATGGAGCTTACACTCCTATACCACTACTTTCTTCATATTGAAATCCTTAATACTTTACAAGTACAAATAAATTTATCAAGTATGTAATTTTATATAATCATCACATTATGTTTCCTTCTTTATTCCCTTCCACTATTTTTCTATTTCCTTCACTACTTCTTCCAATTCTTCTAACAATTTATCATTACAATCAAATACCTTCTTTTATTAACTTAACTTTCTACCAGTCAAATAGGCTACAGTCATGTGGTTCAAACCAAAGACATTCTAGAATTGATACCTAGGTTTAAATACCTTGAAAACATGTTAACAGTATTAATATGACTAGTAAAACCATGTAACATCTAAGATTAACTAGAAGTATCAACAATTCTAGTAAACTATAGATACAATGTATCTCAATAGATGAGGTTCACAGTAATTCTTCGATGAATTTGATAGTATATATATCCCTTTGATCATGGAATCTAGGCTAAAGGCAAGACAATTTTGTTAGAAATGATCAATGTAAGAACGAGAAAGAAAAACTACCTCTTTGTAAAGATAGATCTCCAATGAAATTGCATGTTAAATGTTTTTTTCCAAATTCTCCTTTTACATATACATATGATGTAATTATTTCCTTTCAAATATTTCAACGTAATGCTAATCACAACATGGATTTATTTAACTTAACAAGTACTCATACTATTACCATTCTCTAAGGAGATTGTACTTTCCATGGAATAATTTGTACAATCTTACTAAGTCAAACTTTCATTAGCTATATCTACATACAAAATATTTGAGAATTTTATTGGTGTTTTATCTCATCCACATTTAATGCTAATATATTTGACTTCTCAATCAAAATAGTATTGGTTTTTGTTTATTTTCTAGTATCAATAAAGACTAAACAAATTTTCAAACTAATAACTACTTCCAATGATACAATTTGTCTTATATAGAGCATTCCAATCATTAAGTAGCTATACTTGAAAATTTTAACCATAAACTTCAATAGAGAAATAGGGATCATAGGACAAAACCCCACAAGGGGGAAAACCTAGTAATATTTCCTTATGGGAGAGAGTTCAATTCATCAAATAGCACATCAAAATATTCTAGTAAAAATGTCAATCTTTGACCTCAATAATTTCCAAGTCAAAATTAGACAAATGAGAGAGAGAAAAAGTCAATGCTTTCTCACAGTCAAAATTTGCACAAGAGGGTCAAATTTCAGCTTGAGGCTTCTGGTGAAAGTGCCAAAATTCGACCTGTAATTCCTCAATCAAAATATCGGTCAAACTACAATAGTTTACATGTATACTAGTTGACCTAGTATCAACTCTCAGTCAACGACCCAGAACAAAGATAAATCTTCGGTCAAATATAGTCAACAGACTACATAAACTTTAGCCTTCAAGTGTCAACCAACAATTCAGTCAAACAACTAGGAAACGAATCAAGTCAACAATGGTCAATAGAAGTCAAATGAGTTATTCAATACAGAAATAATTCTCCTTCTTCTTCCTTGCATGTGTGATAATACCTTCTTGTGATTGGTATAATGAGTGAGTGTGATGTAATGCCCAAATGAGGTCAACAAATGTCAACATATATGTGAGTCAAAAGGAGGTTTTTTACCATGAGGTCAAACCCATTCAAGTGATGGGGCTGACTTGTCCATTTGAGGCCAACTTGGACAGCTGGAAAACAATTAATTTCTCCTTTTTTTTGCCAATGAAAATACTAACCGTAGCTGCTAAGTTTTCAATGTTCCCTCTTAACCAGGGAGGTACTTTTAATTCTCTATCAAGGTCAATCTCCCTGACCAATCCAATGTTCTCTCAATAATATCCTAAGGGAGAAATAATATGTAAAAGTCTCATCATAAGGAAATATAAATAGCATCAAACTCATCTGATAAGTCAAAACCTAATGGCATCAAGGTAAAAACCTAGTTGACCATGGGATCAATCAATGAGGCCAAACTCTCCAACCATATGAAATGGTTTCTCAGTCCAACATAATGACCCAAGAGAGTACTCAAAAGTAGTCTTCCCAACCAAGTCCACTTAGTCTCTCAGTCAAACACAATGACTCAAGAAAAAAAAATTCAAATTTAGTATCTCTGACCAAACCATTTGGTCTCTTAGTCAAACATAATGACTTAAGGGATCACTCCAAGCCTCAAAACCAAAATCCCCAACCATATTGGTTTCTCAGTCAATCTCAATGAACAAAGGGAGTAACCAAGATAGTCTTCTAGACCATAAAACCATGGTCTCTTAACTAATCTCGAGGAAGATTGTCAATCTCATGATGTTATACAACCAACCACCCCTCTCTCCACTCCAAGCTACTTTATGAAAGAAGAAAACTTCATCTTGGAAAATGGCTTTGTCAAAACATCAGCAACCTGCACATGATTAGTAGGGATATTCAAGCATCTCGACTCCTCTTTGGACAATGTTCTGGATGTAATGATACTTGATTTCAATGTGCTTCAACCTGTCATAAAATATTGGATTCTTAAAAATATTTACACGCCTTTGATCATGACAATATACAACGGTTGATTCTAGAACCTAATCAAACAAACTAGTAAACAACTTTTGAAGCCATTCTTCTCCATAACGAGTTGAATAGGAACTTATATACTCATCCTTAGTCATAATAATAACAACAAAAGTTTGCTTCTTACTTGAATATGATATCATAGTAGATCCCAAGCTAAAACAAAAACCATAAGTTCTCTTTCTATCTTTAGTGCATCTAGCCCAGTCAAAATCTATAAACCCATGTAGTTGGCATTATTCATTAGAAACATATCTCATACTATAATCAATGGTGTCAGTAGATATCTTAATATTTGTTTAGCTGCAACCTAATGCACATGTCGGGTTTCAACCAAGAATTGGCTCAATGTGTTCAAAGCATAGCAGATATTAGGTTTGGTGTTAACTATATAGTTCAATGAACCAATCAATTTATGATACATAGAGGGATTGACTATATTATAATCAAAATATCACAACTTCTTCAAAATTTTCACAATGGGAGTGTCCATGGACCTGCAGCCCATCATGCCAAAATTTTGAAGGATCTTAATAATTTACTTTCCTTGGTTAACAAAAATTTCACCAGGATTTTTCCATATTTCCAATCCCAAATAGTAATGCATAAGACCAAGATCCTTCATCTCAAATTAAAAAATAAGCTCCCTTTTACACTAGACAATGAAATTATTTTCCCCTGTCGGAGATAAATCATTTACATACAAACAAAATCAGGGTCTCACCTTCAAAGACTTTGAAGTACAAATCTGGATCAGCATCACTCTTTGTGAAACAAAGACTCAACAAATAGCTATCAATATGAGAGTACCATGCACAAGGAGCCTACTTAAGCCCATACAAGGCTTTCTTCAATTTAAAAACATGTGTCTCTTTATCATGAATCTCAAAGCCTTGAGGTTGTTCAATATAAACTTCCTCTTCAATGACTCCATTAAGAAATACATTCTTAACATCCATTTGATGCAATTTCCAACCTATAATAGAAGAAAGAGAGATAATAGATCTAATAGAAGAGTACCTGGAAATAGGGGAAAATGTATCTTCATAATCTTCCCCCTCTTGCTAGGAGAATCCACGGGCCACAAATATTGCCTTGTACTTTTTAATGCTCCCATCAATTGCATGCTTGATTTTATAGATCCATTTGGAAGACACAACAGATTTCGCTTCAAGTCTTGACATTATTTACCATACATCATTATTCAATATGGACTAGTACTCTTCAATCATAACATCTCTCTAAAGTGAGATAGAAAATGCCTTGACCTCCTGATTATTTTGTGAGAAAGTTTCCTTTAGTGTAATCTTGATGCCTATGATCCTAAAAATGTGGATTATAAAATCCCTTAAGGTGATACCTTTTTATGAAGTCATGCAATACGCCATATGATTTGTAACTTTATTCCCATTATGAATTCATGTAAATTTTTATTTTTGGGGCCCATAGGGTAGTTTGATCGGAAATCTATCTATATCCCCTAAGGTTCTGAGTTCAAACCTTGTGGGTTAGCAAACAAAAAAAAATCATTTCTTGGAAACTCACTTCAATTACAATAATCATTCCTTGGAAACTCACTTCAAATACAATGACGTGTGGTACTTTTATTATTTTTTCAAGAATACCAAGACGTGATCTTTTTATATTTTTGTCAAAAATAAGGAATTTAATGTGGGTGTAGTTTAAATATTTTATGATTTGATTATTTTTTAACAATTTTAAATAATGGATTTTTTTTTTTGGTAGGTAAGCACCCACGGGGGATTTGAACCAGTGACCTATTGCAAGGAGTGCCTTAAGAGTGCACCCATTCACCATCAATCCAAAGCCCCGTGGGCAATAATGGAAAAATTTTAAATAATAGGAAAAGAAATCAATTTATTTTTTTGACTCTAATAGAAACATTTTGGATCAATAGAATTGTAAATAAATTATTGCTAGTAAACATTTGAGCTGTGGAAAGAGTATTGAAAAGTGTTGAATTTATTTCTACATTGAAAACAATGATTTAAATGATTCAAAATTGTGTTTTCAAAATAAATTCTATTACGTAGTTCTATTGATAGCAAGAAAGAAAAAGTCAAAATAAAAATTCTATTACCTAGATTGATAACAAGAAAGAAAAAGTCAAAATCGTAGAACTTTTATCGCCCTTCATTTATGTGTAACCTAATTATTAACTACAATGGTGATATATATGTAAAATGATGGCAATAAAAAGCTTTACATATTATTAAGTATAAAGTTCATATTAGAGTATCTATGGATTATTATGATTTTTAATAATATAAAGTAATCTAGGGTTTGAAGCTTAATGGTTTCCATGGCTTATTCCAAGGGAGAGAGTGGATATAGCTCCTCTAGTCCCTCTTTAATCCCTCCTTTCATTCAAAGATGGCTACTTCCAAAATTCATTTTAACTATGACAACCAAAAATATAAAAGCAACAAGTATTGTATCTTCTCACTTTCTAAAACAAAATGGACCAAACATTGATTTTATTAGTCCCCATACATGTAGGAAAGCTATCATATTTTCTAGAAAAAATTGATTAGATAATTCACGTGCCTATAAAAAGACAATAGAACTGTAGAAATCCAGCTTTACAAAAGTTAGTAATTTTTTTTTAAAGGAATATTTAAACACATTTATGTAGTCAATGGAACTAAACATTCTTGTTTGAACTAGAAAAAGATCATGATTTGATATTTTGAAGTGGAACTTACATATTAGATCCTTTAGGTTTGTACTTTAATTAGTTTTCCTTGAAGTTCATTCTTAAGAATGATGTCTTGTAAGCAATGTTTATCTAGGTGGCATTACCTTACATTCCCTTGATATTATGGGATGATCAAACTTTAACAGCCATAGGAAATGTTTTAGGAAGGAATATTCATAGATTCAACATCATGGTATTTTAGTTTTCATGTTCTTAAGTATTCATGAAATTGGATATAAAGAGAGGAATATTAGAGGAAATATAATTAAGCCTAAACAATTCAACCCACATCCAAACATTGTATTATGAGCAATTGTTGTTCAAAGCAAGTGATTTAAGTATGGACACTTTTCTAGGGATTGCAAGGAAACTCAACTTTAGTATGTAGATCAATATTTCCGAAAGGACTAATGGTCACCCCAAAAATTATGACAGGGAGAAGAATAAAAATAAATATAATCGACAATCAAAGATGAACTTGCAACAATACACCATAACAAAAACTATAATAACCGTTGTAAATTCCCCCAAACAAATTTTAAATTTCAAGGAAGGAAAATATTGCTAATGTGCATAAGGAAAAGGAAAATAGGCACTTAGATACCACCACACAATAGTAAGTGAACTTTGGAAATAGATATGGGGTGAAAATATTGAAGTGATAGGGAAATTTACAAAATACCTGTTGATAGGAAGAAAATTCCTCTAACAACATGGGATCATCACCTGATCAAGGCCCCAATTAGGCATGTACTCATTGGTGTTGTGATGTCCACTAGTATGTGGAATTGGTTTCCACTGAATGAATTACTCCTCGAAAGGAGACTTTCAAATATGATTTCCTAACCTTAAATGTGGTCTCATCTAATAACAAAAATGACACTAATTAATCTATATAAATCTATCTCATATTCTAAATCAAACTATCCCAACTGGTATAAAAAAGTAGGTCATAGTATCTCAACTAGAAGTAGAAACACTTTAATTGCAAGATGTAGAGAGGAAGACAGATTGCATTAGACAATATATAGTTCATTGCTTCAACAATTTCTTAATTACAATGTATAACATAACTTATAGAATATTACATTAACATTTCAACATCTAAATATAATTATTGAAAAAAAAAAGGATAATTCAATTCAAGTTTGAAAATAATTCCTAATCTTAGAAATGAATATTTTAACACATTTACAATAAAAATGTGAGAATAGTCCACACATCATTACCGAGAATGCATTTTCACTAATCTTAGGATCTTGAATCTTTTTCTTAAATTTAGATAATAGAATACAAAATTCAATATTAGATTCTTCAACCAAGGAAACACTAGCATTTGAAATACACAAAAAATAGTATACAAGTCTAAGTTCTTTCGGATGTTCTTCCTTTCTAGGTCATCAATCTTTCCTCTATCCTTGACAGCCATGCATTGTTCTCAATTCTAGATTGTAACCTTAAACTATAGTTTCAAAAGAAATACCCACAATAGTGCAAGGATCTCCTCCTCCCAGTCTAGTCTCCTATAGTTCTTCAATTACTTTCCTATTCTTGACAATAGTGCACTAGTATGAATTCCAGAATATACAACCTCTCAACTCTAAAGTGATGGCTCATTTTATAATAAAATAATTTTTTTCTCTCAAAGATTTTATTTTCAGTTAAAAATGAATTGGATATTCATTAAATTTATTTCAGAGGGCCACATATTAAAAATTGTGTACAAATAGTTTCCATTGATGTCAAAGAAAGAAGATTATTGAGTATAGTGTTTTTTTGATGCCTTGAATGTTTAATTCCTTATAAAGTGGCTAGAATATTATTATGTTTAAATGAATTTATAGATGGTATGGTTGGATATTCCTCTCCAAGACCTTTCCAATGGTATACTACACTTGATCAAACTCTTCCTGGATAAAAATATAAATTAATTTGAAGGTGAAAGTGGAAAAAGGGAAGGAAAACCAAATTTGTTAATAGTCATTCATCTTCATATAAAATCCATGTCTTTTCAAGCAATCAATGACAAATGGCTTGTGTATTTTTTCACTAGTTAACAAGATTAAACGCCATGCATCTCAGGGAAAATATGACTATAATAAACTTCATGAATGGTGGATGGAATGCTCATGTGCATATGTTTTAATTAAGGTTGTGCCTCCCCATGTCATCTGACCTCCACCACATTGGACCAATGGAAATGTGACACATGCGAGGTGTCAGTTGGATCCTATATTTGGATGCCAAGTGGACCCCCAAACACAAGTTATCAGTCACGTGGCACTTTGACATGGATGCACAGGTGGAAAAACTAGATTGGCCAAGTGATAGCACAGTGACATGTGGTTTCATGAGATTGGATCAAGGTGTTGATATGAACGGACATGATATGATAGTAGGGTGATGACATGGTAGCACCATAAAATTCCATGTGGCATGCACAATCAACATTTTTTGGTGGCCAATCAGACCAAATCCACGTGACACATGGCACCACTTAGGTAGTGCCACATGGCACAGATGAAATCATAGTGGCATTGTATCGCAAGTGACCATGGACCCTAAGGACCAGGTCATATGGAGAAAAAAGGGTTAGGCCAAGGTCACAACTAGGTCAAAAATTTAGCCATATGGAAATTTTACATCAACCATTTTACATCAACCCGTAAATTAGTTTATCATTGGCCCCAATTGATTTCATGTCGGATCCATTCAAAGGATGCTCCACACTAAAATGTATATATACATGAGCCTTATGGATTGAAAGACATATAGCTCGTTGTTATACAATAAGAAATGTAAGTGGCATAATGATGAATTGCGAAGGTGTTGATTCTACAGTTTCATGGTCAAGTTTTGATCTATGGTTTAGCTCTGATGTTGGTTGATATCGTTGGCACAATTTTCGTTCTAGGTCATTGACACATTTCTAGCTATGGTTCATTGTCATAGTTTAGGTTTCGGTTCATTAGCACAATTTTGGTTTTGATGTTGGTTGATATCGTTGGCACAATTTTTGTTCTGGTATTAGTTGATATTGTTGCCACTGTTTTGGCTTTGGCATGTTGGCACAATTTTGGTTTTGGTTTGTTGACATAGCTTTGGATCCAGTGTTGGTTGATATCATTGCCACAATCTTGGTTCTAGTATTGTTTGATATCATTGGCACAGTTTTGGTTTTGACTCGTTGGGACATTTTTGGTTCCATTCATTGGCACATTTTGGTTATGGTGTTGACTGCTATTGTTGGCACAATTTTGGTTCTAGCTCATTGGCACAGTTTTGGTTCCAATGTTGGTTGAAATCATTGCCACAACATTGGTTCTAGTTCATTGGAATACTTTTGGTTCTGATGTTGGTTTGCACAGTTTGGTTCCAGTGATTTTGTTGCAAAGTTCTCTAGTCTATATGTAGTTGATATTATTGGCAAAAAGGAATAATGCAGCCAAGTTGGTGTTGATTTTAGTTTGTACCATGGAGATTAGATGGTCGAGTCATTTTGGACTCACAGAAAATATATGTGGGGATATTGGTGCATCAAAATTTTCATTTTGTCAAGCCCGTAAATGTGCATTTTATTGAACCGCAACAATGCATTATGTTGAACGCACCCTAAAAAGTGCAATTGGTCAACTGGTTAATTTTTATTATGTTTTGGGGGTATTTTTGAAGTCTGAATTAATTTTTGAGAAAGGGAAAATGGCCAGAATATTTTTGTGATATGATAGGGCGACATGATGAGTCATGAGGACAAATTTTTGATGTCAAGAAGCTACATTTTTCTTGTTGTTATACTTTGGATTTCTTGAGTAGGTTTTGTCTTGGTATGAAGAAGAGGTTGCAGATTGATGATTGAAAAACAGGTTGAAGTTATAATGATATAATCAAATTTTTTTGGGGCATTTGTAATATTTTGAGCTTATGGATCCAGTATGAAAGATTGTGAAAAGTGGTCCACTATGATTTAATTTAGGAGGTGGGTGCCTCAATCAGGTTCGAGCCTACTGAAAGTCGGTGCTTACATTTTTTTGAAGTTGGTGCCTCAATGAAGTTGGAGCATACTGCAATTATGTGCTTACATATTTTTGAATTTGGTGCCTCAATTAGGTTGTAGCCTCTAGTAAGTGGGTGATTTATCATCTTTGGGGGTCAATGCCTCCAATAAGTTGGTGCTTGAAAAAATATTTTGGGGGTTGGTGCATCCAGCAAGTTGGTGCCTGAAAATATATTTTGGGGGTTGGTGGTTCCAATAGGTTGGTGCATGTAAACTGATGTAATCAAAGATTGAAGAAAATAAAAATATTTGTGGTTTTCTCCCGCAAGGGTTTCCATGTACATTTAGTATTTTCATGTGTTGAGCTGATCATGATGCTTGTTGATGCTAAGTTATGTTTCTATTTATCATCAAATTGTAAAATTGTTTGCATGGGTATAATTTGATGCTATATTGATTCGACGCCCCGCCCCCACTCCTCCCACCGCCCCCCTTCTCAATGTGATCAATATTCTAACAAAAAAGGAATACATTTTAAATAATCATATTATCAATCCTATTTATCTTTCCCAATTCAAGATTTAAATTTTAATTTAAGGTCTTTTAGTTGATAAAAACATTCACATTAACTCCTTGATACTGGAAATTTGCTTCAAACTAAAAACAAATTCATTAATTATGTGCACAAAATAAATAACAAAATACTATAGTTAAGTAATCACTAATTGGTATAAAAATATAATGTAAAAAAATAAGATAATGGACGAATATATTAGTATTTATTAATTTCTTTTCTTGAGGGTATAAGTTGTATTTCCTAAAAGTAATTAAAAACATATCTATTATAACAACCAAAATATATTATAAAGATTTGCAAAATCTTTTATTTCCATTTTTTTTAGGATTTTAGTTTTTATTTTCTAAAGGTAATTAGAAAAATATCTATTTTTCCACAAGGAAAAATCGTAATTTTCATTAACAAAATTAAAGTTACATGTTGTAGATACCCAAAGGCATATCAAAAATTTTGAAGATACATAAGCAGACATGTAGAAAATGCTTGGAATCACTAGCTGAAAAACATGTAGAGTCATAACATAAACTGAGAATGACTACTGATGAAAGTTGAAGCTAAAGAAAAAAACAAAACCAAATTGTATAATTAGAATATATAAGTAAGAATATATGAAAAAATAGTCTCAGGGTTGTCTAACAAATGGCCTATAATACTACCCACACAGCTGAGAAATAGAAACAAAAAGTGACCAAAAAATAGATAATAAACTATCAACTATATATAAAGAGTCAAAGTTGCATGGCATCCTGAGAAAGTCCCTCTATAAAGGGACAAATATTAGAAAAATATCTATTATAATAACCAAAATATACTTTGAAGATTTGCAATATATATATATATATATATATATATCTATATATGTAAAGGTTGTCAAAATTCTAGTATCTAGAATAAATAATTATTATTTTATGTATATTTATAAAACCAAATAATTGTTAGACCCAAGAGCACACTGAGAGGGTGGGTGCTTGAATCAATGTATCAACTATTTTCATAATTTACAATTTTTCATCAATTAGCAATCATAACCACTTGCGGCATATCAATAAACATAATAGTGCATGATGAAGTTATCATCATATCAACAATAAACCATCACATCAACATAAAAGGAAACAATATTTTTATGTGGAAACCCGTACAAGAGAAAACCACAAATCTTCTTCTCCCTTATCTTCAATTCATTACATAGATTTTCAGGCTACGACATATTGGAGGAAACTACCCCCAAGAAATGCAAGTTGCCACTTGTGGTAGGCTACAACCTAATTGAGGCACCAACCTCAAAAGATGCAAGAAACTTCTCACTATAGCCTACAACCTGATTGAGGCACCAACCTCGATAATCAGAAGGCTCCAACCTTAATGAGGCTCCAATCTCGATAATTAATGGCATCTAACCTACTCTAGGTTCCAACTTGATTGAGACTCCAACCTCCTTATTCAACTCGTTGTGGACATCTATTTCATATCATTTTCAAAATAGATCCACTATCATCATCTATAGGAATCTATCAATGAATATACTCACCTAAAAATTGTCACAATCTATAGTCATTGTTATCACAACCAGCACACCTTATCACTGCAATCACTACCACTATGACCACTACAAATATTGTCAATGTAATCATTGTGATATACTGAAACCATTATAACTACAATATATACATGTCAAACATTGTTATCGGTTTTCATATTGTTGTCCATACTTTGCTCTAGCCAATTCATCAATCTGGTTACTCAAACCCCTTATCCAAACCTATTTTGACCATATATCCAAAACCACTATGATTACATCCATCTCTAATCCCTAATCTCCCAGCTTCTTCTAGAATCCAATTTGGACCAATATTGACCCTAGAAACTCACAAAAACCATATAAAAATATACAATAAATTAAAGATTCTACAAAAATTCCTTCTCCGAGTGCCCTTCTACAAATTTCATGGATTCCAATGTCGGTGTGACAGATTGGCCAAAACTAGCCTCTTTATATGTTCAAAAAAATAAAATTTAACAACAATAAAAAATTCATTGAAGTCGAACCTGTGACCTCGGGTGTATACTGCACATCACTTGCCATGTAGTCTAACTAGCCGAAGGAATTGCCCAGAAAGTTATGGAAATTCTGGGCATATTTGAAGAAAATCCGGCAACGATTTTTGTAAATCCAAGTTATAGTTGTTAAACTTCAAAATTTTCTGTGTCCTAAATGTTTTTTATGGTGTTGAATCCATTTCCACCATCAAAAGCACGATTCAAGCACTGTCTCTACAAGATTTTTTGAATTTTTTTTTCCTAGATTCTGGCCACTTTTGACTATCTAGGCAATTCCTCCTCCTCATTAGACAACGCCCATCACTTACTGACTGGGTTGTACTATGTGGCTTGTCAAACTAACCTCTCAAATTCATTTTTTTGTGAGTGGTCTGACTCCAAAAGGAGCAGAACTGGTTCTAATCCAGTCCTTGCACATTATATCTCAAACATTGATCAGAACCTATGTGCTGAGAAGTCATATACACACAGGCCTAAATCAGGGTCCGATGTGGCTACACAATGGTTGTTTTTGAGCTTGACTCATATGTGGAACATGTGTAATGACAACTTCTGCCATGATGTATCATCCGATGTGGCTTATTATATATAAATTTGGTTACAAACCTTCACTGCAACCTCTATATCAGTGCCAGAATTCATCATATATAACCTTCCTTTAATGATTTATAATTTGACATCAGACTCATGCATATAACCAAGCATTAGACATAATCTTATGACACAATTGGATTTCTTCCATGATGAACCCACTTTTGAAACTATCCACAAAACAAATCCTTCGAGCATGATCCAAGCTTAATGAAAATAATGTTCAATCAAAATAGGCTTTTGAGCTTGCCAAGATTGGACTAGATCAAACCCTCACATGATAACATAGGCTCGTATTTTTCCAAATGAAGAAAAATGGATTTGTATCGTATTCAAATTTCCACAAAGAAAAGGTCATTTCATGTCATAGTTTGAATGAAGTCGAGCGATCGCAGAGTTACTTTAAAGCCAAATAGTTTGTCCTTTTAACCATATGATGTCCTTCTGATTACATTATAGTGCTTCCTCCACTCATGGTTTTGGTCAGACTCTAAAATAACGTCAGCTCCCAATGATTGTGACCAAAACAACAAATACAAAATAGGGAATCATAACTAGAACAAATCTGAATTGTAACTATGAAACCAAATGAAATGACCTTCCCTAGAAACTTTTGCATAGCAACGAATTGACTTTAAAGTATAATAGTCCTCAGACTTCACACCCTCTAGACCTTTGCCAAATCTGGATCCTACTCCAAACAGTGATCAAAATATTTTCCAAATCTTTGGCTAAATTGAATTTTGACTTTGACCAGTCATGGTGGCCATAATCACTTTGTAGAGCCAAGACCAAAAGATTTGTGATCAAACATCCCATAGTGAAACTGTTCACACCATAACTAGAGACTTTAAATGATATTAATTCTTATGCTAAAGCCAACCATAAGCCAATAATGTATGCCAATAACCGAGAGGTTCAATTGTTATAATAAAATGAGGCTAACTATTAACCATGTGGTTACAATGGCACTATATGACCATAGGTTGATCCTTTTAGTTATGCCCCATACAACTCTTCCATTATGTTCAAATTTTTATCTCTATTCCGCTAAATTTTGTGCGGTGTTTTTGTACGACCATGACCATGCACACTTTTTAATAAATTTTGTGACTTTTGTTTTGCCTCATATTTGGGTACTTTATTGTTGTTGTTTTTCAATAATCCATAACTTTTCATCCGAGGGGTATATTTCAAAGTATAATCCACCATTGGGAAGGTCTAGACAAGGCTTATCCAATTGTGTTGTCCATAGGATTATTTTATGAAAAACTCAAATGAAAGTTAACTTTACCTATATGAGACCCATTTGTAATACATCTTCACAGAGGGTATTGTTACTTTCTTAGGTACCCCTTTGACATCAATAACGCTTGTTTTCATCAATAACAACCCAATGTGCAACAATCTCCCCCTTTGTCATTGATGAAAACACCATCACAAAATGATGTTCATTGATGTCAAGGAATCCCCTGTGCAAGTGCCTTCCTTGGTCAATGTCAATGTCTGCAATCTATCCCTACCTAAATTCCTTCGCTAATCAATGTCAAGGTCTACATCAATGTCTGCAATCTCTCCCCCTTTTACATCAATAACGAAGGATCACAAATATCTATTGAAACTACCATGTTGATGATCTTGCTTAAGTATATGTAAAAGATTCCATAACATGTTCTTGGATGATCCTATGGGCCTGACTGAATCATGTTGCCTTCCTGTTGCTATGCTACCATTTTGATAGAGTATCCCCCTAAAACCATGTTCTTTTTTATATACTTGATCCTAGTTTTCATAACTATCATGTGCTTTCTTGTGGACCTGATATAAGTATTTTGTTGTTGATAATTGTTCTTCAAAGTCCCCCACTAAGACAAGGCTTCCTTCATCGATAAGTGCATGTTATATATACATTCTCTAATTTCCCAAGGGGACCTAATTTTTACTATCATGATGTAATGAAGTCTCGCTCTGTCTGAAGACAAAATTCCTTCCTTTTTCTTTGACTCGTGAAATCTACCTACTCAATGAGTGTTAGTATATGTATTAATATCTTCATCATAGTCATTCTTTTTCAATCTCCCTACTTGATTGATAATATATTCTCTCTCCTAATCTGATCCTACCTACTATCATACTATCGCATCAACTATGAGATTTCAAATCTTCTCATATACCATGTCAACATCCTAGCTTCTTCTATAATAACTGCTTCCTTGGTGATTATCATCATGTCTACTTTTCTCATCCACACCTTCTTCCTTTTACATCACCCATGCTCATTATTGTTGTAATCAAAGCATACATATCATGAAATCTTAAAACAAGAGACTCCTATATTATAAAGAACTTCAAATAGGGTAATCATAGGTTTTGACAGTGAAGAATATTATCTGACCACAAAGGATATTATCTGACAGTGAAGAATATTATCCAATACCTACAAACCCTTCAAGTTTTTGTTAAGCTTGTAAATTTCAACCCTCAATGAAACAAATTCATCAAATCAGGATTTCATGAAGATGATTTCCCCTTCACCCTCTGCTTCAATTTTATTCAAGTCCTTAGATTTTTCTTTAAGATGACTTGATAATTTCTTCTTTTTCTATTGCCTCTTCTACCTCGATCTTTAAGCGACCAATTTGTTCTTCCAAGACATATTTAATTCTTTCAAATTCTTCCAATTGTTCATTTAAGGATGTTATATCATGGTCCTTGATTTCCAAATTTCTTGTTTCCCTTTTATTTCATCCATGACTTATTCTATCTTATCTCTCAAATAGAGATTTTCATCTCTTAGGGTTTCACAATGGACTTCCTTTTATTTCAATTTTCCTTGTGGTACTTGATCTAATGTTCTTACTTCTTCTAGTTGAGACTTCAATGTAACAATAGCATGATCCTGATTCTTCGAGGGTTCATCTCGTTCTTGTATATGCTCTTCTAATTGAGTAACCTTTCTTTTTGAACCTTCTAGTTCTTTTAGGGAATTCTTGAGTTCTCCTTCATAATTTCCTTTCATTTCAATGTATTTGTTTAATTCTTTTCTCATTAGCTAAGGAATGAAATATTCATCATCTATGGAAGTATATGCATGATATGGACACAAAGAAGTATAGTGACCTTCTTTACCACAATTGAAACCAAATTTAATATGTTGGCCTGATGGGTCCTGACCTAGGTTCAAAGTTAGCTGCGCCAACCAACAAAACCCTAAACTACTGGCCCTTTTGGAAAAAACCCGCATAGTGCAGGCTGCAGTCTCACTTGAAGCAGTATTGGCGGATGAAATAACCAGGTTTTTTCATCCAGAGGTCGGTGTGATGGGTTCCTATGGCTTCTACGGCTTAGTTAGGTCTTCACGAACCCTAATCCTTCTAAAACAGATAATTGTAGTAATCCATATAAATAGAATCTATACCTTTGTGAAGGCCTTCAAACATTCATAACATCAATAAATTAACATGATATACTACTTTTTCACATTCATTAGGCATTCATTCATATAAATTCACATACAGAGTGAAAATATAAAAATTATAGAAGTAATTACAGATGCATATATACACAAATCATGGCTCAAAAATATCTTTATTAGATGTATTCTTTTAGTTACAGATTCTTCTTCCCTGTGCACTCAGCTGCAGGAGGCCGCGCACTCAGCCTGTAGACTTACCAAGGTCTCTGCGCACTTAGCTGCAGGATTCTTCCCCTTTGCCTAAGTACAAGAATAGACTTTCCTGCCTTCACTCACTTGCTCATAGAATGATTTTCTATTGATGAGTTACCTCCTAGAATTGATATGACTCTTCTAGATATAGCCTTTACTTTTACAATACCATAGTCCGCGGACCATAGATGGGTCTCAAAACTCCCTATCTTCTAACCACCTAAGGGACTAAATCCCCTTTGACTCTTATGACCTTCATGCTTCGCTTCCTCAAAACGCGGAGACTTTACAATTATACAAAAATTTAATGCCAAAATTTGACCCTAGGGGACCCTGTCCCAACAAGCCCCCAACACAATTTTGTGACTCGTCCTCGAGTCACTCTATAGGTGCTTCGATATTTTCTTGTAATTCGCGGAACTCCAACTTCAAAACCTGTAGGTCGGTTGTTCCCTACGTAGCATCCTACTGCACTTCCTCGACCATATTTTTCAGTAGTTGGGCCTTCAACTGCAAGGCCCATGGTCCTCTGAGTCTGTTGCATCCCCTTAATCTTACTTTGTACTAACAGAGTCAACTGGTTGGCCTCATCTATCCATGGTTTCCTTCATGCAACGACAATTGCTTCCTTACGGCACAACTCATCAATTTCATTTTGTATCAACTTGCCCTCCTGCAGCCACGTGAATTGTTGTACTAGTGCCTTGTTCGTGCAGTTGATCGAATTTCATCGAACTTCCTCTGCTTTTCCCTGATGTCTGTGCCAATCTTCTACAGAGTCAGATCCTCCTACAGTGAGGTCCATAACTCCATGGCTTGCTCAAATAGCTCAGTGTAGCCCTTGAATTCTTCTTCTAAAGTTTCCATAACCTATTTGATAGCAGGTCTACACTACTCTCGAACCTTTGGAGGAGTCATGGGCTGCAGATTCAATTGCAAATCTGATATCTGTAACTGCAAATCAAACTAAATGCAGCCAATTTCATCCTTAGACTCCTTTACTGCAGTGGCTAGCTTTTGGATCTTCTCTATGGAAGCTGCTTCGGCCGTAATATTGAGCTTTAGAAGCTCACTACAAGCTTGTGCAATGGTTTCCTCTAATTGTTGGCTCCATGCAGTGATTTCCTCTTTCTCCTTTAGCACCTGTGCCTTCTCTTAAAAAATTTGTTGGTTGTTCATTTTTACTTCACTAGTTACCAGCAATGTGTGCTACTCCCTAATACATAATTCATTGGATACCCCTTGGTGTAGCTCATGTAGGGTCTAGATAGGGAGTGTCACAATGTTTAAGCCCAAATTCTTCATCTATAGTAGTTGGGCCATTGCCTCTTCTATCTCAGTGCACAGGGCTCCATCTGGTAACTGAACTACATAGAGATCCAAAGCTCAGTTTGTATCTAGAACTGACGCACTCATGCTATTTAGGCTCTCTTACACCCCGCTCGCCTGTCCCACACTCACCTGTAACCTACCTGTCTAGATATGCAACTCACATAGATCCTGTTGAACCTTTCCCAGTGCCTGTTGGTATTGTTTTTCGAAATGACCCGATAGGTTAGTTGTTGTGTCATGGACCATGTCTCCAATCTCATCCAAGTCCCCTTCAGTAAGGACTAAAGGGGTTGTATCGGCTGATTGATTAGACTTTTGTTTCTTACACAGCCCTGTGGATGTTTGTTTCTTCCTTTTCTTTATCATGAAGGGGGAGTTGAGCTCCACACCCCCTTCTTCTTCTTCCTTGGCCTCTTCTTGCTCCAACATTTCTATGTGTCTAACTCTTCAACTTCGATGGTGGCCTATGATGTTGTGGTCCCTTGTGCTTCTCGCTCTTTTTTTTCCATTTCCTCTTCTCTGGAAGCAGCTGTTGCACAGCTTTCGCCCAGGCAGAAGCCTTCTGTGTTTCCTTCTTTTTCTTTGTTGCTATTTTCTGCGCGGTAGTATCCTCTGTGGCCTGACTTGTACCTATGCCAACATCTGATGGGGTAAGCCATTCACTTGACCACTTGTTCATGATCTCAACTATGTCTTCCTCGGCCACCAAGTATGGCAAGTTATGCCATGTCTTCCAGAGATCCCTCCTTGCGTAAACATGTAGATTGTGGAAATCTACCTTGAAATCACTTATGAGTTCATACTAGGAGTATAGTGTGGGTGATAGCCTTGGCTTCTAGCTAATCATCGTCTGCAAATCCATCTCAAATAGGACCCAAAATATCTTTGCCTTAGTGATGCGCACAGGGTCCTTTGTAGCCCAGAGTGAAGCAAACTTCGCTGCCTCCAGAAGGTCCAACTCATGGGGAGGAAACTGACTGTCTTCCAGAGTCCTCCATGCCACCAAAGTTATCAGCAATAGCAACCAGGCATAATGAAACATCTTGCCCTCATCCTAGGCCTCCCTGCAGTTCTCCAAGAACTCCTTGCATAGGTTTTGAGCCCAGTTATACTGGACTCCTTTGGCGCATTGTGCAACCAAAGATATGACTGGTGATGGAACTTCATCTGCGCGGCACTTACACATGATCTTGCCCACCAATATCTGCACAGAAAAATGCACCGCAGGATCCAAGATAGAGCGGATAGAGTATCTGCGCGACTTATTTATTAGGCCAAACTCACTCTTCATCTGGTCTGCAAGTTTCTTCTCCTGCATCTTTCCTCGAAACGCTTATGTTGGATCCACTCCTTGATAAGGCAACAACGTGATCTGGCGATCAACATGTCCATGATCAAGATGGGTTCTCCCAGCGAGAGACACCCATCGTGCACTAATGTGAGAAATTGGCGCATACAAATGGTGTTTATGTTGGTGCGACTAAAATGCGGCACCCAAAGCATGTTTAGGAGCCCTGCGACTCCAACACCATCTACCCACTTCATTAGCTCCAACTGTGTAACCTCTTATTCTTCATAATATACCTTGGACAAGTATTTCGTTGGTGCCAACTGAGGGAACTTCTCGTGATCCCCTAAGTCCCAATCCTCCATTTTTATGGTTGGTATGCACGCCAACAAAACACCCTAAAACACCACCCTCTCCAGCAATAGTGGTGTAGACACCATGAATTTTGCATTATCTGAATCTTTAGGAACTTTAGTTGTGGCCTTGTGCGGTGGGATATACTTCGGCAACCAAGTCATCAGTTCACCCTCCTCGGAATCAATCTCCTCTATGCCTCCACACAGTTCTTCCTCCTCCAAATCCATTAGCTCAGTTGGTTGCTGAGATCGATCCATCTTCCCCTTCTGGTGGATTTCTGTGGGATTTTTCCATGGTGACTGCCTCACTAAGACCTGTTACGGTTTCTTCTGCTTCTCATCTGTCACCTTGAAGCAAAAGGCTTAGGAATAGAAGTTTTAGGTCTGGGAGACCTAGGCAACGTAGTTGTAAATCCTGTAGGGACATATGGAATTGCTTTCATCTTAGGGGGAGTTGCAGTCATCTTGTCAAATATTATCTTATGGTGCCAATCAGGCAAGTTGGCGAACTCTGGTTGTGAAAGAATTTCCTCCCAAACTGGCCCAAACATACAGTGCAACACTTGGCACAAAGCAAGGTAAAAAATCTCAATACAAACTCTCAGGAAGCAAAGTGTTCGAATGTGGGGTGGCATGTCGTATTTATAGCTGAATTTGAATTTGAATCCAATTGTTCCCTCCAATTTCCTATCATTAATGCATCTTTGGCGGCAGATTTCCAAATATATTCTCCATAAATGCATCTTCCCCGCTCCTTTCAATAAAAATTATGCCATCCAATCATCTACAGTGCTTCCAACGGTCACTTTTTGACCAGGCCACATGGCACCAGGTCTTGTGGTGCAGCTCATTCAGCGCAGCTCCCCCCTACACCTTACTTCCCTCCATCATGCAACCCCCTTACTTCGGCCTTCCCATTTTTTGGCAGTGTAGTTTATAGTCTCGTACTTCCTTGTAGCTACCTGGAGTACTAAGACCATCCCACCATCATATAACCATTGCGTAGGGGCGGGATCACCCCTATACAGCTTCAATTGACTTCCATTGACTTTTCCTAGAAATAATTCCCCATTCAGCTTCGCGAGCTGAACTGTGCCACCATCGGTAATTTCCTTCACAACATAGGGTCCCAGCCAATGCATTTGAAACTTCCCAAGGAATTTTGTAAATTTATTGTCATATAACAATACTATATCATTAATTTGGAAGGTGTGATGTTTTATATGGTGATCATGCCATGCCTTTTCGTGATCCTTTTGCACCTGTTGATGAAACCCTGCTAGGAAACGATCTTCTTCCAGTTCTACCAGTTGCACGAGACGCTCCTCCATAGTATCGTGATCAGCCATATCTATCAATGCTACAATCCATAGACTTGGCACAATGTATTCCATGGGAATTACAACCTCCTTCCCATATACCAGTTGGAAAGGGGTTTGGCCTGTCAACTTTTTACAAGTGGTCCTATATGCCCAAAGGACTACTGGTATGTGCACATCCCAGTCATTCCGCTTCACGTTGCAAACCTTTGTCAAGGTGCTCTCCAAGATTTTGTTGAAGGCTTATACCATACCATTAGCTTGAGGGTGATATGGCGTACTCTTCTGATGATATACCTGGAATTCCTCAAGCATCGTAGCAATTGTTTCATTTAAGAAGTGCATGCCCCTATCACTCATTAAAATTTTAGGGTTTCCAAACTAGGACAAAATAAACTAAAATATGAACTTCGAAGCAGCAGTTGTGCTATGGTCCTTTACCGTTTGTGCCTCCACCCACCATGTTAAGTATTCAGTTGTTGTAATAATGTATCATGCCTCGGTCTTTTTCCCTGGTGGTTAAATTGGACCCACAAAGTCTATCGCCCATTTATCGAACACCTGCAAGGTTATTTATAGATTTAATGGAAACTCATCCCTTCGTAATGGTTTACCCATCCTTTAACAAGCATTGTAGGCCCTACAATATATCTTCAAGTCCTTATGCATTGTTGGCCACCAAAGCCCTATGTGCTGGATCTTTTGTGCAATCTCTCTTCATGCATAATGCCCTCCTGCTACTCCTCCATGCACTTCTGCAAGAATGCTTGGTCGTTCATACTCCATGACATATCTGCACAGTATCTCATTAGAGCCCATTTTGTACAAGTTTCCAATGATCACAAAGAAGTCAGCCACTCGAACCACCAATTCTTTATTTGGTTGTGTCGAATATCTTTCTAGGGTTGTTCTAGTAGACAAAAACTGAATTATATTTGCGAAGTGATTGTCTACGACATGAATATCAAAGAGCTGTGCATCAGGTAACCTTTCTTCCAAACTTGTAAGCTCATCACCAGTATCAATCTTGGATAGGTGATTAGGACCTTCATTCAGGCGTTTGGGCTTCACAATCACCTCAAAATCATATTCATGAAATAGCAACAACCACCTGCAAATCTTTCCCCCCAACACAGGCTTATTGACCAGGTATTTTAGAGTCTAATGGTTTGTATACATTTTGAAGTGTGCACCTAATAGATAGTGTCAGAATTTTTGTAGTGCATACACCATTGCTAGTCCTTCGTGCTTTGTAGTCGAGTAGTTCTTCTCCACCTTTGATAATTTCCTACTCGCAAATGCTATAGGATGATCAATGTCTCCTTCGCCTGGTTGGGTCAGCACTGCACTGAGCACAATACAGGATGCATCCACATGAACATGAAACTCCTTTTTCCAATCCAGGAACACCAGAATGGGCGCGGTGACCATTTTCTCCTTCAAAATGTCTAAATTGCTTTGGCAATCTTCATCCCAGCAGAATGTTGCATCCTTCTTCAACAATCTTTCCATTGGCGCAGTTATTTGTGCATATGCCTTGATAAACTTTCTATAATATCCAGTATGGCCCAATGTTGTGTGCAACTATTTTACATTCTTCAGGGCCTCCAAATTAACAATGACAGCTATCTTGGTAGGGTCTACCATCAATCCCTGCTTGTAAACCACATGACCCAACAATATTCCATACGATACACAGAAGATGCACTTTTTAGGTTAAGGATGATTTGATGTCTTCGATGACTATCTAGCATGAGGCGCATACTAGAAACATGGCGCTTGACCAACCCAAACACTATCCAATCATCAAAATAGACCTCTAAAAATTTGTGGATAAATTCCTTAAAAGCCACAATTACCACTCTTGAAAAGATTGCAGGCGCATTCTTCAGTCCAAAAGGCATTACCGTATATTGAAAAAAAACCCCATTTCTTCACCAAGGTGGTCTTACTTCGATCCTCTGGTACGATCTTGACTTGATGGTACCCCGAGAACCCATCAGTGAATGAGTAGGCTTCCTGCCCTCCAACATTCTCCAACACCTCGTTTATAAATGGCGTAGGGAATGGGTCATGGATGCACGCATCATTCAACTTCCTTAGGTCTACGCATATCCAAATTTCATCGTGTTGCTTCTTTTCTTGCACTACCATGGGACTTACCCAGTCTAATTCCTCCACAGGTTCAATGATCCTAGCTTCCAGCATCTTATCTAACTCCTTGCACACCTTTTCCTTATATTTGGGATTTAATTGGTAGGGGTGTTGCTTTATAGGATTGGCATCTACCTTCAAATACATCTTCATGATGCCCAAATCCCCTACTATCCACTTTAGATTAGAGAACTTGGTGGGAAACAAGTCTTAATACTCCCGCAATAGCTTTGTGACCTTAGCAACTATAACTTCATCCCAATAGTCACCTATCTTAGCAAACTTCGGTTGTGTGTCTGATCCAATATTTACCTTCTTAGTCTTTAAAGGTTCTGATATGTCAGGGACTACTACCTTAGCTCCCTCAACCTTACGTTGTCCTTCAGACTCGAGAATATTAATGTTTCTGGGGTTATTTTTCTTTCTTCTGTAGTCACATTATAACATCCCAGTGCATGGCACAGCTGTGTATTCCGATCTGGTTGAACCTATTCTACTACTTCCTTGGGTATTTTCAAGATCGCTGCTTTGATTTCTTGGAGTGCCTCATCAATACATTCAAAGCCATATTCAAAGCTGAAAGTTAACAGGAAGCTTTCCTTCAGGATATCCCATTAATCTGTCCCATGTCACAGCTCAATTTCCAAGTACTAGTTCATTGGGATGGTAACCTAAGTGTGACAAAAGATGTGAACCCATTCCAGTTGCGGTTCCTCTCCCCATGCTTTAGTCCATCACGCCAAATGTTTGTGTGGATCGTCCTTCCATGTGTATTTCTCTATCATATGTAGGTTTTAACCCCGTACAGAAATTACCTGCATACAATTTCTAAAACACAGAAAATAAACAATGCGAGAGAATAACACATAAAACACATATACACAAATATTTTCCCACTGGATCCCAAAACTAGGACTACCAGCTTGATTTTTCATTATGTTCCTTTCAACGTTACAATACATATTTATACATGTCGAAGCATCCAATACCATGGACCGAAAACCATTGCATCCAATACCATGGACCGAAAACCATTGCGTCCAATACGATGGACCAAAAAACCATCGCGTCCAAAAAACATGTGTGAAAATCATGCACAAAACCATAGGTGGGTCCGCCCAACATAAAGTGGGGTTACGGGTGCCCTTCAAATCCCCTATTAACTACGTGGAAAGAATATAACACAACCCAACATTCTCCCACTTGTTGTTTTCTTTCCACAGGGGGCCACAAGAGAGCTTAGTCATTTTCCCAGCCCTGAAATGCCCATTGTCTCTCTACACCAAGAGAACTTCTCAAAGCTCACAGATTTTGTCAATGCATCTGCAGTATTCTTCAAAGTGTCCACCTTTACCAGCAACACCTTTTTGTCTTCTATCATATCCCTCACAAAGTGATACTGAACATCAATGTGATTTGTCTTTGAATGATATGCAGGGTCCTTTGCCAAGAAAATTGCACTTTGGCTGTCACAGCCTATCCTTATAGCTTCCTGTATTAACCCCATACTTGAACACAATCTCTGCAACCAAACTGCTTCCTTGCTTGCATGAGTGGCTGCCATGTATTATGCCTCTGTAGTTGATAGTGCCACTATAGATTGTTTCTTACTCATCCAACTAACTGCACCTCCAAATAGGTTAAACACATACCCACTTGTAGATCTTCTCTGATCCAAATCTCTAGCCCAATCTACATCAACAAAGCCACAGATATCCAATACTCTGTCCAATCCTGGTCTTCCTTGGTAGCACAAACCATAATCACTAGTGCCACGCAAATACCTGAAAACCCGTTTCACTGCTGTCCAATGCTCCTTTCCTAGTTTCGACATAAACTTGCTCAATACTCCCACTGCATGTGCAATGTCTGGTCTAGTACAGACCATTGCATACATCAATCTACCGACTACACTTGCATATGGAACACGGGACATGTCCTCTTCCTCTTCTTGTGTCTTGGGACATTGTTTAGCAGATAACCTCACACCTACAGGAATAGGAACCTTCACTGGTTTACATATTAAACCTCCACAGTGTTGTATCGACATACTTCCTCTGGTTTAACCAGAGCTTCCTCTTTGCCTGATCTCTTTTAATTTCCATGCCCAAAATATAGTTTGCAACACCAAGATCTTTCATGTCGAATTTGGAGGAAAATTCAGTCTTCAAATCCTAGATAATTTCTTTGTCATTTCCAACTAGCAACATATCATCCACATACAAGACCATATAAATACCACGGTCACCAATTAATTTAAAATACACATAGTGATCTGCTTTGCTTCTAGTGAAGCCAGGTCCCCATATAAATGTATCAAATTTCTGATACCACATCCTTGGTGACTGTTTTAACCCATACAGAGACTTCTTTAACTTGCATACAAATTCTTTCTTACCCTTCACTGCAAAGCCTTTAGGTTGCTTCATGTAGATTTCCTCTTCCAGATCCCCGTGAAGAAATGTTGTCTTCACATCCATCTGTTCTACCTCAAAATCAAAACCAATAGTAATAGATAAAACTAATCTAATAGAAGTTACCTCGACAACAGGAGAAAAAATATCACCAAAATCAATTCTCGGCACCTTGGAATAACCTTTTTCTACCAACCGAGATTTGCATTTCTCCACTATTCCTTCTGCATTTGTCTTCTTTTTGAACACCCATTTGCTGCCAATGGGTTTCCTTCTAGCCGGCAACTCCACCAGATCCCAAGCCTCATTTTTGTGCAAAGATGCCACTTCATCAACCATGGCCTCTTTCCAGAGTTTTCCATCCTCTGAATCTACTACTTCCTTCACAGTTCTGGGATCATCGTTAGTAATAGATAAAGCAAAATTTGAACAGAAAGCATATGGACTATACCTTTCAGGCTACCTTCTTTCTCGAACTGATCTTCTCACAGCTGGAGTTTGTGGCTCTTCATCTTCTGGTTCCTCCTCTATTGTAGAGTCCAATTCTTCCTCCTTTAGCTCAAACTCTATCTTCTCAGGTTCCTTTCATTGGACTTCATGTTTAATAACATCTTTCACCTCTCTGAACACCACATCTTGGCTGTACACAACCTTCCGTGTGACTGGGTTCTAAAGCTTATAACCCTTTAAACCATCCTTATACCCAACAAAGATGCACTTTTCAGATTTACTATCCAACTTGGTTCGTTTCTCCTTTAGAACATGTACATATGCATCACATCCAAACACTCTCAAATGTGAAAGAGAGGGTTTCTTACTAGTCCATACCTCTTGTGGAGTCTTATCCTCCAATGCTGGTGAAGGTGACCTATTGACAAGGTAACATGCAGTATCCACCGCCTCTACTCAGAATTCCTGTCCTAACCCCGCACCACTGAGCATGCTTCTTGCCCTTTCCATCAACATCTTATTCATTCTTTCTGCAAATCCATTTTGCTGAGGTGTATATGGAGTAGTCTTCTGCCATGCTATACCACACTTCTTACAGAATTCTTCAAATTCCTTACTTCAAAACTCTCCACCGTTATCTGTCCTCAGCACCTTTATGTTCTTCTCTGTCTGGTTTTCCACCAGAGCCTTAAATTCTTTAAACCTGTCAAAGACTTCAGATTTCTTCTTAAGGAAATATATCCATGTATTCCTTGAGAAGTCATCTATAAATGATACATAGTACACAGACTTACCTAGTGATGGAACCTTCACAGGTCCAAACACATCATTGTGCACAAGTTCTAATATTTGTTTCGCCCTCTTACTACCAGAGGGAAACTCACCTAATTCTGCTTCCCATATCCACAAGTATCCGAAGGCCCTTTTCTCCAATATGTCCAAGCCTTTGATGCCACAGCATGGTCTTCTCTCCAGAGACCACTAGATTTTCTGCTCCACTTTCAGGAACCACAGAACTATTGCACCCATCAATAACAGTGCTACCTTGTAGCTTGTACAGATTTCCAATCCGAACTCCCCACATCAATACCAATGCTCCCCAAACCATCTTATAGGTATCCTTCTCGAACACTGTTTTTACACCTGCATCATCCAACTTGCTTACAGAAATCAGATTTCTGGCCAATGCAGGAATATGTAGAACACTTGGAAGTGTTCTAACCCTTCCACCTTGCAACTTCAACTTTACTTTTCCACGACCAATGATTCTACCCTTCCTATCATCCCCTAAGAAGACATCACCACCATCATATTTCTCATACTCGCAAAACCACTCTCTATGGGGAGTGAAGTGAAATGATGCACTTGAGTCAATCAACCATGCCTCATGATCTACATGTGTACTTGAAGAAGCCAAGTACACATCCCCACCTTCATCTGAGGTGGTTTTCACCTCCGCACAAGGAGCCTCATCAGATCCCTTTCCTTTGTCAGGAGATTTAGATTTACAGTCCCTTTTGTAGTGCCCTTCCTTTCCACATTTCCAGCACACCACCTTTACAAGTTTTCCTGGGGATCTAGATCTCCCACTCGATGACTTATTTTTGTTTCTATTTTGCGTCCGCCCTCATACAAACAAGGCATCACCATTTTGGCTCTCCATATTTTTCCATCTCATCTCCTCCATCAGCAAGGATGAGACTATTTCATCAAAATGCAAGGCAATTGCATTGCTACCTATTGCAATAACCAGACTATCCCATGAATCTGGTAGAGAACACAACAAACTAATGCACTTATCTTCATCTGAAATTTTAATATCAACAGATGCTAACTGACTTACCATAGTATTAAATGAATTCAAATGCTCTGTCACTGAGTCTCCATCTTTCATCCTCAGCTTATACAGCTTTTTCTGCAGGAACAGTTTATTCACCAAAGACTTAGATTGGTACAAAGTCCCTAACTTGTTCCACAAAGCCTTCGTCCTAGCTTCCCCTGATACATTCAGAAATACTGAATCTAAGACACACAATCGTATTGTGTTCTTTGCCTTCCGATCCAACTTCTTCCATTCTTCATCAGACACTCCCATTGGTTTAGTACCTGGATCTACCGCAATCCACTGGTCTTTATCCACCAACAGATCCTCCATCTTGAGTTTCCACAATTCAAAACTCTGACCATTAAATTTATCGATCTATATCTTTCCACTACTCACCATCTTCTTTCACCACTAGAATTGATCTCACAGATCTCCCACTAAACAGGGTCTACCATAAGCCCGAGCAAAACCCCTTAGCAACAAAGGTGTCCCCTTGAAGCCAAAACTGCTCTGATACCAAATGTAGGTTTTAACCCCGTACAAAAATTACCTGCATATGATTTCTAAAACATAGAAAATAAACAATACGAGAGCATAACACATAAAACACATATACACAGAGATTTTCCCACTGGATCCCAAAACTGGGACTGCGAGCTTGATTTTTCATTATGTTCCTTTCAATGTTACAATACATATTTATACATGCCGAAGCATCCAATACCATGGACTGAAAACCATCACGTCCAATACCATGGACCGAAAACCATCACGTCCAATACCATGGACCAAAAAACCATCGCGTCCAAAAAACATGTGCGAAAAGCATGCACAAAACCATAGGTGGGTCCCCCCAACTTAACATAGGGTCCAAAACCAAAATTTTCTGGGGAACTGCCCCGAACCCCATAAAGTGGGGTTATGGGTGCCCTTCAAACCCCTGTTAACTACGTGGAAAGAATATAGCACAACTCAACATCATACAAGTATTGGTGTACCCAAACCTCAGCTTCGTCATTCTTCAATATTCTTTCCAATCGACGAAGCTATCCTTATGTGTACCACACCAACGGGAAGGCATAGCTTGCAGTGCCAGATCTAATGCTTGGAACCGATGCTCTTCTGGCACATCCCTTTCAAACTTATCCAAAAACAAATTAACATCTTCTAACCCATCATAATAAGGTAAATTTTGTACCTTAGTGGATATGCATCAAAGCAATTTTGTCAACATTTTACAGAAAAATGAGGAGACTTCATGTAATTGGTTCTGCCAATGCTTAAGCTCTTCATCAGAATTTGAAGTGCAGGAACTATCCCTATCCCATGCGATCCATCCATCCACTATAGGGTTGATACAGTCCTCATCGTGCGCATTGATCTTATAAATCTGATCAAGATCATCCTCCTCCTCATAAACGCGGATCAGTTTAGTATATCACGCACCTTCAATTGGATCTAAGGGAACAATGACCCGGAGCTCCTTTCTTTCGAACATTATTCTGTGCTTTTTGAGAATAATAATTGCGTCCATATCAAATTTTCAATCAATGCCTAATAGTGTAGGGTAAGGGTTACTATCGTCAACTATTTCGATCACCTCAAAATCAACTAGGACACTCGTTCCTTTAATATCTACCATGACCCCATACAGGTGCCCCATAGGAATGATACTTCACTGGTTTTCCATACGTAGCTGGATAGGAGACACTTGCATCACAAGCCTCCCCATTTTTTCCCAAGTTTGCTTCGACAAAACATTCGCATCAGATCATAGATCTAGAATTACCTCGTCCATCTTAGTCTCATCTCAGGACTTGTTCAATTCTTGCTTTTGCCCACTTTGCATATCGTGTGATGTTCTGGAGGAGTTCTAATCTTACCTATACAATTATCAATCAGCTCCTGTAGCCCTTCTACCACCCTTCTATCCCATAGAAGCTTCATACAAGTCTTCAAAAATGTTGCTAACAATGAAGGGTCTACGTCTTGCACACTAGTGTTTCCTCCAGGATTCTCCTGACTTCCTGAGGTAGAAGATTTTGCGAGACTCTTTTTAGCTTCCATAAAATTTTCCTTTACACGGCTCAGGTCAAACCCAACTTCCTTCTCAGCAGCCTTGTGTACCAATCCTTCAACCTCTGGTTGATTCCCCTTATCTTCTCCTATGGTTATACCGCTTCGTGTCACGATATTGATGCTAGGATCCTCTTTGTGAGGCTCCACTCTCATCATTTGGATATTATGCATAGGTGTTTGAGCTTTCTTTTCTTGCATCTTTTCTATAAGTACCAGGCAATCTTCTATGAAGTGGTCAAATTGCCAGAAATACTGACAAGAAGGGTGCATCCGATTCTGACAGTCACGTGAAAAATGGCCTACCTCTCCACAATTGTAACAAATAACATTTCTGGGACCCCTTCCATCTCCTCCTCCTCGGCCTTGGAATCCTCTGCGCGTTGCACCTGCACCTTGGTCTTGAGGATAATTTTTCGCATGCATTCTATATGTAGGGGTCCTCTCCATCATTAGCTCATAGCTTCGGCAGTTGCGCTCATCATGTCCAACCGACTTGCAGAAAGTACAAAACAACTATTGTGCAGTCTGCACAAACTTTTGCAGGAGATGACAGTTATCAGTCACGTGCTTCCTAGAGATTTGACAAATAGCGCACCATAAGGTTGCTCTTGTGCTTGACCCTACAGTGTTTTCTATCTTCAGGGGGACAGGACCTCCCCCAATAAGATAATTCTGGTAGACTTGACATTAGTCCTTATCATGACCATGACCCTTACATTTCAAGCACCAAACCTCCACACGCACCTCGGGCTGGACTTCCTTTCCCTTCTTAAGGCTCTATAACTCCATATGTAGGCTAGCTAGTTGTGACTAAATCTTTTGTACCCCTATATTTGTATCCTGCACAGGTGAAGCCTCCAATCTCATGGAAATCTCCAAGGCTTCAGCTTGCGTTCCTATTTTCTATTGCGATAGTGGCAATCTCAGATGAGGTAAGAGCGAAGCAATGTACCAGTCTCTATGTTGATCATCTATGATTCTCATGTTAGCCTATTGAATCAGACACTTCATTCTTTGATCAAAGTCCCATGCAGACTCATTTACCCTCTATTGGATCTCTTTGAACTTCATTACTGACTGGGCTTGTGACTTGGGTTTCTTAAATTCATTGTTCAGCGCTTGTTGTGTTTCTAACATAGTTGCATTGGGTTTTCCTGAGCAAAACTTGATATACCAACTCAGCGCTTTGTCTTGTAGTGTTGTGACCAGCTATGCTTTCTTCATGTCATCATTAGTGATTTACTCTGCCTTCCATACAACATATGTAATGAACTAAAATTTCTCAGCGTATTCAATCCCCAGACCCTTAAATATAGGCATCATCATCATGTTTTCCATGTTGAATGATGGAGATGGAGGTGGATGCGGAGGTGTAGGTGTGTGGGGTGGAGATGGAGGTGGAGGTGGAGTGAATGGATGAGGTATCCATGTGATACCCTAGCTTACGATCTGCAACACACTTTGCGGTGTCTTCAAAATACTACCTTCGTCGTCACTATCAGACGATGCCAACAGTGGACTATATTCAGAGCTTGAATCTAGGTTCCTTCTAAATGTGTTGGCTTAGGGGGTCCTAATCTATGTTCAGAGTTAGTTGTGCTAACCAAAAAAACCCTACACTACTGGCCCTTTCAGCAACAACCCACATAACACAGGATGCAGTCTCACTCGAAGTAGTATGGGGGGATGCAAGAACCAAGTTTTTGCATTCAGAGACTAGTGTGATATCTTCCAGCACCTTGGATCTGCCTCTACGCAGATCGATAGAATTATAGGCCACGTCACTACAACTCAGTTAGAGTGGCCTTCAGACCTTCACGAAGGTCCATGATCAGTCCTTGCGGACTCCTAATAGTTGATTTACCTACTTACGCACATCAAAAGGTAACCCTAGATTGGAGTTCACATAGATCTACTTTATTCGTAAGAAAACATAAAAGAAATGATATGAAACTTCGTAGAAGTGGATAAGCATTCATTTCATACATTACTAAGGCAGATTCAATAAATTTGTGTAGCATTCAATCATTATTTCATAAAACATGTCATTCATCGGCAACATATAACATAAACAGATACAAACAGAAATACTCAGTAATTCTTTGGAAAATTGTCTTTATTGATCTTCAATTCACTAATTACAGACTCAAACTACCCTGCGCACACAGCTGCAGGGGTCCACGCACTGAGCAGTAGACTTTACCCAGACCTCCACACACTCAGTTGCGGAGCCTTCCCTTCTCTACCTAAGTGTAGGAAGCAGAGCCTTCCTACCTTAGCTCCTACCCAAAACTCTTCAATGAACCCAATTCTCTATCAAACTTCTCCTTAGACTTGCTAAGACTCGACTATTTATATAATTTTTCATACAATGCCATGGTCCATGGACCATGGGTGAATCTCAAAACCGACTCAAAACTTTACTTAGAACAAGGGGTTAAGCCCCTTTGACTCTTATTCATCTACGTGCTTTGCTTCCATATATCATTGAGAAGGCGTAATTCATTGCCCTCTGAAATGTTGCCCTCGTGTTCTTCAAACCGAAAGGTAATTTACAATATGCGAATGTGCCCTGTTAGCTCTGCTACATGCTGCTGATTTTCTAGAAGGAGGAATAAGTTTGGTCCTTAACTGCTGGCTCAGAGATGGTTTATAATGGTTATTATTTCCTCTCCTTATTTTTCCGCTCACTTCCTTTTACTCTGCTATCTCTATTTTCCTTCCTAAACCTCTCCACTCCTCGCTTCCTTTTCATTCTCATTTCTCTCCCATTGCCCATCATTTCCTATATGATCCTTATAAATTTCATATTTACCCTGTTCCCTCGGGTCCTGGGTGCAAGATTAACCCACGAGACCATGGTTGTATAATCCCCTGGCACTAAAGTCTTAACCCATTATAGCCGCGCCCATACAAAGAAATTTAATATCAGCGAGCCCTCACCTGTCACATCACCCGGAGCACGTGTTTATTACCTTGGCCGTCTGATTATCCATCGCCGCAATCCAACGTCATACGCAGCCCCCGCTCCCGTAACCTGCACGTCCGTTAGTCAGCGGGGAAGGCGGTTTCCCGCCGGACCTACCTGCCACGCGGCGCTTTGGTACTGGATCGCTCCTCCATGTACGAAAACTGCCTGTCTTCCATGAGCGATGCGGGGAAACTATTTACCACCCATTTGTATGACTCTTGCTTTAACAGTCGATCACCTTCGCCGCCCAATAGCCATCGGATATACCCAATAGCAATCTGATGGCCCACGTGTCTCCATTCGCGTTACCTCTTGAAGGCCTCCATAATCTAATCTCTGTCGTCCAATTTGTCAGATCCAACAACTTATATTCATTCGCGCTTCTGTGTCTTCCATCACCTCCCGGCATCAGATCTCGGTCGTCCGTCTGAGTCATCCAACATCTAGCATTTGTTCCCAGGCCCTCGTCCATTTGGCTTGCGGTTTTTGTGTTTTTAGTCGGTCTCGTGCATAAGGAAACCACTCACTGAATGCTCTGCGCAGTTAATACTTCAGCAACCATATTTAAAGATCACCACGGCCAAGGATGAGAAGGACAACCTTGAGTAGATAAACGCGACATTTCACCTGTTCGTGAAGTACAGCAGAGTAGCAGAAAGGTCATTTTGTCCATTAAAATGATCAAATTGTATCAAAGACCATATCTGATTGTAAATGTGGTTGGTGGTCAGTTATGACCCCTCCACGCATAGGTTAGCAGAGATTTTTGTATTCAACCTCCATATATACCCACAAAAAAGATGTAAGGAGGGTTGATGAATGTTATTTTGGTGTAAACTTCAACTTCTGGAGACTGTAACTACTGTGATACCTGCAGCTTCTGGTCTTCATTTTCAGCTAATGCAAGCTTCTTTTGTTGTCAATTGCTCACTTTCCACTTGTTCTTTGTTCCAGGCTGTGCCTATTATGCATTTTTCATTTTCTCTTGATGTTTAGCATTAGAGGGGCTGTCATCGCACCTCTGTGTTAGAATCTAGTTAGTATTATTGAATGTGTATGCAGGTTCTGTTGTTTTAATGCCAGAGAGCTGTCATCCTATCTATACATTAGTAAATAGAATTACAGACGTTTTAACTGGTTGCAGTTGGCCATCACAGGATCCTGTGCATCTGCTGGTGTGATCGGTATTCTCCATCATCACATTTTCTTTAAAACTGTGAGTAATTGGTGGTCTAAATCCTTGTAGTCTGGAGGTGTTCACCCATGTCTGGGGTTAAGCATAGTAGAAGGGGTTATCTGGCTTGAATATCCAGCATTTCTTTCATTCATCCACCACTTTCCAACATTTTTATTGAGTTTGTAATGTTCCCGAGCATCTCTGATATACAACCTAGGAGAGCTTCTTGGGGTGATAACATAAATTGGCGTCGTTGCCGGGGAAAGGAGAATTGAAGCTCAGCCTCCCTGGGAGAACAACACAGTTTCAAGCTTTGATGATAGACAAGGTTTGAACATAGTTTCTGGTTGTAATCATCTATCTAGCGACTCCACTGGAGGAAGACCAACCTTTGGTGACTCCACATTGAAGTTCTGGCTCAGTTTGTGAGACATACTCAAAGAAATCCTCAGAAATCACCAGCTGAATCAGTGCCTGAACCTGAGAGGACTGTCAAATCGAAGAAAGCATCACAAAAAGGGGCATCAGGATCAGGTAAGCCTAAGAAATCTCATTCATCTCTGAAAGATAAAGTTGTAGCTAAAGATATACAGTTTGAAGATTTAGAGCCCAGCACTGTTAATAAGGAAATTCCTTCAGAGATTAATTCAGCCCCTTGTACAGTTAGTTCCCCTTTGAATCTCAGTCCAAAGAAAGCTTCCCATTCAGTCCAAAACATCCCTTTGTCTCTGCCATCCATCACATTACTTCCTACCATTCAAGCTGCCAGTATTCTTCCACATATCCCAATCATGGCAGGCCAGCAAGCACCCATGAAGATAGAAAGAATTGTTGCTGCTAGATATGGACCTCTGGTTTTGCCTGTTCCTTTAAATCCGATGCCTGTGGGAGAATATCAGAAATATATGCCTAAATTCACTGGTATAGAGGGAGTAACAGTAGAAGAACACCTTGAAGCTTTTTACAGTTATGCTGATAATTGAGATATAAGTGAAAATGATGTATGGATGAGAATTTTTGTCCAGAGCCTTAATGGAGAGGCTAGGAAGTGGTTTAGAGAATTACCCCAGAGATCTATAACAGATATTGAAGCTTTAGATGATGCATTTTTGAAGCACTGGGGAGATAAAAAGGACTTGTTGTATTATCATACTGAGTTTGTTAATATGAAGAAGGAAAATGGAGAATCATTGCCTGATTTTAGTAAGAGATTCAACCGTATGTATAATAAGATACCAGCTGAGGTAAAGCCTACTCCCACCTTTGCCAAACTCACTTATGCCAATGCATTTGACTCTGATTTCTGCTTGTTGTTGAGAGAAAGAAGATGTGCCACTCTAGCTGATATGCAGGATGCAGCACTAGAAGTAGAATCCAATATTATGGCTGCAGAAAAGCTAAAAAATCAAGCTGACAGAAGGAGGCAGAAAGGTCAGGCTTCTACTTCCTCTACATCATCTTCGAAGCCTAAATTAGATAAAATGACTAAGATGATAGAGTCATTGGCTGCTGAAATTTCTAAGCTGAAGGTTGAGTAGAATTTAGGAAAAACAAGGCAGCAGAACACATTTGCTCCAAGAAATCAAGATCCATTCAGAAGAGCAAATGAGAAATTACAAATTATTCAAAGGGGTGAAGAATCAAAAGAAGATCAGAAAGTTAAAGCTCCTTTCCAAAATGTACTCATGGAGGCGGAACAATTTGAAGAAGATGAGGATGAAATTCACTGCATGGAAGATAAAGGCAGTGCTGCATTCTTGACTTTGGCTGCTTATGAAGAATCTTTGTTGCAGGGACAAGACAGTCAAGAATGGGATAGAAAAGCTATCCTACAAGCTGAATAGCAGTAGAAATATAATCTGAGATCAAATACAAAAAATGTCAAGGAGAATCCTGCCCAAAGAGTTGCTGTACAAACAGAGTCACAGAATATTAGGCAGAGAAGACCAGCAGCTGATCCAGTCATCCTCAAAGCTCCAATTCAAGAGGTAAAAGGTTCTGATAAGTTATCTTCTTTCAGCTTAGAATCAGAAGTCCAGAAATTGAAAATATATGTGCCTCTGGTAGAGTTGGTGAGGAGTGAAGTATTTAGAAAGCCTATCCTTGAAGCCCTTGAGCTAGAAACCACACAAACCTCCACTGATTCTGTCAATTTGCAAGATGACAAACCTGCCATTATGCTTAGTCCCATGATAGAACCTGCTGACAATAATTCTCCATCTTTTTATGTTTCATTGACCATTCATGACAAAATCCTCCACAATTGCATGCTAGACACAGGGGCAAACCACAATTTGATGCCTAAAGCTGTCATGGAAGAGTTAGGCCTTGATATCACTAAACCATATCATGATTTATTTTCTTTTGATTCAAGGAAAGTGAAATGCCTAGGATTGATTAAAGATCTGGCCATTACCCTAACTCAACTTCCCATGAAGAGTATGATGATGGATATTATGGTAGCAGATGTCCCTCCTAAGTTTGGCATGTTGTTGTCCAGAGGGTGGATTAAGAGACTAGGTGGGACATTACAGAATGATCTATTTTATGCCATTGTCCCAGTGTTTGGAGGAGAAAGAAGGAGATTGTACAGAGAAGCACAGTTGGCATACATTATCATTCATGAGAAGAATCTGACAAATCATCCCATATATGCAATGGACACTGATTTTGGAGCATGTATTCTCCAAATAGAAGAATATCAGAAGGCCTCGATGTAGCTCAAGAAACCAGTTCAGGCCGAAGAAGAGCAAGGAAGTTAGTTCTGGGAGATGTTCTTTGATGGAGCATGTTCCAGGGAGACTGCAGGAGCAGGAGTGGTGCTGGTATCTCCAAAACAAGAAAGCATTCAGTTGTCTTTTAAGCTGGTTTTTCAAGTCACAAACAACATAGCAGAATATGAGGCTCTGTTGTTGGGCCTTAATGCAGCAAAAGACAGAGGAATCAAGAATCTAAAGGTGTTTGGAGATGTTGATTTGATCATTCAGCAAGTGAATAAAACATTTCAAGAAAAGCACCCAAGGCTGAAAGCGTACAGAGATGAGGTATGGAGAATAAAAGATTCTTTTAATTATTTCTGTATTTCATACATTCCTAGAACCCAAAATCAACTTATTGATTCCCTTACTGTTTCTTCTAGTCTAGTTATCCCTCCCATGCCTCCCAGACTAGTCAATGAAGTTCAAATGAAATACATACCTTCCTTGCCTGATAATGTCCATCATTGGAAAGCTTTTGAAGATGATGATGAATTGAATAGGTTCTTGCAAGTCATGGATGAATTTTCTGAAATGCAAATTGACCAAGAGAATGATGCCTTGGAAAAAAGCCCCCAGTCCTGGCTTAGAAATAAAATTGGCAAAAACAACATTGTCCAACTTCCTAGTAATCATATTCCTAAGGGTCTAATTCCTCTAGAAAGACTATTTGGCCAGAATGATGTGCCTTACAAAGCTGCCAAGAAAGAGAATCAGTCTGCAGTTTGTAAGCATGATATAGGAAGTCTAGGTCAGCATAGATATGTAAATTTGTCCACTCATTTGTCAGCTGATCAAAGTTCTGAATACTGCAAATTAATGAATCAATTTGCTAATGTGTTTTCCTGGGAGTATAGTGATCTGAAAACGTATTATAAGAACATAATTTAGCATAAAATCCCTCTAGAGAAAGACACCATTCCTTTCAAACAGAAGTTGAGACCAATAAATCCTATGCTTCTTCCTTTGATTGAAAAAGAAATTAAAAAGTTGTTGGCTGCCAAGATCATAGTTCCTCTTAGATATTCAAAAAGGGTAACCAATTTGGTGGTGGTGAGGAAGAAAAGTGGACAAATCAGACTATGTGTTGATTTCAGAAATTTAAACAAATGCTCCAAGAAATACAACTATCCTCTACCAAAGATGGAGAATTTGCTGCAAAAGGTCTCATGAGCCAAAGTAATGTCTTTCTTGGATGGATTTTCAGGCTTTAATTAGATTGTTGTTCACCCAGATGACCAAGAGAAGATTGCATTTACCACTCCTTGGGGCACTTTCATGTATGCCAAGATGCCTTTTGGATTGATGAATGTTGGAGCAACTTTTCAGAGAGCTATGGATATAGCATTTGTGGGAGAGAAGGATAAATTTGTCCTCATCTACCTTGATGATATAACAGTATACTCCAACAACCATCAAGATCATTTGTAGCATTTGAAAAGAGTGTTTTTGAAGTGCAGAAGGTTTGGAATTTCAGTCAATCCTAAAAAGTCACAATTTTCTTTAGAAGAAGGCAAGTTGTTAGGACATGTTGTGTCTGCTGCAGGTGTTCAAGTTGACCCAGAAAGAGTAAAAGCAATACAAATTTTGTCTGTTCCTAGATCGAAGAAAGATATCCAATCCTTCCTAGGTAAAATAAATTTTGTCAGGAGGTTTATACCAAATTTTGCTGAATTAGTGAAGCATATCACCTCCATGTTGAAGAAAGGATCAGTGGTCAGGTGGACTGATACAACAAGAAAATCATTTGAGTCTATTAAAAAAGCTATTATGGAGGCTCCCACTTTAATAAGTCTAGATTATAGCAAGGAGTTCCATATTTTCTCATTTTCCTCTGAAGACACCATTGTAGCAGTTTTATTGCAGGCAGATGAAGAAGGTTCAGAACATTTAGTCGCATTTTTCACCAAGAACTTGAGGGATGCTGAACTGAGGTATGATATTATTGAAAAACAGACATATGCCCTTATCAAATCCTTAAAAGCTTTCAAAGTTTATATCTTGCATTCTAAGATAATTGCATATGTACCCTTTGTTGCAATAAAACATGTCTTAACACAACCTGATGCTGATGGAAGAAGGGCAAAATGGATTGCAAAATTGATTGAATTTAATATAGAACTAAAGCCCACCAATCTGGTCAAAGGTCAGGGTCTTGCCAAGTTATTGGCTGAAGAAAATTGCAGGTCTTTAGATATTGATTTCTTGTGCACAATTGCAGAAAATGGTCAGGCAAAAAAAGAGGAAGCAGCTGAACCAGACAGAAAGCAGTCAGTGGCCGAGAATCTAGCTTCTTGTGATTGGTATTCTGCAATAATTAATTTCTTGCTGAAGCTAGAAATCCCTTCAGGATTTACTCAAAGTCAAGCCAGAACTATAAAGCTTAGGGCAACTAAATATTGCATTATTGAAAATATGCTCTATTGGAGGGATCCATCTGCAGTGATTTTGAGGTGTCTGGACAAAGAATAGTCAATAGAATTCATGCAGAAATTTCGTTCCAGCATGTGTAGAGGACACCATTACTGGAAGACCACAACCCATAAAATCCTGAGAGCTGGATATTGTTGGCCCACTCTATTTTCTGATGTATTTGATTTTGTTAAATCTTGTGATAGGTGCCAAATATTTGAAGGAAAACAACAGTTGAAATCCCTGCCCCTAAAACCAATTCTTGCAAAAGGACCTTTTCAATAGTGGGGCTTGGATTTTATTGGAGAAATCAATCCACATTCCAGTGGCCAACACAGGTGGATTTTAGTAGCTACTGATTATTTCACTAAGTGGATTGAAGCAATCCCTACAAGGAAGGCTGATCATAATGTGGTTATAAAGTTTTTGACAGAGAATATCTTAAGCAGATTTGGTTGTCCACATAAATTAATTACAGATAATGCAGCAGCCTTCAGGGCAAAAGAATTGGTGGAAATGTGTGATTCAATGGGTATTAAAATTGTTCATTCCACCTCATACTATCCTCAAGGTAATGGTCTAGCAGAATCCTCTAATAAAAGCCTGATAAGGATAATTAAGAAGCTGTTAGAGGACAATAAAAATAATTGGGATTCAAAGCTCAAGTATGCACTGTGGGCTGACAGAGTGACCATTAAGAAATCCACAGGGAATTCTCCTTTCAAGCTGGTATATGGCACTGATGCTATATTTCCAATTCAATTAATTCTCCCTGTGGAAAAATTCCTTCAAGAAGAGCAGGATGAAGAAGAAGACATGGCAAAGAGGATCACTGATTTAGCAGAAATACATCAGATTAGAGAGCAGCTGGTTGAAAAGGCTGCAGCACATCAGAAAAAGATCAAGGAAGCCTTTGACAAGAAGGAAAAAATAGATGATTTTCAGGTTGGAGACTTGGTTTTGAAGTGGGATGCACTAAAGGAAAAGAAAGGCAACCATGGGAAATTTGATGCTTTCTAGACAGGGCCTTTCATCATTTCACAGATTCAAGGGAACAACACCTTCATACTAAAAAGTATGGGAGGAGAGGCAGTTTTTGATGGCCCAGTTAATGGGTGTTTTCTAAAAAATTATGTTGTTTAAGGTCTATGGCCTTAAAAGTTGTAAATATTGTGTTTTTATCAGTTTTAGTATAAGTGCAATAGACTCCATGCCCAATGGAACACTAGGAAGTTTGTTATTTTGTTTTTCATTAGGAAGGCATTGATCTGCGGGTTCTTGAAACCTCACAAGGAGGATCTCATCCCCGGAAGGAGCCAGTGTTAGCTCTGCTACATGCTGTTGATTTTCCAGAAGGAGGAATAATTTTGGTCCTTGGTTGCTGGCTCATAGATGGTTTATAATGGTTATCATTGCCTCTCCCTATTTTCCCGCTCACTTCCTTTTACTCTACTATCTCTATTTTCCTTCCTAAACCTATCCACTCCTCGCTTCCCTTTCATTCTCATTTCTCTCCCATTACCCATCATTTCCTATATGATCCTTATAAATTTCATATTTACCCCATTCCCTCGGGTCCTGGGCACAAGATTAACCCACAAGACCATGGTCGTATAATCCCCCGACACTGAAGTCTTAACCCATTATAGCCGCGTCCATACAAAGAAATTTAATTTCGGCAAGCCCTCACCTGTCACATCACTCGGAGCACATGTTTATTACCTTGGTCATCCGATTATCCATCACCACAATCCAACGTGATACATAGCACCCGCTCTCGTAACTTGCACGTCCGTTAGTTAGCGGGGAAGGCGGTTTCTCGCCGGACCTACCTACCATGCGGCGCTTTGGTACTAGATCGCTCCTCCATGTACGAAAACTGCCTGTCTCTCGTGAGCGGTGCAGGGAAACTGCTTATCACCCATTTGTATGACTCCCGGTCGTTAACAGTCGATCACCTCCACCGCTCGATAGCCATCGGATCTACCCGACAGCGATCCAACGTCCCACGTGTCTCCATTCGCGTTACCTCTCGATGGCCTCCATAATCTAATCTCCATCGTCCAATTTGTCAGATCCAATGGATTATATTTAGTCGCGCTTCTGTGTCTTCCATCGCCTCCTGCCATCAGATCTTAGCCGTCCATCTAATTCATCCAATGGCTAACATTTGTTCCCAGGCCCTTGTCCATTTGGCTTGCAGTTTTCGTGTTTTTATTCGGTCTCGTGCAGAAGGAAATCACTCATCGAATGCTCTGTATAGTTAATACTTCAGCAACCACATTTAAAGAGCAGCACGGCCAAGGATGAGAAGGACAGCCTTGAGCAGATAAACGAGGTATTTCACCTGTTCGTGAAGTACAGTAGTGCAGCAGAAAGGTCATTTTGTCCATTAAAATGATCAAATTGTATCAAAGACCATATCTGATTGTAAATTTGGTTGGTGGTCAGTTATGACCCCTCCACGCATAGGTTAGTATAGATTTTTGTATTCAACCTCCATATATACCCATAAAGAAGATGTGAGGGTTGATGAATGTTATTTTGGTGTAAACTTCAACTTTTGGAGACTGTAACTACTATGATACCTGCAGCTTCTGGTCTTCATTTTCAGCTAATGCAAGCTTCTTTTGTTGTCAATTTCTCACTTTCCACTTCTTCTTTGTTCCAGGCTGTGCCTGTTATGCATTTTTCATTTGCTCTTGATGTTTAGCATTAGAGGGGTTGTCATCCCACCTCTGTGTTAGAATCTAGTTAGCATTATTGAATGTGTATGCAAGTTCTGTTGTTTTAATGCCAGAGAGCTGTCATCCTGTCTATGCATTAGGAAATAGAATTACAGACCTTTTAACTGGTTGCAGCTGGCCATCATAGGGTCCTGTGCATCTGCTGGTGTGATCAGTATTCTCCATCATCACATTTTCTTTAAAACTATGAGTAATTGGTGGTCTAAAGCCTTGTAGTCTGGGGGTGTTCACCCATGTCTAGGGTTAAGCATAGTAGAAGTGGTTATTTGGCTTGAATATGCAGCATTTCTTTCATTAATCCACCACTTTCCAACATTTTTGTTGAGTTTGTAATGTTCCCGAGCATCTCTGATTTACAACCTATGAGAGTTTCTTGGGGTGATAACATGCCCCATGGACATATAAATGTAGTTTTTGATTGGTCTTGTGGGTGGATATTGATTTGATTGTATCCAAAAAATCCATCCATGAATGAAAAGATTTCGCATCCAGCACATTCATCAATTATCTGGTCGATAAAGGGTGTAGGATAGTTTCCCTTTGGACATGATTGATTTACACCCCTATAATCGATGCACACTCTTATCGTTCCTTGTTTTTCTTTACAGGAACAATATCCGATACCCAGTCAGTAAGGGGTATAGGGTAAATGAAGCCAGCACGCAAAAGTTTTTCAACCTCTGCTTTAATGGCAGCAACTTTCTTTGGATGAACAGGTCGAAGTCATTGTCGTACTGATTTGACATCAAGATACATCTTGATCTCATGTTCAACAATTCTCGAGTCAATGCCTGACATTTCTTCATATGACCATGCAAAGACATCTCTGAATTTGCGAAAAAGAGCATAGTAGCTATCTAGTTCTGATGGAGAACAAGATTTGCGATGTGAATATTCTCTACAATATTAGGTTTGATTGAAATATTAATGGAGATAGTTTCTTCAATGTTGGACAGATTTCGCTCGGAATCTATTGTATTTACAGAATTTAATAAAAAATCAACAATTGAAGGGTGATTGAGGTCATTTGAATAATCTTCATTGTCATCTCGAAGGTGAGAACGATGATGATAATCTTCCCACGACGTCTCTTCTCTCATCATTGATTGGATGATTCCTTCGTCTGTAGAATGTATACGAGACCAAGGATCAGAAGAGGTACCATATTCTAAAGACCTATCTACCCAAACACTCGTTTAGTGCGGATTCGGGTTCGCCGCACAAGCCCAAAAGATTAATTGCTACAAAGATTCGATGGGGCTTGGCGGCAACACCTCGCGATGATCATCACTTTCAAAATAGTCGAAACTCTTCTTAAACTCAGAAAATGTAGAAGAGATAATGTGGTAGGTTTCAATTGTGGCCACTTCTATGAAACCAGATGGAGATGAGAGGGAAAAAGTACCCATCAAGGAAGGATCTTTTAGGAGACCTACTCCAACATTTTGAAGTGATTGTGAACTTCCATGGATCAATGGAATGCTTCCAGCAGCTTGTGAACTATTAGAAAAAAAGGCTAGATGGTAAAAAATTGTGATTCCACCTTTGAAGGGAAATGAAATCATTCGAAAATATGTAGACACAACGAAAGCCATAGCATAAACCCAGGGTCTTCCCAGTAAAATATTGTAATCAAGGAGTCTATCAACAATCTCGGCTTCAATATCTATTGTTTTTGCCCCCCATTTCAACTTGCAAGCTACTTAAAATCCCGTATGGAGTGTACGTTTGTCCATCGAATGCTTTTAGTGTTGTTGGTGATTGTGACAAGGGTGGTGAACCAAGAGTTTTCCAGCAATTCATTGACATAATACAAGTACATGCCCCTTCATCAATGATTGTTCGATGAACATTTTTATTGAGGGATTTTACCTGTATAAGGAAAGCGAGTTGGGCTAGTAATTGTGGTGTATATCTAGTATGGTTAAAGACCACAAGATTGGAATCCGTTGGATCAATCCCACCTATCGCTGATAACAAAGCCTGCTTTTGGGAGGGACAATTTTGCAATACCTCAAGTTTCAACATAGCGGATGGAAATTGAGCTAGATCCTCCACTATATTATAATTCTGAGCAGCTCGAGCACAAGGATTAAATGTCGATTTATGTATGACTCCCTTTGGTGGCTTTATGGTTAATTCAGGAATAATGGGTGGCACAACTTCTAGCGAAGTCGTTGTCGAAGCATTAGGTTGATCAGTAGCCTGGTTGTTTGATGACGATGGATTCCCATAATCTTTATTCCTTGTCGATACCAGTACATCATTTTTCTTGTTTGTGATGGATAGCATAAGCACTTAGGATGTGGACGCATTATCAGTAATAACCATATGAGTTTCTAGGTTCGGAAACGGATCAGTTAACACCGTTGAGGTATTCGAAGCCTTCAGAAGTTTTGAAATCTCAGATTGATGTGGACAATCTCTCGTAAAATTCTCCTTGTCACATATAAAACATGGATAATGAGGAGGTTTCCTTGTCGCAGTAGGGTTTTCAGGTGATTTTTCAAGAGTGGAATTATCCTGTTTCTTCTTATTATTTTTCCCTTTCTTCTTGTCCCCTGGTTACTTTGGATTTTTGCCTTTGTCAGATGACACGACATTAATCTCCGAGGCAAGAGAATTGTCATTTTCATTTTGACTAGAAATAGAAAGAGCTTGACCAAATGGACCTCTTGCGGTTTGCGTGCTCGAGGAACCAATCACACCGTCACCGGCATGAGAGTCCATACTTGATTTAGGAGGAGGTGGAACGGAAAAAGTTGGTCTAGAAGCGTCAGGAATTTTGTCGTAGAGTGTGCCAGATTGTGTATAGATCAAATCTAAATATTAGGCACGAGCAATGACTTGCTCTTCTATGACATCTCCTCCTTTCACCACGTCCTCGGTGATAGATGGAAATAAGGACTTAATAAACCACTCAACTAAAAGTTGATCAAGAACATACGTCTTTATCATTCGACAATGACATCGCCACTCATGAATATGATCAGATATGTGAGTTTAAAGTTGGTAAGATGTTTTGTTCCAGTTTCGTACCTGATGGGTAACTGAAAGTGAGTTAGAAAGGTAGTGGCAAGGATGGCGAAGTTATCAAACAAAGCTCTAGGAAATTCAATATACCATTTCGCTGCTGGACTAGTAAGCATTCTCTGAAAAAGGCGAAGTCTAATCAAATCATCATTTAGAGTGTTGGATGAACACCATAAATGAAAATTCATTACGTGATTCGATGGGTCTTCACCTAGATTTCCATTGAACTTAGGAATATCAAAGGGAAGTTTATGAGGAATCGCCAGCCACCAAGGGGTGTACACAATTGGATCATTCATGAGTTGGTTCAAATCTGGTAGTTCTAGAGTTGCTACAAAAGGCAACTGCTGATTCAGGTTGGGTGGAGCATACCCAGGATAAGATGGAATCGCCTGAGCAATAGGTCTTTGCATACCAGCATAAGGCATCTGTTGCTGGTAACCTTGATAAGGTTGTTGGACATAACCAGTATAGGGTGGTTGTTGATAACCAGTTTGGAAATGTGGCTGTCCATAACCTACAAAGCCTTGTTGCCCAGATCCTCGGTAGGCTTGATATTGACCAAATCCAGTCTGAGCTTGTGAACCAAGTCCAAACTAAGGTTGGGTTTGCTGGAATTGCGGTTGTTGATATTGTGCCAGCCATGGTTGTTGGACCATTTTTTGTTGCCCAGTACCGGAAGATTGACCAAGTTGCAGATTGACAATACCCATTTGTGCCTGAGTCGTTCCAGATAAAGGAGCACTAACCTGAGGTTGCGGTTGAGCCGTAGAGACAAGTGGTTGTTGTATCACAACCTGAGAGACTTGAGTCTTCTGCCTCAAAACTTGAGGTTGTGAGGAAGAAGGAGCAGGTTGAGGTTGAGACACAACAGGCTGTGCTTGTGTTTGTGACACAGTCGTAACAACAGGTGTAGTGGGAATATTCGACACAGGTTGGATCAGTTGCGTTGGATATACAACCCTTGGTTGTTCTGGTAGTATTGGTATCCAACCACTAGATGTAATTCCAGTTTGACCTGAATATTGTTGGAAACTCTCATATGGTTGTCCCCTAGGAGGAAGTAGTGAATAGGCATACTTTTCTCCATATGGTGGCAGTCCAGTGTTTAAAGGATATATCGGTCTTTGAAAACTGGTTTGTCCAAATTGATACTGGTGTGAAGGATCAGATTACTGAGTTTCCACGTAAGAAAAACTAGATGGGACTCCGAATGAATAAATAGGAGCAGAACATGGTGCCGAAGTAGCCCCTAAGTGGACTCCAGCTAGTGATTGATAACCAGCTGGAATGGATGGTGTACCGTATAAATATGACTCAAGTGTACCGGAAAACATTGTAGGAAAAGCAGCAGGAGACTCCACCACAGCTGCATCAGATGACACATTCCTAGATGTTGATGGTTGCTCAGACATGGTTAGCTTATCCAAAAGCTCTCCAAGCGATTCAATAGGAACTTGTGATGTAGCAGGATGAAAAGGAGAAAACTCAGGAGTAGAAGGATACAAATGAATCCCAGTTCCAAAATGAAACAGGGTATTAGATGGGGGATCCTCTACTATCTCCTCTATAGCAATTAGACCAGGTGGAAGAGGTAGACCATCAGGTCTGTAAAAGATTTCTGGAGCTGAAGAAGGTATAGCTTCTGTAGTGACAGATACTGGAGGGGTGACACCTTCTGAATACTGAAACTCAAAGTCCAGATGTTTAGGTAAATGAACTTTAGTCTCAAAGGGAGGTTCTTGAACAACTACTAGTTCAAATGTAGCCTCAGTTTGAACTAAGATGGGTTCTGGATCAACTCTAGATGGAGTTGTTTTAGGTACAGAAGTGTTTACCGTTACACTAGGATCAGTTCTAATGTCCTCTTGTAACTACGGAACTTCCTCTTTGAAGGCAAATGTACCAGAAATAATCGGAGTAACTAGAGTCTCTGACAATGTTGAAACAAAAGTTTCAAATAAACCAGATGAACTAGACTTAGTTAAACGAGACTGTTTTGTCCGGATTGGCTTCGCTTCCGGAGGCAAAGACGGTTGACTCGCTAATCTCCGCGAACGACGAGGTTTTGATTGACTTTCTTCCATGATTTCGGATTACTTGATCAACTCAAAATTAAGGGGAAAATGATGTTATTTTGAATTCAATTAATTTTAATGACGCTTGGACACAACTTTTATTTTTCAGTCTTTAAGAGTCGAGAAAAAGCTAAAGATGAATTTAGTCTTCTTTGATTTTTAATGAGACTGAATGGACAAGTGCTCAAATGGACCTTTTCTTTTAGAGAGTCGAAAAGGAACGAAAGTGACTACTCTGGAAAATCTAGACAAAGGGATTACCAAACCAATCGCAAAACTGCAATATACACCTTGGTGATAAATTAAAGAGAAATTACCAAGGACTTATGTATGGCAGTCAATCTTCCCGAATGCTGTGTTCAGTGCATTGCGATCAATAAGGCGGCAGACTTGGTTTCCTATGGATAAAGGATTTAAGCCTATTGTGGTCTCCCAATATATACACAATGGTATGGGGAGCACAAGTCTGTGCTAGCACTTGTCATATCAAGGAGGAGGAATCACCCAACCTTCAATGAAAATGATAGCCACTAGTTTTAATGATGTTGGAACACGTCACTAGCCTAGACCTCTAGATATGTTGCGTTAAGTTCACAAGCATTGTTAGGTTCATTGAGATTCATTTTAAAGTTGATCTTTTTTAGAGTTTACCTTTCAATGATTCACTGCGTAATGATGAGCTGAAATTCCTAAGATGCAATCTACAATGATAAACAATATTTGTTTATTTGAGCAATGAAAATCCTAGCTACTAGGGAAAGAAGATAACAGTGCTTTTAAACAAAGAGCAAAGAGCACACACTAGTGCATTTCCCTAAATTATCTTTTCGCACATAATCAAATTGCTAAATTAAAATTCATGTATTTGTTTTTGTTCTCCTTAATGTGAAAGATGCAAAAAGGAAAACTAAATGCAGTGAAGATCTGAAATATTTCACTCAAAATGACATTTTCAACAATTTCTTCTTCAAAAGGGAAAGGAAGACTCAAAACGAAACTTTCAATTTTGAATAAAAACGCTTTCGAAACTTTGAATGTAAACAAATAAAATCAAATATATCAAGAAAAATTTAATCGATTATCAAGGGAAGGAAGAATTTAAGACACTTCTCTTTTCGACAAAAATGACAATTACGACACTTTTTGTATCAAAGCAACAAATCGACTAAAACGACTTTTTGACAAAGGATTGTAAATGAGGAACAAATACACAAAAACATTCACTAATCCTAATGTAATCAAAGTTGATCTAGGTGATGAAACTAAGCTTTAGTGACGAAGTATTGTTCATTTGCAGCAAAACAACCAAACAAAACTGAAAACAGGTCAAAAACTCTCAATTTCTAGATGGAAAAAGAGTTCAGTCAATCATCGCACCTAGGCTTCACAGAAATTGAGATGCATCACACTTTCTACACTCAGGAGGTGCTATGCATACTGAGTCATAGTGGAAGATAGTGTGATGGTCCAGGGAGTGCAACTGAAAAGGTTTTTGCCTCAAATGTGGAGTAGTTTTCAATGAATTAAGTTGGGTTTTGATGAACAATGATGATCAAAGTATGATGGAATGTCTTGAGAGGTTACTGAGCTACCAAAAGGGAATCTAGATGTGCTTGCAAGTCAAGTGTTTAACTCATAAACTAAACCAGAGATTTACTGAAGCAACATTCATCTACTATGCAATTGCAGAGCAAGAGCAGTTCGAAAGCTATCTGGCTAGCTTCAGACTCTATCTATAGTTTATAAAATTGAACATAAAACAAACAATAACAACAAACAAACATCTGTTCATTCCCCAGCGGAGTCACCAATTCTTTAATGGGAAAATTAGTGTCTTGTTGAACGACTAACCCTCTAGTTTTGGCAGCTACCCTAGAAACAATAGTTTAAAGCAATTCAATGATCTTTCCTATGTGTAACAGATAAGAGAAAGATAGTAGAAACCAACCTGGAACTTTCACTTGATCCCTCACATGATCTCTCTCTCCTTTGGTAGATCCAATAACTCCTCCTCGTACTTAACACGCTTGGAGGGTACCTACACAAGTACAGCAACAAAGAACCGTCAAAGCATTGTGATCTATTACAGCATGAACATTATAGAATTAGATATATAATGAACAAATGAAAGAATTCACAATTACACAATCAAGTGGGAAAAATCCTGAAGAAATTTATTAATAATAAGGAGAATTACAACCCAGTTATCTGATCCAGCACCATTCTCCCAGCATCAATCCTTCTTCACCTCATGAACTAGCAAGATCACACCAACAAGAATACAATGCTCTCTCCTCAATCACAAACTAACATCACTTACTTGCAATTCACAACAATCCAGCCTTCTGATCTCTTGGATGGGATATCCTTTTATAGATGTTTGCAAGGGTGTGAGTCATCCGTGTTGGCATTATGATACATATGTTGTACTTGATGGCAACCCACTCATCTCAGATGATAAATTATAGTTCAACAAAGTTCACGCACTTTCATGAAGATAAAAGTTTCTTTCATGTAGATAAAAGTTCACACACTTTCATGAAGATAAAAGTTTCTTTCATGTAGAGAAAAGTTCACGCACTTTCATGAAGATAAAAGTTTCTTTCATGTAGAGAAAAGTTCACGCACTTTCATGAAGATAAAAGTTTCTTTCATGTAGAGAAAAGTTCACGCACTTTCATGCAGAGAAAAGTTTCTTTCATGTAGAGAAAAGTTCACGCACTTTCATGCAGAGAAAAGTTTCTTTCATGTAGAGAAAAGTTCATGCACTTTCATGCAGAGAAAAGTTCCCTTCATGCAAGAGAAAAGTTCACGCACTTTCATGATTGGTTCATGGTATTAGTCCGACAGTTTTTGATCCTATGGTTTTGGTCCGTGGTATTGCATCCAAAAGTGTTGATCTCATGCACTTTCATGGTTGGTTCATGGTATTAGTCTGACAGTTTTTTATCCTATGGTTTCGGTCCGTGGTATTGCATCCAAAAGTGTTGATCCTAAGTATTGGGTCCGTGGTATTGTGTTATTATGGTTTTGGACCGTGGTATTTTGAAAGGCCTAAGACTATAAAAGAGGAGGGAGATCATTCGGAAAAGCATCATCTGAATTATTGAATATTTGATAAAGTGCTAGATCTGGAATACTGTGATTGGGTTATGGTGCAGATCTGGATCTGAGCTAAAGAGGGATCTCACCGGTTGATGGAGAACAATATCTAAGTATAGATCGGGATCAAATGGCTTGAAATGAACTATCTCTATATAGTTGATTATGCTTATTCTAGATCTGTATACTAACGCTTGTAATGATCTGAACTGGGTATAACTTAAGTTTGAAATCGCTGCAAGTCATGATTGAATATTTATAGATCTGTACGCGGGTTGGCTTTGGTGAAAGCGCGTGTGTACGCAGGTTTGGTTCATTGTAGTAGCGTATACCATTTGAGCTATGATGTTTAAAGTTACAGGTGGTTCAGGTTGTTGATGTGTTCTGATGATTGTTTAATGGTGTCAGTATTCTACATATTCAGTTTGATTGATTGTGTTGATGGATGAGATCTAATAATGGATCAGGATCATAATGACTCATATTTATCTGATCTAATGGACTAGATCAAGTTGCTAACACACATATGTATTGATCTGGTGATTGGGTGATTCAGAAGATTGATTGATTATGTACTTCAATGATATTAATGGGTCCAGTATGAAAATTAGATGAAACGTGGCCTTTCAGATTATGTGTTGTGCTTCAGGTGTATCCAGTCTGAAAATGTATGAAACGTGGTACCTGGAGGAGAGAATATTGTAGGCCGGCGCCTACGTACTAGTATCTTAGCTAGTACAAGAGCTAAGGGGGTGGTAGCTCCCTTCCAGTAGCAGTTGAAAACTTTGGAGCATTGTATCAGGTAGCAGCCTGTGTACTAGTAAATGGATCGGCTAGTACAAGAACTATGGGGGTTGTAGCTCCCTTCCAGGAGAGTCTGGAGAACGAGAGAAGGTTGTAGCCTTCTGCAGGTAGAAGCCTGTGTACTGGTATAAGTCTGCACCAGTACAGAACTATTGTAAAAGGTATTTCTTATTAAAGAAGATTGAGACGACTTGTAGCAGGTGGTTTTCACCCACATTGGGTTTCCACCTTACATCATGGTGTTCATGTGTGCTTCTTGTGTGTGATGATCTGTTCTATTTTACTGCTCCGGTTTACTGCTCATATGGTTAATAATGTTCTGATGCACTCATTAGAGATCAACTAACTGAATCATATGTTTACTGGATATATACTTGTTGCATCACATATGAATCTTAATATGGAAAGTGAAAAGTTATATTGATATGATAATACTGATTCACCCCCCCCCCCTCTCAGTATTATTTCCAACAATTGGTATCAGAGCAGGTCCTTTTGTAGAAGCTTGATTGCTTGAAGGAGATCCATGGAACAATGGGAAAGAAGCTTAAGAAGAAAGCGCCTAAGCAAAAGAAGAAATCTCAGAAGAACTATGACAGTGGGAGAATCGATTGGGGATTATGTGGAAGAAGCACTTCAGATTCAGAATCATTTCAGAATGAAGATGAACTATCAGGTATGAATTTGTTATCCTCTGATGTTCCAGCTATCTATCCATTTGGAAAATATGAAAGTGATAGCGAAACAACTGAATTTTATTTTATGGGTGAGCAAGAAAGATATCAAATAGAGGCAGATTTTAAAAGGCTTACAGACAAAATTAGAGATCAACAAGATCTATTGAAAAAAAGGGAATGTGTCTTCAAAGAAGAAGCTGCCAAACTAAAAGCTCAACTAGAGGAAGGAAACAAGGTAAGGAAGTTATTCAAGGACAAATATCAAAAGTTGCAGGATGAAGTCAATGAAAGAAGCACAACCATCAAGAAACTCAGAGATAGATCCAGTTACTATGAAAGTCTTGAAGCCACGATCCACTCGCTAAAAGAAGATCTTGAAGAATCAAAGAAGCAGAATAAAGAACTACTCCAAGCTCATGAAAATGAAGTTCTTAAACTAAGACGTCAATTGGAAGAAGAAAGAAAATGTGAAGAAGCAGTATCTTGAAAAGGAAGAGCAACATCAAGTTGAGGTAAATATTCTAAAAGATAAATTAGAAGAAAAGGATAAACTGTTACGATTTCAAGATAGTACTAAAGTCTTGGATGATATTCTTAATATTCAAAGGTCTCCTGCTATCAAAACTGGTCTTGGTTTTCATGAATCTATTGAAGGTGAATCTAGTTCACAAAGTAAGACAAGGGACTCTACTGCAAAATCTGAAATGCTCAATAAGGAGATGAAAGGTCAATCTCATCATCAACCAATGAAAGAAATTCTTCAAAGAAAATCTTTTACTCCTCCTATGAATAATGTTGAATGTTATGTATGTCATAATCTTGGACATGTTGCAGCTAGATGTAGAAGAAGAAGGTTTCAAGACCATCATGCAGAAAGATCATCACATTCAAGGTACTTTAATGGATATTGCTTTTCTTGCAATATGTTTGGTCACAGAGCTGTTGATTGCTATAGAAGAAATATGAGATGTTACACATGTAACAAGCTTGGACATATAGCTAAGGAATGCAGGAACAAAGTATGGGCACCATACCAAAAGGAGAAAACATCATCATCACGCTTGAAGATGTGGAAGAAGAAAGAAGTACAGTCAGAAAGAGGCGGCGCAGCACAACATACAGACATAACAGAATTAGAGGGAGCTGGAAGTGTAAAACTTCAGTGTCCTAAATCTCATACGCAAGTTTCTTAAAGAGAAGTCATGTATATACGCCAGTTGGTTATGGCATATTCGTGTATATGATTGTTTGAGGAAAGGCAATAGGGATAGGTTCAGGAAAAGGATCAGTTATGATTCGGTTTATTATTTGCGTTGTTTGATAATGGTTACAATTTGCTGATGATATGTGGAAATGACTTGATGGTTAGAAGTGTTTTGTTTCTAACTTGATAATGATGATGTCTTGATACTTCTTACTGATATGCATGATCAGATCTGACAGTAAACAAGATGGCACAGGTTTAATGCATTGTTGGCATTATGGTTAATAGTCATTGGTGATGATGCTTATATGGATAAATGATTCATCTTGCTATGATATGGTTATGAGTTGTTCAGATGATTCTTGGGGTTACATAGTTCATATTTAGATTAGATTTGTGGTTGATTCTCTAATGGTGCTTACATGGTGATCTTCATAAGGATAAGGAGAAGTACATAGCTCGAATTCACATCTTCTTTACTTGATGATGAGTCACTCATATGTTGTTGTCGTCATATGCATAAAGATCATATTTTACAGTTATGATGCCGGATTCCTATTGTTCTTGGCACATATATGGATGAGGATTGTTGGCTAGATACATGGATGATTATTCAAAGTTGCATTGTTGGAGACATGATGATGATGAGTTCTTACCTATATGATGATAGGTTGTTTCGTACATATGTTGATTGATGCAGATATTCCCAATTGATGATACTTGGTTCATGCAGATCTGGATGGCTATGGTGTTTCTCACATATGATAAGAATGTGAATGATTCTGTATATACAAAATTCTGTTCAAAAGGATGAGTTGATACAGACATACCTTGATGATTCATGCACTAATACAAGTTGCTGGTCTAGTTGTTGTTGACAGATGCTATGGAGCAGATCATACAGTGTCGTTGCTGATGTTTATCATGATCTTATTTAGGTGATTGGTCTCTGTAAAGGTCATATCAAGACTCATGATGTAATAGTGTGTCTCTATCTATTGTAGTCATTTGATGAGATCTCTTCAGGTCATGTAACGGCCTATGTTGGTTTCCCCACTATGCCTGGGATGAATGATGTTATTCTCTTATGTTATCATATGTAAACTTTTGGTATATCACCATTGTGATGGGAGATAGATGTATGTATGAATATTTGGTGATAGGAAGGTCATTTATGATGTATAGAGTCATGTTCTTCTTGTAGAACATCTTTTTGCAGACCTTGCTTACAGTCAGGGGGAGCATGAATAGCACACTTCAGCAGAGCAGAGATTTCAGCATGTAGCATGGACAGATTGGTACACCTTGGCATATACAAAGGGGGAGCTCATTCAGAGATTTCAGCAGGTACTCAGAGGAAGCATGGACAGAGTGGTACTTCTTGGCATATACAAAGGGGGAGCTCATTCAGAGATTTCAGTAGGTACTCAGGGGGAGTATGGGCAGCAAAATGTTCATCTAGGAAAGAGATTATCTTGGTCTGCCCTTTGCCCTTGATGTCAAAGGGGGAGAGTGATTGGTTGTTGTTGCCATCAAGTCCAAAGGGGGAGATTGTTGGCATTATGATACATATGTTGTACTTGATGGCAACCCACTCATCTCAGATGATAAATTATAGTGCAACAAATTTCACGCACTTTCATGAAGATAAAAGTTTCTTTCATGTAGAGAAAAGTTCACTCACTTTTCATGAACATAAAAGTTTCTTTCATGTAGAGGAAAGTTCATGCACTTTCATGAAGATAAAAGTTTCTTTCATGTAGAGAAAAGTTCACGCACTTTCATGAAGATAAAAGTTTCTTTCATGTAGAGAAAAGTTCACGCACTTTCATGCAGAGAAAAGTTTCTTTCATGTAGAGAAAAGTTCACACACTTTCATGCAGAGAAAGGTTCTTTCATGTAGAGAAAAGTTCATGCACTTTCATGTAGAGAAAAGTTCCCTTCATGCAAGAGAAAAGTTCACGCACTTTCATGATTGGTTCATGGTATTAGTCTGACAGTTTTTGATCCTATGGTTTTGGTCCGTGGTATTGCATCCAAAAGTGTTGATCTCATGCACTTTCATGGTTGGTTCATGGTATTAGTCCGACAATTTTTAATCCTATGGTTTTGGTCCATGGTATTGCATCCAAAAGTGTTGATCCTAAGTATTGGGTCCGTGGTATTGTGTTATTATGGTTTTGGACCGTGGTATTTTGAAAGGCCTAAGACTATAAAAGAGGAAGGAGATAATTTGGCAAAGCATCATCTGAATTATTGAATATCTGATAAAGTGCTAGATCTGGAATACTATGATTGGGTTATGGTGCAGATCTGGATCTGAGCTAAAGAGGGATCTCATCGGTTGATGGAGAACAATATCTAAGGATAGATTAGGATCAAATGGCTTGAAATGAACTATCTCTATATAGTTGATTATGCTTATTCTAGATCTGTATACTAACGCTTGTAATGATCTGAACTGGGTATAACTTAAGTTTGAAATCGCTGCAAGTCATGATTGAATATTTATAGATCTATACGCGGGTTGGCTTTGGTGAAAGCGCGTGTGTACGCAGGTTTGGTTCATTGTAGTAGCATATACCATTTGATCTATGATGTTTAAAGTTACAGGTGGTTCAGGTTGTTGATGTGTTCTGATGATTGTTTAATGGTGTCAGTATTCTACATATTCAGTTTGATTGATTGTGTTGATGGATGAGATCTAATAATGGATCAGGATCATAATGACTCATATTTATGTGATCTAATGGACTAGATCGGGTTGCTAACACACATATGTATTGATCTGGTGATTGGGTGATTCAGAAGATTGATTGATTATGTACTTCAATGATTTTAATGGGTCCAGTATGAAAATTGGATGAAACGTGGCCTTTCAGATTATGTGTTGTGCTTCAGGTGTATCCAGTCTAAAAATGTATGAAACGTGGTACCTGGAGGAGAGAAGATTGTAGGCCGGTGCCTACGTACTAGTATCTTAGCTAGTACAAGAGCTAAGGGGGTGGTAGCTCCCTTCCAGTAGCAGTTGAAAACTTTTGAGCATTGTATCAGGTAGCAGCCTGTGTACTAGTAAATGGATCGGCTAGTACAAGAACTATGGGGGTTGTAGCTCCCTTCCAGGAGAGTCTGGAGAACGAGAGAAGGTTGTAGCCTTTTGCAGGTAGAAGCTTGTGTATTGGTATAAGTCTGCACCAGTATAGAACTATTGTAAAATGTATTTCTTATTAAATAAGATTGACACGACTTGCAGTAGGTGGTTTTCACCCACATTGGGTTTCCACCTTACATCATGGTGTTCATGTGTGCTTCTTGTGTGTGATGATCTGTTCTATTTTACTACTCCGGTTTATTGCTCATATGGTTAATAATGTTCTGATGCACTCATTAGAGATCAACTAACTGAATCATATGTTTACTGGATATATACTTGTTGCATCACATATGAATCTTAATATGGAAAGTGAAAAGTTATATTGATCTGATAATACTGATTCACCCCCCCCCCCCCCCTCTCAGTATTATTTCCAACAATCCATGGGGTTTGATTAGTGTCATTCCACTTATTACAATTGGTTCCACAAGAGAGGGGAACTGGAGATGGTTTCCTAATCCCCTTGGTCATCCTTGGGCGAATTCAGAGAAGCAAGTGGCATAGGAGAAGTTTCTAGAAGATTCCATGAGCAACCAACTAACAAACTGTCCCAAAAATTTGTCCATCCTCACCCATTGCACCCTATAGAAGGCCTAAATAGTATGCATTGCAGTTTATCAGTGGAGCAGTCAATATGGTCCAATTTAGGCTCTTTCTGGATGATTTCTAAAGTGGAGCTTCTGGGGAATGATGCACTCAGATGACTAAGTTCCTTTAGGGTGTCAGACAACTCTTTTAGGAGTTAATGAGCCTTAGTTTATTGACATATAAGTTTGGGGTTGATGTGCCCAAATATGTCTATAACAACAGGGAGGGAGGGTTTCAACAGTGGCAGGTGGGGGAGAAGAGGAAAAATCATAAAATAATCAAGAAAAGTGAAACTGTAGCTAATTTGGTCCTGGGAATGGATTTCCAAATTGATGAGGCCATGTAGGTTGCAGAACCAACCCTGGTAGGAAGGGCTAGAGGTAAGAAATACTCCGCTAACTATATTCAAGAACGGACTACAAAAAATTGGAAGGAAGCACCGAACACAGCTTTTGTGGTCACAATACTGGTGAAAGGATGGTTCATGGTCAAGTTTGGGTAGAGAGAATCAGCGGAAAGGGTCATGGTGAGGAATTGGTGTTTTGGGAGGCACCCGATCTTATTTAAGAAATGGAACTCCATTTTTGATGCATGGAGGGAAAGGGTGTCGGGACTACCACCATTTCTCTAGGTCGAATCAGTATTCAAGGCCATCAACAACCTCATGGGAAAATTCATGGAAGCTAATATGTCATTTCTACAAACGAGAGATCAAGGGATGGCCCGTATATTGGTATGCTTAAACCCTCATGCAGGCTTGGTGGAGGAAATCAATTTACAATACAAGGACTTCAAGTATACCCAAATTTTAGATTATGAACACTTGCCATTCAAATGTCACAGGTGTCACAAATATGGACATCTGGCAAAAGAATGTCCATTGGGGTTCAGTCAAAGAAGAAAGCAAAGGAAGGAAGAGGGAGGGAAAGCAGCAGAGGAGGAGAACAAGGAGGAAAAATCGAATAAGGGCTTGGGGGACGATCAGATGGATATTGATAAGCCTCAAGAGGATTTAGTGGAGAATATGGAAGTATAGGAAGAAGGTCATCTAGCAATTCAGCCAATTTAGCAGAAGAAGGAGACAAGGCCAAAACCAGAACCAACAGTAGTGGAGGCTGGGAGCCATACTCATCCAAAATAGGGTACGGTTCCGGTTTCTACCCTTACTCATTTTACTCCTGCTCATTCTTTGATTCCTCCTGCATCAGTGCCTGGTCCCTCCAGACCTTAGAATCTTGTAATTCCCCTTTCAATTATAGCAAATGAACAATTGAATAGTATTATTACATCAATCCCTGATTTAGATCTAAACCGAAAGACTAGGAAGGGTGAGGAAGGCTCGAAACTTATAGATACCCTTGATGTAAAACCCTCATACAATCTCAGACCTCATGATAAAAAGCCTCCTCCTTGGGAGGCTGTGGGTGGAATTCAAATGTAGAATCTCCAAGAAGGGGACCAGAAGGCTAGAGGGAGGAAATCAAACTTGTCTAAGGCTCAATTGCGAGCCAAACTGGACATTGTGGATGGGAAGCAAATGTCCATCTCCAGGGTGCTTAGAGCAGTGAAAAACCCCCCAGAGGTAATCCAATGATTATCCTATCCCTGAATTGTAGGGATTAGCCAGTAGTCCTAAAAAAATGGCTCTAAAGGAGGTGATTCACAATTACAATCTGGACATTCTACTACTACAAGAAACATTGGGTGTTGGATCTGAAGTCTCAAAAGCTCTTTCTAAATTGATGCCTAGATGGCACATCCAGGCATTGGATGCCAAAGGTCATTCAGGGGGACTGGCATTGGGAGTAAAAGAAGGAAAATTAAGAGTTTTGAACACTTGGGGGCTGGAACAGGCGATCAAAATAGAAGTTTACTCCTTAGAGCTCTACACAAACCTGCTGATTCTCAATATTTATGGGCCCTATCAAGACAGAGTCCACTTTTGGAATAATCTTTGCTCAAATTCCATTATGGATAGCCAGAACCTAGTGATTAGGGGCGACTTAAATTTTTCCCTGAGCATTGTTGAAACCTGGGGCCCCTCTGCATGAGCAGACCCGCTCTCAGATTTTTTTCTCAAAAATCATTAGAGAGAATAAGCTGCTAGACATTAATCTGCTGAAACCGAGACCTACCTGGAGGAATAGGAGAACAAGGGAAGATCGAGTGGCAAAAAGACTAGATCTTTTTCTCCTGAGAGAGGAGGTAGCAGAAAATATTCCAGTGTTCCGTCAGTGGGTAGGGGAGGGAGGTGATTCTTATCATCTGCCTGTCTTGCTCAAACTAAAAGGGACTCCCAAAAATTCGACATCTCCCTTCAAATTCAATCTAGCTTGGCTAATGGAGGATTCATATAACACCCTCTTTAAAGAAACCTGGAGACCTGAGAGGCTTAGTGAGAATGGGGACAAAGCTCACCACTTTATGGAGAAACTAAAACTCCTTAATAAGGCTACGATGGAATGGGCTAGAGTCAAGAAAATGAAAGAAGATGAAAACCTAATCCAAATAGGGATGGAGCTCGATGAGCTCGAATGCCCGGAAGCTGATGGATACGAGACAACTAAAAAAAGGGATAGGATTAAGCTGCTGGAAACGCAAAGGAGGAAAATCCTTTTAGCAAGATAAGAACAGTGGCACTTGAAAAGTAGGGCCATCTGGTTAAGGGAAGGGGATGAAAACACTAAATTCTTCCAAAATTATGCAAAAGGAAGGAAAAATGAAAATACCATTTGGTCTTTAAAATCAGAGGATGGAAGGTAAGCAAACTCATTTGAGGAATTATCATCAATGGGAATAAGACACTTCAAAAACCTCTTTACAGCACCTTCAAAAGGGTCATTAGCTGAAGTGATCCAGAAATCTTAGGCTTTCCCTTGCTATGTGGAGGAGGAGGATTATATTGAGCTCATGGGGAAGTCACAAGAGGGGAGGTTGAAGGAATCATAAAATCTATGCCAAAGGAAAAGAGTCCAGATTCAGATGGTTGGACAGTGGAGCTATTTCAACACTTCTTCGAGACTATAGGCGGTGAATTGACTAATGTGGTTGAAGAGTTCAGAAGAAAAGGTGCAATTTTTTACCCTTTTAATGCCAGTTTTATAGCCCTTATTTCCAAGAAAGAAGACCCAGCCTCTTTTGAGGATTTTAGACCAATTTCTTTGTGCAATTGTATCTACAAAATTACAACAAAGGTGATTACTGTCAGATTGAAGCCACTGCTATCCAGGCATATTTCAAAAGAACAATTTGGATTCCTGGATGGAAGACAGATGCATGAAGTGATAGAAGTAGTTCAGGAAACTATTCATAGCATAAAATTAAAAAAAGCAAAGGAGCAGTAGTGAAAATTGACCTATCTAAAGCTTATGACAGAATCAGTTGGATGTACCTTCGAATGCTTCTAACTCACCTGGGATTTCAAGTGGACTTCATAAATTGGGTCATGGGGTGTTTGAACAATGTGAGCTTTGTGGTGCTAATCAACGGAGCGGCATCCCCCTTTTTCAATGGTCAAAGAGGGCTGAGACAAGGATGCCCCTTATCTCCTCTCCTCTTCCTCTTGGTAGCAGAAGGTCTTAGTCAGTTGCTATTAGAAGCCAGAAGAAAAGGAGATATCCAAGGAGTTGAAGTGGCAGTCAACTTATATATAACTCATTTACTGCTTGTGGATGACATTATTCTCTTCAGCAATGGAAGGAGTGAAACAAAGGAGTTAAAAAGGATATTGGAACTTTTCCTCAAGGTGATGGTCATGCTCGTCAATAAGGAGAAATCCCATTTACTTCTGGAAGGATTCAATAGAATGGAAGCAAGGTATATAGCAGAAGACTTTCCCTTCGAAGATCAGAAGTTAGAGGATAGTTTCAAGTACCTGGGATTCTTCCTAAAGCCACACTCATACAAGAAACAAGATTGGTTTTGGCTGGTAGCAAAAATAGAATCTAGGATTAATCATTGGAGCTTCAAATTGTTGTCTAGAGTAGGAAGATTGACACTCATTAAATCAGTCTTATTGGCCATACCAGTATACTGGGCAGCATTAACATGGGTTTCGAAAGGAATTCTTGAAAGAATCAAACGAGTATGTAGCCGATTTCTCTGGGCTGGTTCGAAGGAGGAATCAGTGTTGCCCTGGGTGGCCTGGGATAAGGTGGCAAGACCAAAGGAATGGGGAGGATGGGGAATAAAAGAGTTATCTGCATTTGGACCATCTCTAGTAGCCAAGCTAGGATGGAGGTTAATAAAGATGGAGAACCTATGGACAATAGTGGTCAAATGAAAGTACATTGATCCCATTCCTTTGGATGATTGGATCAGGAAGCCAAATAAGAAGAAAGGGAATGCTTCGGTGGTGTGGAAAGCTACCATAGATGCCTTCAATATCATAGAACAAGGCCTCTCCTGGAAAATAGGAAATGGAGAACAAGTCAAGATAGGGAAGGATCCATGGGTGGGGTGCAACGAAGGATTTTCACTAACTCTGGGTCTTATAAACCAATTAGGCTCTAGAGGCATTCAACATATAAGCCATATTGGAAATAATGGTCACTCCATGATATGGGACCAAGCTTGGTTATCCTGGACTGACCTAAATCTCAATCAACAATGGAGGGAGGAGTGGCAAAACTTCACCAAGGAACTTAACAGGTCAAATGTTAGGCTTAGAGATAGACTAGATCAACTCATTTGGGCACATGCCCCCATGGGCTCCTATTCTCCAAAACAAGGCTATAAATTTCTCATGTCAAGAAAGGGGTGGGGGAATCAGGAATGGTGGGTTAGCCTCATCTGGAAGCTTAAATGCCCAGTCAAAGCTTGAATGTTCTTTTGGTGCATACTAAGGAATAAAGTGCCAACCTGGGACATATTACAGAGGAGATACAAGTTAGGCCCAGGAAGGTGTGCTTTATGTAAAAATGACATAGAAACGATCCACCATCTCTTCCTAAAATGCCCGTTCATAAAGGAAGTATGGATGGAATCATAGAGATTGATTTAGACCAGGATGGCCTAGGAAGGGGAATCACTAGCAGAAGTATGGAACAAATGGTGGAAGGATTATCTAGAAGGAAATTTGAGGAATATAACCCTAATAATGGCCTGGGGTATTTGGTTGCCCCGCAACAACATTATTTTTAAAGACCAAAACCCCACTGCAGGTCATATTGTTGTAGGATGCACTACAATTTATTCAAGTATACCTGAGCCAATTCGGGATGCAAGCCCAAGAATCGTAAGAGAGGAACAAATAAGAGAAGGAACTCCATGGGCCTACTTTGACGGGGCCTCAGATCAAAATAACAAATGTGGGGCAGGATTGGTGATTCACCTAAATGCCCACAGGAGCCTTAAAGCCTCTGTTGGATTGGGGAATGGAACTAACAATTACACAGAACTTCTTTTTTTAAAACTACTCCTTTGTTGTCTTACTCACCTGGGCATTCGTTCGGTTTAGATCTTCGGGGATTTGATGAATATCATTAAATAGTTCAATGGCGTGAGCAGATGCCAGAATTACATTTTATCTCCTTTGTTAGAAGAAGCAAAATACTTAAAATCTTTTTTTAATGATCTTTCACTATGTCATATCTACAGGAAACACAATAGTACAGCAGACCATCTTTCTAAAGCGGGTCTACAACAAGATATGGACAGTTGGAGGATAGAGGAAGTTGAACAAGATGAGATCCATGTGTCGGATCAGCCACCATTTTGACAATCTTGTCACACAGACTTGGCTTCGGCATATGATACCTTTTTCATTTAGTCCTTTTGGTTTTGTTTCAGTGTTCTAGATTTAAGCAGCAAACATACTTATTTTCATATAAATATGTTACTATAAAATAACAACAATGACTTGGTTAAATACATTGTTAAATTGTTACCTGAACCCATTCCTGTTTGGGTTGTTTTCCTCAATGAGGATGCCCGGGAATGGCTAAGGGCATATTTTTGGTGCTTTGGTTTTTATCAGTTATCTTTGAATTGCTCTTTTTTGGAGGACAGTTACAGGAAGCTAATCAATATCCTATTTGGGTTGTTTTCCTCATTGAGGAGGCCCGGGATAATGTTTTCAGCGATCTTGATTTAGCAAAAATGAGATGGTAGAGTTAGAAGACACTCAAACTTACCATTTCAGAACAACTCTATGCTTTGAACAAAGTCATACAGTTTACTGAATGCTTAAGTGCATATACTATGTAACCTTTTATTACCTTAATAAAAAGTTCGATTTTTTCTTTGGAAAAAAAAAAGTAAAACAATTTTAAATAATCTTATTATTAATCCTTTTTTTCCTTTTCCAATTCAAGATTTAAATATTAATAAATTGATTTAAGAGAGCCACATATTAAAAATTAAAACAATTTTAAAAAATCGTATTATCAATCCTTTCTTTCTTTTCCAAGTCAAGATTAAGTATTAATATGTGATCTTCTAGTTGATAAAAATTATTCACATTAACTCCTTAATAATGGAAATCTATTTCAAAAGAAAACCAAATTCATTAATCATATGTGTACAATAAATAACAAAATATTATAGTTAATACAAAATAAAATGTAAAAGAAGAAAATAAGTATTTCTTTAATTCATTATTTTAGGATTTTACTTTTAATTTTTGAAAATAATTAGAAAAATATATATTATACCAATAAAAATATATTTTGTTAAAGGATCATAGCTCGAGTGGTTTGTTGGACAACTCGTTTCCCCAACTACGTTAGTTCAAGTCTCCAAAGATATGTTGTAACTAACATGTTTATGAAAGTTATGAAATAGTTGTATTGATTTGTAAACTGTCATGGATATTCCACTAGATAGTTCGTCACAACAGATCTAATAATATTATATTAAAACTCTGAAAATTCCACACTATTACAATTTATTGAACTTTAAGATCTATGGATTTAATTGTAACTAGTGCATGCATGAAAATGGAAATTATGCAAAAAATATGAGAGCGATAAAATAAGCACACACACACACACACAAGACACAAGATATGCTCTCTGAGAAACCAGGAGAAAACCCAGCTGGAAGGTGAGGTCGCTTCGCTCTCTTTCTCTGTATAAAAATATGACTGCAGGTACAAAGAAGTAATGTATGTGGCCCATGGGTTGCTACAATGCACATATCCTCTCTGTGTGCTCTACCTCCTATCTCTCCTAGCTATATTTTCTCAACTATGCAACAAAATTCTCTCGAAAGAATGGAATGCCTCTTCCTCCTAGTGGCTTGGTTATAACACAGCTTGATAGCCTACTAGTGCTTAATTTTGACTACATCAATTCTTAACTAGAGTTACAATATAGACTCTTCTAGATTCTTTTACATCACAAACACATGGCTAGCCCCTTTTCCATAAATAATTGAGGCTGATGTGGCATCCTCCCACACTGTAGGTGTGAAACAAGGAAGGTTAATTTTTGAGTGGCATAACTTTTGCATACGGACTCTAATTGACACGCTTCTTGCGTTGTTGGAAAGATCTACATGTGTAGAATAGCATGAAAAGGTGTCACATTGAAGTGACAAAATTTTACCCCCAAAAAATGTCGTTTGATGCCTTAGAACACTCTAAGAAGGTTTGAGACCTCGTTTCGCCAAACGGGGTCTCATCAGTAAAAACAGTCACATGAGCTTATTCCTCCACTTTTTCCACTCCAAATGCATCAATATGGATGAAAAAAAATATAATGATCCAATTCAGATCATGTATCTGGTGCAATAGTGGAATTCAATATTTCAAAGTTATTGATTCTCTAGAAATTTTCATCCTGATTAAAAAAAAATAACAATCAAAATATATTTTAAATATTTTTAGCCCCAATGGGGGTGTCGTGTTATTTGCAATGAAGGAAGGGTATGAAATTATGAGGCCTCTAGTCACCCCTCCTCCTCTCACACTACACCATCAAGGCTCGTTTATGATACCTCACCTCCCAACGAGGGTGGCAAAGGCTCCCCTACATGTCTTAACGCTCAAATCCATCATGCAATATGCAAGATCCAGCATGCTCCTTCTACTAGGTAATTTTCTCACCCTCCTTATTTTCCTCTAATGAATCCTTATGATGCTCCCTCTATCTACCATGAATTTTGAAGACTACATGGTTTCCCACATATAGGGATCCTCTCTGGCTACTCTAGCTTTCCCTCCACCTTTGGATGTATTTTTAGCGGAGAGGGACTTGCCCTGATTCCATTAATGGTGCATCCCTTTGAGCATGACCTTCTAGTTAAGTTCTTTTGTTGCTAGCTTCTACAACTCCCCACCTAGATTGAACCAAACATTAGTGGAGTCTTAATATATCCAACATCCATGACATGTCAACATGCTCATTGTTGATGTGTAGGGAGGTCAACGGACTTCGGGTCATTCCAAAGCTAGATTTTGTGCAATGTCCTCATCTCAGAGATTTCATGAGCACACCTCTTCGGATATTTAGGAGGAAATTTGACTTCTAGAGGTAGAAATTCAGTAGGAAAGGAAGGTGACCTTGGACTCAAAGGTCATGGCAAATATTTCCCCTTGTGTTCCTAACACTATAAACTCCTTAGGAAAATAAAACCATTATCTTAATACTATGAAGCTTTATTGCCATGTCAAGATATTAATTGGTAAGATCCTTGTGGACAAAAGACAAACCCAGGTGAACCTCATGCAATGATTAGATGAGCTAAAGGATCTCATGTTGGATATGGAAATTATCTCCACCCAACTTAGATGTGGAAAGCTCGGAGTTCTACACCTTTCTCTCCAATTCCTCCGCCATGCAAGGTTGATGAGTAACCCATCAACCTCGACACATCATTGTATTCCTAATACTAAGGTTTCTTATCTTTCGTGGTTGTATTCCTAACCAAGGTTTTTGGCACTTTATTTTCAGTGTTATGTTTAGTTTTCTAAGCCTGTTGTCTTAGAATCTGCATAATTCAAATGTTGCACCTTTTAACTTTTATTTTTGGTTTCCCCCATGGTGATACATTATTTTTTCCATTAACTTCCATGTTTAAAATTGTTATATGTGTTTCAATTATGTTGCCCTAAACTCTCTATTCTTATATCTTGGGTTTGGTTTCTTGTCTGGCAAGTTGGATACAATAAGAAAACTATCTTAGTTTTTTATGCAACCAACTCACAAATAAATAGATCAACGACTCAAAAATTATCCTATTCAAGGTCAAAACCTCCTTTACATTACATAAATGAATAATTATTAGATGATTCAAATGAAAAAACATCCTTTCTATATATAGGAATCTAAGGGGTCACAATAAAATCATATCTGACATAACAATAATAATGTAAGGGCACAACAATAACAATAGTGGGATTTTATGCGGCACAATAATAACAATATGGGGACTACATGGGCACAACAATAACAATAAGGGGGCTACATTGACAACAACAATGAGGGAATACACTAGTATTATAGGGAGCTTTTAAATAGCTTAAAGAGGTTGTGTGTACAAATTTCATCTTGGAAACACCTAAATTCACAAAAACCTTCATTGTGGAGTGTGATTCCTTGGGCCATAGGATAGTTTTGATGCAACAAGACCCCTTGCCTACCAAAGTGTTAAATTTAAAGGAAAGAACTTACTCGAACCCATCCATGACTAAGAAATGTTGTTAATACTACATGATAAATGGTGTCCATATTGAGGAGCCTTTCAATTACTTTTAATTAATGAGCAATTGATCAAATGTTCATTTAAATTGTCGATCTGAGGTTCATTTAGAACTTGTGAACTACCATGCACAATCTATGCTAGTGTAACCGGTTATGTATCAAGAGGTTGTAGTAATGTAAATTTGTCATATTTAAATATTTATATGCTTTCAAATGTCACTAATCTAGCACACCACACTTTTAGGAAATAAAGAACACTTGGTTGTAGTGTTTTCTTCTCAATGATGTACAAAAAGAACCCACTTACAATTGTGGATGACAAACAATCTCAACAATAGAAATGACTGCTAAATATTGTATATCTGCAGCTATTGATAGAAACAAAACCTACCAAAATTCTAATCTATGCTACAATCATAGTTAAACATGAAAGAAAGAGTAATAACCCCAAACATCCAATGGAAACCAGATATGTAAAGAATAATTTTATAATAACACCTGTGAAGAGAATAGATAAATGTTACCAGCCCGCCTCTATGGAATGGGTTCTTGGCTATCCTCAAATTTCTTCAACTTCTTGTAGATTCTCTCTCCTGTATAATGCATAAACCTGGCAAAAATATGGTGTGCGACAATGAAAATAATTAGAGTTACAACAATGAGTGCAAAAATGAAAATAATCAAAAGTGAATGATGAATGGAAAACCCTTCTATTTATAACAAAATATTGAGTTATCTTCGAATAATGAGCCATAATAAAATATTATTGATCCCGTTCTTGGAATAACCACTTGGAATATTTTATTATATTTGTTTAGGAGGGGAAAAGTATTTAAACTTTTATTTAGAAATAATAAATAAATAAATGATTTATTTATCATCTCAATGAATTAGTTAAGGAATAATAAACAAATAAGGACTTATTTGATTATTCCTAAGGGATTTAGTCAAATTTAACAAAGAATAATAATTAATTAGTGATTAATTAATTATTCTTAGAGAAAAATAAGAAAAATAATGATTTATATATTTATTTTTCATGTTTGGGTCAATTTTAACAAGAAATTACAAAAAATGTAAATTAAATAACAGCAATAGGAATTAGTAGAAAATGAATAGACTAAGTTACATGCAAAAGTTTCCTAGTAGTGCTAGGCTAAGGAGGAGGACTTACCTCCTTAGAAAAGGTACTAGAAAATCCCCAATCATCCAATCACAAGATGAGCATCAAAAGGTCATAACAATAGAATATTTATATTAAACAAAATGGAAAATGGACATAATGTCCCCTCTTAAGGATTCAAAGGAAGCTTGATATTTATACAAAGATGCAAATGTCTAAACTAAGTGGTATCATGGATGGCCAGCTAAATTAATTAAGCATCACATCTCGTTAAAACAATATATTCAGAATTGGTATGTTTTTTAGGTAAAAGATGATGCAGATTAGTTGAGCGTATTTGGTAGTTGGAAATCCTTTCTTGATTGGTCCTCCACTTTCCTTTGTTGCTTTTGTTGGCACCTCTAGCTAGGAGGGTCAAAAAGATAAAAATTTAAACATTTTTTTTCTACACACACCTAGCTACACAAACTGAACATGAACACGTCAAATTATACACAAACATATTCACAAACAGTAGCATAAAACAAGCTCTCTTCCTCAACTAATACTAATTGCTACAAGAAAATACAAATTGTTTTTAATAACCACATAAATTTTTTGAAAATAACACACATTTCTCACTCATAACACACATATAAATGTTGTAAAATAAACGTTGCTGACACAGAAATCTAGATTTTCACATTAACAACAACAAAAATTTACATCAAATATAAGCAGTTCTCCCTGCCATGGCAGCAAAGAGGCTACACTTCCACTCCATAGCTCCTCACACACTCAAAGAACCCTCATTTGTAGCACTCCAAAATATAGCACCCCCCCCCCCCAAAAACCTCTCGAATGCCTCTTCAAAAATCCTTAACCCTAAAACCTAAGAGGGATTATTTTATTATTTTCACAAAAACATCCCTAACAAACTTTCCCTCCATGGAAAATGCACACTAAATGACATTTAAATTTCATTACATGTGCATATCCCATTCAAATTTACATTCATAGTTTGCATTTACATTTTCAATGGATTAACCCAAGTTAAACCTAGGCCCCAACAGCCCCCAAAATCATGGCTTGTTCTCAAGCTAGCTGCGGGCAGACATCCACAATCACTTGCGTGACTGTTGTGCAACCCAAATACTCCTCTAAATGTTGAATCGAAGGTTTTTACCTTACTCTACTCTACATTGTGCATCCCCTTTGCGAACTTCTTCCTCTTTGGGCATCCTAGCCTCCTCCTCCTCATCGCAAGACCCCATGTCCTTCCTCCTTCTCTAATCTATTTTATCTTTTGCAACCTACATCCAGTCCTTTTGTTATCCCTTCTTCCACTATCCATGTTTGCTACACTTGCTCGAGCTCCCTGCATGCTATCACTTGCTAGTGTTGTTGGCTTCCACTATTGTCTGGGTCTTGGTTGTAAGCTTTATCTATTTCTAGCATTCTCTTTCTTATGTGGGATAGCTGAAAATACAGTGTGCCAATTGGCTTACGCAGGACTAGTTAGCAACACTTGGTGGGGATCTTAATGAAGATCGCCCATATTTCCTGTCCCCAAATCTCATTTCTATGTTGCAGGTTTTTTGTAAGACAAAAAAAACCAAAATAGTAATAACACAAAACAAAGTGCCCTATAACAAAAAGTTAAAATGCCACTTTAAAAATTTATGGGTTCTTTTGAAATTTTGGGTTGGGGTAACCCCGACACAATTTGTTTGCATCAATTTTCAACAAGTAGGATCCCCTTAATTAGTTCCATTATTTCGCTTCATGTTATATCTTCTCACCCATGCTAATCTCTTCATCAATACCAGGCCCGGAGGTCCTAATCGATTATACATCAAAAGCACCTAGAGATTATTATTCCCTTTTGGCCTCGCACCTTCGTCTGCTCCAAGTTCCAATAGCTAAATCGATGAATCCTAATCTCACTTGGATGTCTCGTTAACCACTTAGTGTGCTTCCATATTTTCAATACAGTGCACCAAGACAGTTTGCCTACACTCTCCTCCAATAATATGACCATGCACCTCCCTCCCTTCTTTTAGAACCTTCAACTCTACACCACCTGCAGAATATAAACATAACTAAGGGGATTGATGAGAAACTCATATATTTATTCTAAATGGATTTTGGAGAGTTCCATGGTTGAGCTTTCCTTTCTTAGACACAGTCCTCCAATCCTCAACTGCAGCAGTGGTTTTAAACTTCATCGACCAATAATGGTGTTGGACAGTATTGCGCAGGTGTCACAACCATGACCTGCCAGTATCCCAACCTACATTATCTCGACACTGCATAGTGATTATACGCCCCCTTGAGCCTCTCCTCAACATAGACCCCTCATGTCTTCACATGGTCTTCATTCCAGGTCATGATTGTCATTGGGTCCTCCCCCTATGTGATGTTCTATAGGATGCATCCACCCCTTTAATCAACTTTCGTCTCAGCACACAGCAACACGACGAAACTATTTCCCTCCGTGCAACACCTTCTCTACTACCACTACATCATTAGACTACTTGATGCATCATCCCTTCCTTATTCAATACATCACATTCCTTATCATCATGTGGTCTCTATTTTTGACACTACGTTAGCCTGCACCATGTTGTTAGTACAATCTAGCAACTGTGCACCGCTAGAACAATGTTAGCCATAGAGATAGAGCCATTTGGTCATGCGTACCTCTCTTCCCCTGCACGTTCCACCTTGCTACTAGATGGTCTTGTGCGATAGAGCGAATCACCCTTCATTCTCTAACGATTCCATTGAAAGAGCCAACGTTCACCAAAGTTAGAATTGACTGCCACAAACTCTCCCACACAATATTTGAACTGATGTTAGTAGCCGAAAGGTTTAACTCCCAACTCCCAAGATAGATATTTGTTAAGCATAACATAGTCGTCGCATGGAATCCCTTCACATGGCTCCCTTTTTCTTCTACAACAAGTGCAATCATAACTCACCTTTGCAGCGTGCAGGTGTGCTTTACAGCCTAGCCCTGCATGACCCTGATAACTAACAATGCTCCTCATGGGTTATGCTTCCCCATCTCACGCACGTAGTTGGCTTTGACTCATCTAGAGCCCATAGTACTCCCATGTTGACTACTTACATTAATCATCTTTACATCCCATTGTGGATCATTGTCAGCCTATAAAGCACCCACAACTACAGCTTTCAATGTACACCATAAACACTTTGAGCCCTCTAAGGAAGACATCACACAGTACACGATTTCATAGTTAAAACTCAAAAAAACACTTTGAGCCCTCTGAGGAAGCCATCACACAGTACAAGATTTCATAGTTAAAACTCAAAAAATACTAAAGCTATGACACAAGAAAGTCACATGCATTATCACAATTTGAATTTATACACTTAAAAAATATGAGGCCATCATCAAGGTCTCTAGAGGCACAAAAGCAGCCATCGTATTGATGTTAAACCACTAGATTGACAAAACCTAGAAAAATATCCAGCTAAGAAGTTAAAGATTTATGTTCTTCCTAAAACTGCAGGTTGGCCATGCCCACAACCTCCCTCGAACTACAATTTTATTCACCTGGACATTTCTCCACCATTGTTGCAACCCATCTAAAGAGGGGGACCAGGTACTTCCCAATTGGTGCAATTTGTTGGCACCTCTAGCCAGGAGGGCCAACAAAATAAAAATAAAACAAACTGAAAACTATACTTGGAGCCATAAAAATTCCTTGTAGAAAAACACGTTGTACATGGACATCAAGACATTATACTAGCAAGTTGCTTCATATTACACATTGTTGCAAACACACAGAAAACTATTATAAATACTAGATAGCTAGTTGAACAACACACATATAAATGATGTAAATTAAACACAGATGACAAAAAAATATAGATTTTACATTGACAACAATAGGAATTTACATCAAAGATAAGTAGCACTCCCTGCCATGGTGGTAGGGAGGCTGCTTTGCCACTCCAAATCTCCTCATGCCTTCAAAGAGCCCTTGTTTGCAATTCTCCAAAAGACATCCCACCCAAACCTCTCGGATACCTTCTCAAAAATCCTTAACCCTAAAAACCAAGAGGGGTTATTTAATTATATTCACAAAAATATCCCTAACAAACTTTCCCTTCATGGAAAATGCACCCTACATGACATTTAAATTTCATTACATGTGCATCTCACATTTGCATTTATATTCATAGTTTGCATTTACATTTTCAATGAATTAACCCAAGTTAAACATAGGCTCCAACATATTTCCACCATGAGAAACAAATTTTAGATGTACAACTTGAGTATTTGACCATTAAGATATCATGATGTGTCGAAGTTATAGCACTGGACATTATAGCAACAAGAGTTGTGGTGACCAGAATTGTGCCACGAGGAGCTGTAACAATGGGAATTATAAAAACCTAAAGTTAGGGTACCCATGGTTTTTAATAGCATCGTTGGTCTTGGGTGAGTCACAATACCCCTTCTAGTGCTCATAATAGAGTTGCAGCATTGTAGGAAACTTGCAACATTGGAATGGAAGAAAGTTGTAGCACTCTTTCGACCATAGCATGTGGAGTTGCAATGTTTGTTATGAAGTCTCAGTTGGAGTTATAGCATCATGGAGGATTTGTAGCCACACATAATATTTGCAACAACATCATTCTCCTCATGTTTTCCAATATTAGTATGAAAGATAGCATTTTCACAACAAAACGCATAAGAATAAACATAAAAGTGGAAAAACAAATTAGTCATACCTACACTAGGAATGGGGTAATATGGGATAAAGATTACATAAAGAGATGATGGAAAGGGAATGAATGGTATTGAAATTGTTATATATGGGTGGTTAAGACATGCCAGTTTCAACACCCATCATCTTTCCCCTGCTAAAATTGTTGCATGTCCCTTATGCAACCATCGGTTAGTTAGAGTCAGAGATAACAAGGCTCCCATGAAGGTTGTTAATACTGAACTATAATTTCCATGCTTCATCTCAAAGGATATATCCTACTTTCTCTCATTTGGTCTTCTAGCAAGCGACCTCCTTTTTCTTATCCAATTTGAATTCCCTCTTATAGGGCTTGTTTGGAAACCCATATCATCAGATAGTGAAAGTTCAACCCAATCCAATTATCTTTGAATTCCATTAGTGGAATTTTGAGGTCAAAAATGGGCCTCAAAACAAAAAATGTACTAAAATAATTAGCTTTAAAAGAACCAATAGCATTCAAGAAGATGATGTCATCTACAAGGGAAAATATGATGGAGGGATAAGAATAAAACTACTTTTTTATTGTATTTTCAGTTTATCTCCTTATAGTTTCACTCAAATGACAAGAGTAAACGATTGTTGGATGCAGAATTAAATTCCACATCCAATGAGTACCCACTTTGCATACTTCTAAGTAGATCCATATATATAGAGAGAGAGCGAGAGAGATAGCGAGAGAGAGAGAGAGAGAGAATACATTAAGAAAGCGTGTTCAATGTGAATTTTTATGTATATTCATTTTTTTGATGTGGATCTACTCAGAAGTATGCAAAGTGGGTACTCATTGGATGTGGAATTTAATTCTTCATCCAATGGTTGTCTACTCTTGACATTTAAGTGAACCTACAAGGAGATAAGTTGAAAATACAATAAAAAAGTAGTTTTTTAAATTTAAAAAATTCATAAGATTATTTTATTATTTTACTATTTTCCTTAGAAGACCCATTTTATATTTCAAAATTCCCCTAGTGCCCCATGCATCTGACATAATTATGTACTCTCTCGAAGGCAATCTATGAGTTTCTATGTTTAAATGTGTCCCTTTGCTTGATGTCTCCCCTAGTCTGTTTCCACCTTATTTTACATCCTTCCTCAGCATGTTTCTCAAGTAGATTTCTTTGTTCTAGGAATGGGGATACAACCTCCTACTTATTTCTTAATGTAAAGGTTGTCTATGGGGGAGAGGAGATCAATCTCTTATGAATTTGGATAACTTGTAAGGGCATGGAGTGTTCTCCCTTATCTTCAAATTTTTGTTGAAATTATTCTTCGTAACCTCGTGAGTTGTAGCGCAATCCACTTGGTTGAACTGAAAACAAACAAAACCTCTCAATTGCACATCTCCCATAAAACTATTGGGGTTCTAGATAGTGTCACGGGATAATAAAATATTATGTTGATACAACTCACAAAGGAGGTTCTTCTCCTTGGGAATACATTGAGAGTGAGTTGTGAGAAAAGTGAGAGGATTAGTTATTGGGGAGAGGTAGGTCTACAAGTAAGGGAAGCCTATGCCAACATACCTAACTAGACCTTTTGGCTCTCTAACTTATTGATTGTGTGTTCTAATAGATCCACTTTCTTCTTGTCCTCCTCCTCTACCTCCCATTTCATCTTATATATTTATGTAGTCTCAACCCATCTATGTTTCAACTCACTAACAATTTTCTAGTGTTATTTGAAGGGTATCACCTCCTCCTCATAAGAAGCCAGCAAGTGTTTCCACATGTCCTCTTATGCTGTTATCCACTTCATATCTTCTTCTGCTCTAGTTTTAGTATGAATACTTTTATCAGTAGTGCAATTTTCAGTTTGTATTGCCACATCTCTCTTTTATTTTTCTGCACTAGGGGTTACCTCCTTTTGTTGTTTCATGGGTTCCTTGGTAGAAATAGAGTTTGTTGCTAAGGCAAGGAATTGTAATACTTCAAAGGATTTCCCTTGATCTGATTTTTTCCTCATTACATCAATCATGATTTAAACATAAAAGAAATCATGGTTTGCTCATTCCTTCCATCCTTATAGAGTTTTAAATTATATAGGAATGGCAATAATTGTTTCTTCACCATTGGTTTCTACAGGTGTGGCAGCAGGTGTGCCCATAATAGCAACAGGAATTTCTTCTTCATGTTCAATAGCAGAAGTGTCAAGATGCATCCCTATAGAGTGGTAGCAACTACATCTTCAGGAGTAGAAGCAACTATATTTGAGGGAATAACAGAAATTATGCCCTCAAGAATAGTAGAAATTGTATTTGCGGCCTCATCATCTGAATATGTGTCCATTAAAGTGGTGAACCCTTCTCCAAGGCCACTCCTTGTTGGTTCTTGTGTGTTATCAAGGTCACTAGCCCTAAATTCTTCAAACCCTATATCCCTTGCCTTTGTTGGTTCTTGTGTGTCAGTAGGGATGGTGTCTTTATAGTGTTCTTGGATTTCCTCTTGTTGGCTATGTGGGGCCTGACCTAGGTTCAGTTTTAGTTAGCCAAAGAAATCCCTACACCACTGGCCCTTTCGGCATCAGCGCGGGAAGTGCGGACTGAAGTCTCACCTGAAGCAGTATGGGGGGATGTTGGAAACAAGTTTCTGCACCCTGATATGGTCGTGATGTCAGTTTATTCCTTTTGTTCCTGCTTTCACACAAGTCGTTAAGTTTTAGGGCTCTGTCCATCTGGCCCTTTGTTCAGCCCTTCCGTACCTCCGCGAAGGCGTACCATTGACCATCGCGTAGCCCTAACCTTCAGTTCAGGTACTTTCATGCTACTAGAGCAACCTATTGTGCAGATTCCCAGATTATTTTAAGTGTCTTACTTACCTTATTAAATGATCATGGTTAGCACCGTGTAAATAGATATTCTTACTTGCGTTCAATTAACAAACGTAATTACATAAATTTGCACATCACATAAGCATTGTAAATGAAATCCATACATAATATGACAAGATGCATTAACAGGAAACAAAGACATGGAATCTGTAGAATGCTTCTCTTTATTGATATCTTTAGATGATTACAGACTCTACCCACCTTGCGCACACAGCTGCAGGGGTCTGCGCACTCAGCTGTGGACTTCCACCCTAGGCCTCTATGCATTCAGCTCTAGAGCCTCTACCTACACTAAGACCCGAAACTTAGACACCTCTAAAGACTTCCTCCTTATCGCTTAAGGCTTCTTTTCCCCTCAAAACTACGTAGAGCTTACTTACTTAGCTCTTTTTATACAATCCCATGGTCCGCAGACCATGGGTAGATATTTACAGCTGACTTTACACTTTACAAAATAAGGGTGGACAACCCTTTATGACTCATGACACCTTCGTGCTCCATGACCACAAAATGCGGAGACTTTACAACTTTATTACAAAACTTGACCCAAAACATGGGCTTTTAGCCCCAAAACTATCCTTGGGGGATCCCGTTCCCAATAGGCCCCAACACAAACATCGTGACTCACCCTTGAGTCACTCTACAGGCACGGAGATCTTAGCACGAAGACCTCCCAGCTCGACCTGTATGACCATAACCTCCAAAGTGCACTGTGCGGCTGCTTGCTTCGTGTCTTCAACCATCTGCTCAATCACTACTCCTGAACTGTCGGCCTAAAGCTTTTGTTGAGTCGCTTGTAGAGTCGCAAGATTTTCTTCAATAGAGGCCGTAACCACATAAGCCTTATCTAGCCAGGGATTCAATTGCACCTTCAGCACTGCTTCCTTGTGCTGTGCTGCATCCACCTGTTCTTTCAGCTGCTTGGCCTCCTGCAGCTTTTCCAGTCTATGTGTGAGCGTGATGGTTCACACTGTGCCTTTGACCTCATCATAGCATTGCTACAGTTCTCACGCATTTGTCTCCAATGATTGTACATTAGGGTCCTCCTACAAGCTTATCAGGATCTCGAACGACTATTCAAAGAGTTGTGTGCAGTCCATTACTGCATTATCAACTGTCATTATTGCCTCTATGACAGTAGTCGCACACTGCTCCTTTACTTCTAGCGGAGTTGAAGGCTGGGCCTTCAACTGTAATTCGGTGATCTGTAGGTTCAACTCCAACTAAAACCTTGCCATTTCTGTATCAGTGTTGCACACCCCTGTAGCCAGCTTCCTAATGCGCATCTCGACTAGTTCTTCCTCTGGAATGGCCAACTCTAGGACCATTCAACATGCCTCCTCCACGACCTGAAGTATACGCTTGTTTTGGTCGATCACCTTGGTCATGGCGGCGATGGGAGAGTCTTGCTGTAGTGAAATCTGCTCATTGTTAATCCACTGCTCACTGATCACCTATAGAGTGCGATGCTCATAGGCCCTCAGCTCTGCAATTAAGCCATCCTGCAATAGGTGAAGCGCCTCGCTAGAGAGCGCTGCCAAATTCAACCCTACTCCCTTGAGGGCACTGATAATGGGCCTGTCAGCTTCATTCTTCATGGTTAGTGCTCCATCAAGCAGCACTATCGTACTAGAGACCTTCGCGCATTTCATATTGGTAGCTTCTGAAGTGCCAATAGCAAGGCTAGTGGACACCATGCCAGCCTTGTTACACTCAGGTCTACGCTCTTGCAGACCTATCTGGATGGCCCCCAATATTAGTTTTTTTTGCTACTCAAAATGTTGCATGGCCTTCACAGTGACATCTCGCACTGTGTCTCCAATGTCTTGCAGTCACCCTCTATGAGGGTAATTGGTTCCAACGATGTCTTAGTGGCCTTGGACTTCTTCCTCTATCCTCATTTTTCTTGTTCCCTTGGACGCTTGATGTGGGCAGACATTACCTGTGGGTCTGCATCATGCTGCTCTGTTTGCTCGTCCATCTCTTCCTCTATCTCGGGTAAAGGTGACCTCACACCTTTGTCAGAGCCCTGCTCTATTCTACCTGTTTTCTTCTCCATCTGTTGAGCATCATCACGTTCCGTGTGGGCCTTGTTAGTGGCCTCCTTCTTTCTCTTTTCGACTAGCTGCGTCATCTTGAGTTTGGCCTCCTCCTTCTTGTGTTGCATGGTGAACTTGCTCCCTCCCACCGCCAAGTCTGCTATAGTGTGCCATTCTGCTGGCCAACGATCAAGTACTGCATCAATGGCATCATCCGTTGCCAGGTAAGGCAAGTCATACCATGTCTGCGCAGGGTCCTTCCACGCCCTGATGGACACATGGTGAAAATCGGCCTTAAACTCTGCATAGCCCTATAGGTTGGCAAACATCGTAGGCGACAATTGTGGTTTGTGATTGATGGCCATGTGAATGTTCATCTCCATCAAGATCTAGAAGATCTTGTTGTCCTTGATGCACTGTGCATCCTTGGTCACCCATAGCGAAGCGTACTTCACTGCTTCTGGTAGGTCTAGTGCGACCGAAGGGAATTGACTGTCCTCTGGCAGCTCCCATGCTACCATCACAATAGACAGCAAGAGCCACACATAGTGGAATGTCTTGTTGAGATCCTGTGCCTCGCAGCAGTTCGCAAGGAACTCACCACGGAGAGAGTCCACCCAATTGAGCTGGAATCCTTTGGGGCACTAGGCTGCTAGCACGACGACAGGCGCTGGCACCTCATCGGCATGACACTTCCTCATCACCTTCCTGACCAAAATCTATGTAGCCACCTTTACAGCAGGTGCTTGATATGGCATATTCGCATGGCTTCTTCACTAGCTTAAACTACTTCTTCATGGCCTCCACAAGGGCCTGCTCACCACCTTTTCCACTAAACATCATGGCCGGATTTTCTCCTGTGTAGGGAAACCACATGATTCTATGGATCAATCTACTAGTGATGGGTATTGGCTCCTCCAGCCACAGACACCCATCATGCACCAAGCATAGCAGCTCCTTAATGACCAAGACTATAATCAGAGTGCGGTTGTAGTGCGGCACCCATAACAAGTCAAGAAAGCCTGCCTTGTCTACTCCTCTGAGCCACCTCCATGGCTCCAATGCAGTCATCCCAGTGGTTGTGTCAATAATGCGACATATTAGCTGCTCAGTTGCCAAGTGCGGGAACTTCTCAGGGTCAGTTAAGTCCCAATCTTCAAGCATTAATAGCGGAACCCACCCCAAGCGTGGTCCTTCGAAGACAATCTCATCCGGCAGTAGAGGTGTTTGCAGGGGACCTTGCTCTCATTGATATCTTTTGGCACCTTGGTCTTGCCCTTATGCGGAGGGACATACTCAGGAAACCGAGTGATAGGGTTAGCACCCTGGACTTCAACTTCCTCCACGTCTATTCCTACATCCTCATCATCCATCGAGATGTCTTCGATTTCTTCCTCCTTCATCTCCAGATTGATGGCTTTTCCCTTTTCCTATGCGGTGGGCTTGTCCTTCGGTGGATTTATTCTCGGCGTTGCACACACCGATATTGTAGGCTACTTGCCCTTCTTATCCTTCGCGCTCTCCTTGGTTGGGGTGGGATTTGGTCTCGATGTCCTTGGCGATTTGGGGACTTCCGCTAATACATCAACAACCTCTAGAGTAGCTTCTTCTGCCTCCATAACAATTTCTGGCACCGACTCCTCAACTGTCACTGCTTCGGTATCCATAGCTTATGTGGGTGCTGACATGATGTTCTGCAATAACTCCTATGTCACCTTTGGCAATGTCTCAAATACTGAACTGGCTATTAGAGCTTCGAAGTGCTCGCGGTTCATGTGTTCTTGAGAGCTCAACAACTCAATTCTCAAAATTCCAAGTGTTTTTTGCTGGGAAACCACCTGTAATTTATAGGGAATTTTGAATTCAAATCCAACCCTTCCCCCCATATTCGATTCATTAATGTTTGATTGGCGGAATATTTTCAAGGATCTGACCATTAAATTTCATCTTAAATGTCAGTCTCCCACTATGTTTGGCCGCATTTCTACAGTCCAATCATGAATAGTGATTTTAACGATCACTTTCTAGCCAAACTTCGTGATTTCTCCATAGGTAGTGCAACTCCCTTCGCATTGTTGTGAACCCTGTGACACTTCCCTGCTTCATACAATCCTCCAATCGTACAGCTCCCCAACCCGAGCAGTGTAGTTTATAGTCTCGCGCCTCCTTTCAGCTGCTTGGAGTGCTAAGATTGTGCTACCTTCATATAATCACATGGTCGGACCACCGGTGTATGGCTTCAGTTGACTTCCATTCACCTTTCCTAGGAAGGGATCTCCATTCAATTTAACCAACTGAACTGCTCCTCCATTGATAATCTCCTTAATGACATAGGGCCCTAACCAGTGCATTATGAATTTTCCTGGAAATTTATCAAACTTGCTGTCATATACAAAACCAATTCATTTACCTTAAAGATGTGCAGCTTAATGTGTCAATCATCCCACGCTTTTTGTCGTTGCTTTTGGATTTGCTGGTGAAATCGAACTAGAAATCTTTCTTCCTCAAGCTCAACCAGTTGCGCGAGCCTCTCCTCCAGGGCTTCGCGATCTGTCATACCCGTGAGTGCCGCTATGCGCAGACTAGGCACAATGTATTCCATGGGCATCACCGCTTCAACACCATATACAAGCCTAAAGGGTGTTTGTCCAATCAACTTCTTGCATGTCATGCGATAGGCCCATAGTATTGTGGGTATGTGTAGGTCCCAATCACTTCCCTGAGTGTTGTAAACCTTGGCCAGCGTGTTTTCTAGCACTTTATTGAATGCTTCCACCATCCCATTAGCCTATCGGTGATAAGGCATGCTCTTCTGGTGATATACCTGAAATTCCTCTATCAGCGCACTGATCGTTTCATTCAGAAAGTGCATACTGTGATCACTCATCAAAATCCTTGGACACCCAAATCACATCTGTACATACTCAAAGAGGAACTTTGTAGCAGTCACACCCATACAATCCTTTACAGGTCGTGCCTCCACCCATCGATTCAAATACTATGTCGTGGTGATAATGTATCGTGCTCCTGTCTTCTTCCCTTGGGACTGAATGGGTCCCACAAAATTTATCAGCCATTTCTCAAAGGGTTGTAACGTCATCTCTGGATTCAGAGGCAACTCATCCCTTCGTGATGGCCTGCTAGTCCTTTGACACACATCACACACTTTGCAGTAAGTTTTTGAATCGTGATGGAGGGTTGGCCACCACAACCCTGCATGTAGAATCTTCTGTGTGGTTGCTCTTCCTGCATAATGTCCTCCTGCGACGCCCCATTAGCATCCCCAAGGATACTGCTCCTTTCAAACTCTAGTACATATCAAAGAGTTTAGACTTCTGTGATCCATATTTGATTGTTAGATATTTCAGCAAAATCACATAGAGAATCATTTGTCGACGCGTTTTGAACCAACTAGTGTGGTTCATCGTCAGGACAAGTTGAGGAACAAATCTGAGAGATCCATTAAATAGAGTATGCAGGTCCTTCAACGGCTATATGAACAGGCAACGGTTAAAAAGTCCTTTACCGGTTATAATATATAAATATAAATATATATTTATTATTTTAGTTATTATTATTATTTAATTAATTAATTATTTATTTATTTATTTACACTAATATTATTGTATTATATTAGCCTCAAGCTAATATTACTATATTAATTTTAAATTAACATTTTTGAATATTATTATCAATAATATATTAGGGTAATTTATATTTTATTTTTATATACTATTATTATTATTATTATTAATTTTTATTTATTTATTTATTATTATTATTATTCATTATTATTTTTATTTTTATATCAAATTATTAAATTGTTGTCATTAATAGTAATATTATTGTAATAACCTTTAGTAATATTATAAGATTAACTCCAAGCTAATATCATAATGTTAATTTCCAATTAATATTAATAATATTAGTCTCAGGTAAAATTATTATTATCTTAATTTTTTTATTTTTATTTTATATATATATATTTTTATTTTTTTATTTTTTTATATATATATGAGTGAAATGAATAAAATTACAATAGTTAATTATTATTAATCCAGGTCTAGGGTGAGTAATTAAAAGGGTGATATTACTATTACTAAACCAATGATATCAAGAGAAAACAACAACCAGCTAAACAAACAGAGAGGGGTCACGCGAAGAAGAGGTTAAGGTAAAAGGGCTAGGATCCAACACCTACTAATCTTCCAGCCGTCATCCCTATTGAGATTCAAAGGTCTTTTCTCGATCTCAAGGGCTTCCCTCAATTTACGATGGTGAAATTGCACCACTCTTGCGATAACTTGAGCCTCTTCGATACAGACTTGATGTTTAGTTTTCTCGGCATGCTCAGCAAGGGCTGAGAACTTAGCCCTACCATTCCTCAAGTCTGCTGCATGCTCACTGATCCTTTGATTAATTGAGCGACCAGTTTCACCAATGTATGGGGCCCCGCAGGAACAGGGAATGACATAGACCCCTTTCATGTCTTTAGGGTCGACAGGATCTTTAACAAATCTCAGCGAGCTATGGATGGTGTTAAGAGGTCTAAAGGTCAAGGGGATATTATGCCTCTTAAGAATCCTGTCGATCCTATCAGTGGTTCCTTGGATGTAGGGGAGGTGTACACCAAGGATCCGGTCTTTAGGATCTTTTTGGATAGAGGGCTCCTTCCGGGCTCATTGACCCTGATACCGCTCGGTTAGTTGAGTTATGTCTTACTTCCACCTTTTTTTAGCTTCGAAGGAGAGTTCTATGAGCAAACTTGTGGGGTGGCCATGGGCTCCCCCCTATCCCAGTCGTCGCAAATATTTTTATGGAAGGTTTCGAGTCCAGAGCTTTGTCCTCAGCCCGTCTCTTGCCAAAGCTTTGGAAGAGGTTTGTAGATGACACTGGTGTCGTTTGGTCTCATGGTCATGATGAGTTGGATCTCTTCTTCCGTCATCTCAATGAACAATCCTCTGCCATTAAGTTCACTATGGAAAAGGAAGTCAACGGTTGCCTTCCCTTCCTGGATGTTCTCATCTCAAAGAATATTGATGGTTCCTTCTCCCACCAAGTCTTTCGAAAAAGGACTCACACCGACCAATATCTCCATGCTAGCTCTCATCATTTCCTTGCTCAGAAGTTAGGCGTTCTCAACACGCTAGCTACTCGTGCATTAAGAATATCTGATGAGAAAAACTTAGCGAAGGAGAAGGCTCATCTCCTGGATGTCTTCGTTAAAAATGGTTACAGTAGACACCTAGGTCAAAAATCCTTCCTCAAAGCCCGGAAGGAGCCCTCTGTCCAAAAAGATCCTAAAGACCGGATCCTTGGTGTACACCTCCCCTACATCCAAGGAACCACTGATAGGATCGCTAGGATTCTTAAGAGGCATAATATCCCCTCGACCTTTAGACCTCTTAACACCATCCGTAGCTCGCTGAGATCTGTTAAAGATCCTGTCGACCCTAAAGACATGAAAGGGGTCTATGTCATTCCCTGTTCCTGCGGGGCCCCATACATTGGTGAAACTGGTCGCTCAATTAATCAAAGGATCAGTGAGCATGCAGCAGACTTGATGCATGGTAGGGCCAAGTCCTCAGCCCCTGCTGAGCATGCTGAGAAAACTAAACATCAAGTCTGTATCGAAGAGGCTCAAGTTATCGCAAGAGTGGCGCAATTTCACCATCGTAAATTGAGGGAAGCCCTTGAGATCGAGAAAAGACCTTTGAATCTCAATAGGGATGACGGCTGGAAGATTAGTAGGTGTTGGATCCCAGCCCTTTTACCTTAACCTCTTCTTCGCGTGACCCCTCTTTGTTTGTTTAGCTGGTCGTTGTTTTCTCTTGATATCATTGTTTTAGTAATAGTAATATCACCCTTTTAATTACTCACCCTAGACCTGGATTATTAATAATTAACTATTGCAATTTTATTCATTTCACTCATATATAAAAAAAAATAAAAAAAAAATTAATTAATTAATTAAAAAAATAAAAATAAAAATATAAAAATATAAAATATAAAAATATAAAAATTAAAATAAAAAATATAAAATAAAAATATAAAAATTAAGATAATAATAATTTTACGTGAGACTAATATTATTAATATTAATTGGAAATTAACATTATGATATTAGCTTGGAGTTAATCTTATAATATTACTAAAGGTTATTACAATAATATTACTATTAATGACAACAATTTAGTAATTTGATATAAAAATAAAAATAATAATAATAAATAAATAAATAATAATAATAATAATAATAATAATAATAATAATAATATATAAAAATAAAATATAAATTACCCTAATCTATTATTGATAATAATATTAAAAAATGTTAATTTAAAATTAATATAGTAATATTAGCTTGAGGTTAATATAATACAATAATATTAGTGTAAATAATTAATTAATTAATTAATTAATAATAATAACTAAAATAATAAAAATAATAAATAAATAAATATATATATATATTTATATTTATATATTATAACCAGTAAAGGACTTTTTAACCGTTTCCTGTTCATATAGCCGTTGAAGGGCCTGCATACTCTATTTAACAGATCGCTCAGATTTGTTCCTCAAGTTGTCCTAATGATGAACCACACTAGTTGGTTCGAAACGCGATGACAAATGATTCTCTATGTGATTTTGCTGAAATCTCTAACAATCTAGTACATATCATCACAATATCTCATCGGACCCAATTTTGTACAGATGCTCGGCAATGACAAAAAATTCTGCTACACGCACCACTAACTTCTTCTTCTACTGGATGGTGTAGTCCTCCGGGGCAGTTCCTGTCGTTAGGAAGTGTATGATATCTTCAAAATGACCATCTGCGATGTGCACTGAAAATAGTTGCACATCAAGCAATCCCTCCTCCAAATTAGTGGGCTCTTCCCCTGTTTCGATGTGCGACAAATGGTCTGGTCCCGCGTTCAGTCATCCATCCTTCACAATAACCTCAAAATCATAATCTTGGAACAATAACAACCACCTACAGATTCTCCCCGCCAACATAGGCTTATTGACCAAGTATTTCAACGCAGAATGATCCTTATACATCTTAAAATGGCCACCCAACAAATAGTGTCTAAACTTCTGGAGCATGTATACCATGGTTAACCCTTCATGCTCAATGGTGGAATAGTTCTTCTCCACCTTGGATAACCTTTTGCTTGCAAACGCTATAAGATGGTCCAAGTATCCTCCACCAGCCTATGTCATTACTTCTCCCAACACTATACATTGCAGGTCGACATGTACATGAAACTACTTCTTCCAATCCGAGAAGACTAAAATTGACGCGGTGACCATATTTTCTTTCAACATATCCAAGCTTTTCTTACAGTCTTCGTTCCAGCAGAATGTGACATCCTCTTTCAACAACTTCTCCATAGGCACGGTGATCTGGGCATAGGCTTTGATAAACTTTCTATAATATCTAGTATGTCCTAAGGCTGCTCATAGCTATTTCACATTCCTCAGCGCTTCCAAGTTAAGTATCACCACGATCTTCGTGGGGTATACCATCAATCCTTGTCTACAAACCACATGACCCAACAGAGTCCTAAAAGGAACACAAAACAGGCATTTCTTCAGATTGAGCATGATCTAGTATCTTCGATAGGTATCTAGCATTAGGCGCAAACTTGCCACATGGCGTTTCACCAGCCCAAACACAGTCTAGTCATCAAAGTACACTTCCAAAAACTTGTGGATAAATTCCTTGAACGCAGGAATGACTACGTGCAAAAAAATCGCAGGCGCATTCTTCAATCCAAAAGGCATTACAGTGTACTGAAAACATCCCCACTCAGTCGCAAAGGTCGTCTTCCTCCTATCCTCTGATGCGATTTTGATCTGATGGTATCCAGAGAACCCATTAATGAAGGAATATGCTTCCTGGCTACCTACATTGTCCAACACTTCATTAGTGAACGGAGTCGGGAAAGGATCATGTACGCAAGCATCATTCAACTTCCTGAGGTCTATGCATATCCTTATTTCATCCTTCTGCTTCTTTTCCTGTACCACCATTGGGCTTACCTAATCAGATTCTTCTACAGGCTCAATGATGCCTACTGCGAGCATCTTGTATAGCTCTAAGTGGACCTTCTCCTTATACTTCAGATTGAGACGGTAAGGTCTTTGCTTAACCAACTTCACGTCGAACTTCAACGGGATATTCATAACACCCAGGTCTCCTATTAGCCCTTTTAGATCCATAAACTTGGTAGAGAACAAATCATGGTATTCGTGGAGAAATTCAACGACCTTATCCATTGTTGCATCATCCTAGTAATCTCCAATCTTCATGAATTTGGGCTTTGCCTCCTTACCAATATTTACCTGTTTTGTTTTCAGTGGCGCGATTATATCGAGATTCTCAATCTATGGTCCCTCAACCTTGCAGTGACCTTCTGTTTCAAGGATGTTAATCTTTCATGGATCCTCATCTTCTTCTTCAGCAGTCACGTTATAGCATTCCAGTGCATAACTCAGCTGAGTAGTCCAATCGGGTTGAATCAGGTCCAATGAATCCTGCGGTATCCTAAAGATTGTTGCTTTAACTTCTTGTAATGCCTCGTCAATACAGTCAAACCCGTCTTCAAAGATAGATGTCATTATTAATCCTTCGCGCAAAATATCCCATTCACTTGTACCATGGCGAAGCTCTATTTCTAAGTACCAGTTCATCGGGATGACATCCAGAGTGTGATAGAACAAGTGCACCCATTCAGGTTGGGGCTTTGCTCCATAAGCCTAAGCCAATTTGGCCAAGTGCAAGCGTGGATCATCCTTCCCATCATATTTGTCTATCATTCATACCTTCGGCTTCCAAAAGTGTGTTCTCATCATCCTCCTACACTCGCGCCAATCATCAAAGCTACCCTTATGCGTACCCCACCACCTTGTGGGCGTAGCACACAGTGCCTAGTCCAAAGCCTTGAAGCACTACTTCTCTAGTACCTCCCTCTCAAATGCATCCAAAAATATATCTTCATCATTCAGGCCATCATAAGTGGGCAAATTTCTTACCTATGACGACACACAGTGCAACGACCAGGTCATCATGTTATAGCTTAGCGTGGTTACTTCATGTAACCGATTTTAGCAGCACTCTAATTCTTCATCAGAGTCCGAGGTGTAGGAACTATCGCGATCCCATGTAATTCATCCATTCGCTGTTGGATTCACCTAACCTTGGTCTCATGTTGTTATTCTATATATATAGTCCAAATCGTCATTGCTCTCATAATTGCGGACTGGTTCAGTATAGCGCGATCCTTCAACATGATCTAGGGGTACTATTACGCGGAGCGATTTCTTTTCAAATATCATTTTTCACTTCTTTAGGTTGATTACCCTGTTCATATCAGTAGCCCAATCAATGCCAAGGAGCGCAGGGTAGGGGTTGTTGTCATCCACAATTTCTATTACCTCAAATTCAACCAACGCGCTCACACCTTCAATATCTACAGTCACCCCTTGCAGCCGCCCCATGGGGATGATCTTTTGCTGATTGGTCATCATTAACTGAATCAGAGACCACTGTAGCGCGGGTCTTCCCATCTGTTTCCAAGTCTACTTTGGTAGGACGTTCGTGTCTGACCCCAGATCTAAAATAACCTGATCCATTTCGTATTCTCCTATCTGCGTGGTCAGCCTCATCTCTCATCATGTCCTTGCTTTATGCTTACCAATATTTTGTACCACGCGTGGTTTACTCGGAGTGTTTCTGGCGCATCTATTTATAAGCTCCTGTAATTCCTTCATGACCTTGCTATCACGTAGCAGCTTCATGCAGGTCTCTAGAAAGGTCGTAAGCATAGAAGGGCCCATCTCCTGATCTGGCTTATCCTTGATCCTTGAGGTGGAGGCCTCAGCGAAGCTCTCCTTTGCTTCCATGAACGTTTCGTGTGTGTGCTCCAAATCAAATTTAGCCTCCTTTGTCGGAGCTTTGCGAACCCATGCGTTGTCTTTGGACTGTTTCCCCTTATCATCTCCTGTTTCAATTCCACTTCAAATCACTTTTTTCACATTCAGATCCTCTTCGTGAGGCTCAAACCTCATCATCTGTAGGTTTTGAGTCAGCTGAGGTGGTAGCACCCCTTTTTCGTGTATCCTCGCTATCAACGTAGGACAGTCCTCCATTTCATGATCAAACAGAATGAAATATTTGCACAACGGACGCGTTAGGTTAGTGCAATCATGGGCATAGTGTCGTGGTCCTCTACAATTGTAGCAGATTAGTTGTCCCTAGGCTCTTCTAGGTCCTCCTTCACCTCGCCCTCGTCTGTGCCCTTGAAATCCTATCCATGCCATCCCTACGCTCTGGTCAGGGGGGCGCATTTCTGCCTGAACCCTATAGGTGGGTGTTATGTCCATCATCAATTCATAGCTTCTGCAGTTGCGCTCATCATGCCCTACCGACCTACAGAAGTTGCAGAACAGCTATTGTGGTGTTTGTACAAACTTCTGCGGAAAATGACAGTTATTTGTCATATGCTTTCCCTCTACCTGACATATATCACAACATAATGCAGGCCCCGTGCTCGGTCCTACTTGAGCTTTCGGCCTCAAAGGAATCAGTCCTCCTCCTGCAATATAGTTTGCAAAGACTAGGAAATGGTCTTTGTCATGCCCCTGACCCTTGCATTTCAGGCACCATACCTCTTCGCGCACCTCCGGTTGAACTGTTCTGTCTTGCTTCAAACTTTGCATTTCAAGGCAAAGATTTTGCAACTACGCATGGATCTGCTGAACCCCCATATTCGGATCTTGCATCGGTGTTTTACGTAGTCTCATTGCAATCTCCAAGGCTTCAATCTTCTGTTGTGACAACGTAGCCCTTAGGTGTGGCAGGAGTGAAGCCACGAACCACTTGCGGTGTTGTCCATTTGTTAAGTTCATATTAGCTTCGTGGATTTGACACTTCAACGTCTAATCTAATTCCCAAGTTGTATCACCTGGTTTCATCGCGATTTCCTTGAACCCCACAATCGACTATTCCTTGGATTTAGGCCTTTTGAATTCTTTATTCAGTGCGGCCTAGATGTCCACCGCCCCAGTGGTTGGGTTATCATTAGAGTATTTAATGTACCAGGTTAGTGCATGATCCTGCAGAGCACTAACTAGTGTTGCCTTCTTCATGTGATCATCTGTAATGCCCTGAGCTTCCCACACAGCTTTCACAATGAACCAAAACTAGTCTGGGTCCTCATTTCCCAAGCCTTTGAACAAAGGCAGCTTCACTAAATTTTCCATGCTAAACTGCGGTGGAGGTGGTGGTGGTATGGGTGAAGTCGCAAGTGATGGTGGTGAAGTTGGAGGTGGTGTGGGTGGAGGTGGAAATCGCGGGAATCCTTGTCTTATTAACTGAATTTCACTTCACGGAGAAGCCTACGCTACTCCCTCTTCGTCACCTAGTGGAGGTGAAATTAATGGACTATATTCAGGACCCTTTCTCCCTTCGTTCCTGTAAGTCTTTCCGCTTTGTGTAGCTCCTAACATCAAGGTAGCTGCATAACCCGCTTTTTGCACAATAACATCTTAATCCAGGTATTCAAAGACTTCAAGTACTTACCTTGCGGACCTTTGAAAAAGCGTTGCACTGCCTCACTATAGCTAACTGAGGTATCGACCGTGAATTCAGTCACAAATCCTCCTATGATGCGATCGATGCAATGATCAACAGCGCGGGTGATCTTATCCTCAGAGGCTTCCAATATCTATACTAACTCTAGGGTCTAGATAAAAGGACCGTCAAGTCTACACCTTCCTTAGCTATCCGCTAGCTTCGTGATCCATTCATATAGCTCAACCAAAAAGGAACAGAAAAGGATCTCATGGATTTCTATATATAGGTACCTATTTAGCCACTATTCCTTTGTCAGTCACAGATTTCTGTTCTCCTACACCGCAAATTCATGGATCTTCCTATCCAACCGGTCTTCGATCTCTTTCTTAGTTGGATTCCAGTGATACAACATTACACATCTCTTATGTAAATTCTGGTTCCGGCAACGGAACCATTTTTTGGATGCGTGGGGCCTAACCCAGGTTCAACATTAGTTAGCCAAACAAATACCTACACTACTGGCCCTTTTGGGATCAGCCCGCGGAGCGTGGATCAAAGTCTCACCTGAAGCAGTATGGGGGGATGATGGAACCAAGTTTTTGCACCCTAAGATGGTCATGATGTCAGTTTATTCCTTTTGTTCCTACTTTTGTGTAGGTCATTAAGTTCTAGGGCTCTATCTGTCTGGCCCTTTATTCCATCCTTCAGTACCTCCACGAAGGGGTACGATGACCTTCATGCAGCCATAAACTTCGATTCAAGTACTTTTGCACTGCTAGGGCAGCATATTGTGTAGATTCCCAGATTATCTTAAGTCTCTTACTTACCTTATTAAACGATCACATTTAGCGCCATGTAAATAGATATTCTTACTTGCGTTCAATTAACAAACATAATTACATACATTCACACATCACATAAGAACTATAAATGAAATCCATACACAATATGGTAAGATGCATTAACAGGAAACAAAGACACAAAATTTGTAGAATGCTTCTATTTATTGATATCTTTAGATGATTACAGACTCTTTCCACCATGCACACACAGCTGCAGGGGTCTGCGCACTCAGCTACGGACTTCCACCCTAGGCCTCTGCGCACTCAGCTGCAAAGCCTCTACCTATGCTAAGACCCAAAACTTAGGCTTCTCTAAAGACTTCCTCCTTATCGCTCAAGACTTCTTTTCCCCTCAAAACTGCTTATAGCTTACTTACTTAGCTCTTTTTATACAATCCCATGGTCTGCGGACCATGGGTAGATCTTTACAACTGACTTTACACTTTACAAAATAAGGGCAGACAACCCTTTATGACTCATGACACTTTCGCGCTCCGTGACCACAAAATGCGGAGACTTTACAATTTTATTACAAAACTTGACCCAAAACATGGGCTTTTAGCCCCAAAATTGTCCTTGGGGGATCGCGTTCCCAACACCTCTACTCATGCTAGTTCTTATGGTAGAAGAAGGGGTTTGGGTTACAATAGGAGTGTATCACATCCTTTTCTTTATGGGAACATATGGGGGTAGCTTCTGGTACCCTGTCTTCTCTTAGTGGCCATATTGCTACTAATTATCTCAATTTTATGGTTGCTTTCCTTTGGTGGCATTGTCTTTCTTAGAACTTCTTCCTCAACAAGCATCGACGAGTACTGAGTAGCCAACATATTCACGGCAATGTATTCTTCTTCCTTCATAGTTGCAGTAGGTGGAGTTGCAACAATGTTGGGCTCATTCGGCAGATTTGTAGCCACTGGAGCTATAGTAACATCTTCCCATGATTTTCATACTCTGTTTAAATCCCTCTCCACCAGCTATATAATAAGCTCATGGTAAAAGACAACACCTATTCATCTATTTTCTTTATTTACATAGGTTGTCATGTATTGTAGGTTTCTGAGCAAGAATTATGATCAATTGATAGTGTGATCGTGTCTAAGATGGTCAAGGAGGAAGATGTGTTGTAGGTATATAGTCCCATAATGTCCCTCAAATGTGATATAGCTTTTAATAAGTGAGGCTATATATCCCTAAGGATTGTTATACAGAATTTATGACTGCGGACAGAAGTGTCTTCCCTATGCTTGGTGGACTGACCTAGAACATTAGAAAGCAAAGGGAACAATGTATTCCTTAAAGTAATTGAATGATGGGATGAAGCCTACCTGGATTCTATCGCAATATTATCTCCATCCTTGGCTTGTGCACTCCAATCCTAGCTCTTATTTATATAATTAGAACCTGCACAATCAAACAAGACAAGCCAAAGATCTACAAAATCTATGTCGCGCAATCCAATCACTTCATTCAATAGATCGACATGGTATTGAAATACATGAAATCATAACATCATATATAGGAAAATAGTCTACTCTTTGTATTAATAGAAATGGAGAGAGTTACAACCAAAAATAAGACTTGATCTAGTAGAAGAGCTCCCCAAGTTGACTTGTCCTTTCCTTGAAACAAATTATGCCTCTATGTCACCCTAATGCATGAAATAATCTCTCAAAACAAAAACATGAGGGTAGAATGAATATCCAAAAGCCAACCCCTTGCCCATGGATGGTTGTAAATATATATATGAGGGAGGTAGTTCATGAATTCTTATCCATTTACAAAACTAGGATTGAGATCCACTTGAGATGGAAGGATGAGCTCAAGGGATAAGAGGCAAAAACTCAAAGGTAGTATAGGATAGGATTCGAAGGTTGTATCCAAGATAAATGGTTGAAACAACCTAAGGAAGCTTCTAGAAGAGGAATCTTCAAGATTCTTTTTATTTTTCCTGGATTTCTAGAATCAGCACACCCCCAAGATTGAGAAACCTACTGGTGATTAGCGCAAGTGTAGAGAAGGTCAAACTAGTAGTCAACGCTAGTCCCTAAAGGACCAAGGTGCGCTAGGCCTTAAAAACTTGGAAACTCAACAGTCAAGAGAAGAAACGTAGGGATTCAACAGCGTCATGCTTAGGGCTTTAAGTAGGGATTATGAAAATATGTGAAAATATGTGAATTGGTCTCATTTAAAGGCCTATTGACCAGATGCGAAAAAAATTCCTATAACAAATTTCCCCCTAAAGCGTAAAGTCAGAAATGACAACTAATGACTAAAGTGCTTTACCTTGTTGCAAGTCAGGATCAAGAACAACCATCGAGAGCATCGTCTGTTACAATAAATTTAAATAAAGATATCCTTTCTAAGGGAGGTATAACCATGCTCAGCACATAATCTAACATTACATGTACAATGATTAAAAGACATGTCCACATATGACTAGTGGTGGACCCATGACTAGATGATTGCCTATATGATCATAGCCATCATACATTATGATCCTGTATTAATCCTAAAATCACAGATTAGATGGATGAAACTAGATTCGGGGTCTTCTATCTTGTTCACATGACCAACCAATATATGAGTCTAACCATGTGAATCAATGAGATGAAGTCAAGCATGGTAGACACCATCTGATTATCGATCAATGATGTAAGTCGTTAACAGATGTGAGAGAAGCCATTGATGATGTTAATGGCTCTCATGGTACTCTATTACAATCTGTATGGTGTGAATGGATGAGTTGATGCTGAACACCACACAAAATATTTCAGTCGAAACCTAAGGATGTAAACAAGTCATCGAGAGTGGGGAAACTTTACATTGATGTATGTAAGAACCAAGGTACCAAAGGGGTGTTTCTAAGTCAACTTCCTGGATAATGAGTTGATGTCAACAGGAATAGGCTCGTCACAGGAGAGCCTTGATGTATCCCCCATCAACAACACAAAACAGGTATGATGATTTGAGAAAGAATGACCAGAATGATGTTGATACGGAACTAGATCAGGAAAGGAAGACATGGAATGAAGAATTAAGAGTATTGTAGAAGATATTGACTGAATGACTTCTCTTGAACATAGCTGCGACACTGAAATGGAGTTGGAAGCATTGACCTAAAACTAAAATGGAGGCTTTGAAAAGGTATTATAAACCAAAATACAAGCAGATTCTCCAACCCAAATGCCACAGAGATGAAGTGGAAGAATGTTGTGTTCAAGCATGTGTTACAGGGAAAAGTGTCTATGCAGAACTGCTAATCCCACTAAGGCTGGTAGCTACCTTAGAAACAAACAAAGTAAAACTACTTTCGTTTTCCTTTATGAAAGATAGATGAGAGAAGAATAAAGGAGACCAACCTCTGTCTTGCGCTTGGTTCCTTGCCCGATTCCTCTCTCTTCTAATAGTCTTTTGCTACTTGCTTTCTTGTATACCCAGCTTCACAGAGTACCTGTAAAATCAAAGCAGCATAACACTATATGAGAACATGGATCTATTATCATAAACAATCTAGGATCAGATGTAAATTGACCATACAAATGCATAAAACATAAATCACACAAGAGTATGGAGGAAAACTTGAATAGCTTTATTGATAATCAAGAAAGAGCCAAGAGAGTTACAACCAGTTGTTCTGACCCAGCATCATCCTCTCAGCAAGTGAGCCCCTCTTCACCTCATGAAAAGCTTAGATCACCCAACACTATGACGTTACCTCAAGAAACCAACAGCAATTCCTTACAAGATGCAAAATTCCAGCCTCCAACCTCCTGATCTCTGGGATGAGAGATCTATATATAGATATTTGCAGAGGTGTGAGTCAGCTCTGGGTTTTTGATTAGTGTCTTCTCTCTAATAGTTCTTGATTCCACTTGGAGATCTCATTGATCTCTTACTCATCCTTGGGCGATTTTGAGAGGCAAGTGTCACAGGAGAAGTTTCTGGAAGATTCCATGATCATCCACCTCGCAAACTGTCTCCGCCACTTGTCTTTTCTCGTCCATCGCACCCCATAGAAGGGATTTTTGAAATGCAATGCACTTCCCGTGTGTACAAGGTGAGATGCATCGCACCCTGGCCATGGAGCAAGTGAAATGATCCAGTTTTGACCAGTTCTGAGTAGTTTTTCATGGAGAACTTCTGGGAGATGATGTAATCAGTTGACCTTGTTCTTTTAGGGGTTGGAACAACACCTTTAGGGACTTAGGAGCCCTTAGTTTATGGACATTTATGCTTGGGGTTGCAGTGCCCAAAAATGTCTATAATAGTTGCCCCCTAAAGCATGAGGTCGTTAATCTTTTCTTTTGATGTTGGGTGAAATGCTTTATCATGAGGATCCAAAGTTATTTCAAGCTGGAAGGAGACCTATAATAAGATACAATACAATACATTATCTTCATAATATTTTCATGATCTAGCTGATGCGGGCATTCCCATGCTCAGCTTTATAAATTCATTTTCATGTACATAGGACAGACAATCGTCTGAGTGTAGACTGATGATTCTGGTAGAGCCATCATCCCTTAGATTGGATGATTATCTATGCAGCCATGATGTACATTTGATGTCTTTATTTTCTTGAATATATATCACAGCCTAGATAGATGAAACTAGATCCAGGGTCTTCAATCTCGTTCGATCTTCACTCAAAGTACAAGTCGATCCATGTGAGAGATGTTCTGGAGTCGAACATGGAAAGACATCGCCTGATTACCAGCCAATGATGTAAGCTGTTAATAGGCGCGAGAGGAATCACCAATAATGATAATGATCCTCAAGGTACTACAGTACAATTCACGCGGTGTGAATAAAGGACTTGGCGTCGAACACCACACAAAATATTTCGGTCGAAGGTCATTGATGTGAACCTGTCGCCAGAAGTGAGAAACTTGCCATTGAGGCATGCAAGCTTCAAAGTACTGAAAGGGTTGTTCCTAGATCAACTTCTTGGATAATGAGCTGATGTCGACAAGAAGCGATCCGTCATAGGAGGGCCTTAATGAATCCCACATCAATGACACGGAACGGAGCAAATGATTTTAATGGAGGTGAAAACAATCTGGTGATATAAGGTTCAAGGTAGTGGTCATGAAAGAATGGAGCGTAAATGTATTGCAGCGGGTGAGACACAGGTGAATTCTCTAAGTGACTTCTCTTGAACATATCGGTGACACTAACATGATGGATTGGTAGCATTAACCCCAAATTTGGATGGTGTGATGCGACCATGGTGATGTGACCGGTGAATGAAACAACCCAACTCGACTTGGATGCGGAGTGAAAGTGTCATGTTCAAGAGCGACTTGCTACCAACAAAGTATCTTCAAGTTTTCTTCCCAATTTTTCCCCAGTCATTGCTGACCAGTACCTCTTTATTTTTGTCAGGCTTGAGGAGGATAACATATGCTTGTTCTATAATTTTCCCTTCGGGCAAACCCATCGCTATGTTTTAACGAGCCTAGCGATAGTGAAACTCGTTCTTGTCTACTATGGAAAAGTTTGTCGCTGTCAGGTTTTAATGAGTTTAACGACAAAGATAACTCGGTCCTTTTCAATTTTAGAGAGTCTGAAAAGGGACGTAAAGGAAACTCCAAAAATCCTTTTTCGTCATCTAATCCCTTAAGTCTGAAAAAGTATAAAACAATACAGAAGGGATGAATTTTCGATACTTTTAACGAGCCAAACAAAACAAGCACTCGATATTTTTGTGTAATAATCCCTCAGGTCCAAAAAGATTAAAATCTAAAGGAGGAATAGCACTTCCGATCACTTTAACGAGCTGGAGAGGCCAATGGCTTGGCAATCTTTTCATATTTTACGAGTTAGTTGAAAAGAGCTTAAAGGAGACTCGTCTTTGAGGAACGAGTGATAAATTTGGGTAGCAGCTGATTCCAGGTAAGGTTTGGAATTTTCCAATCACGGCAGTGTCACAAGGATGGCTAACAAGATCACTCTTCGCAGCTATTCCTCAAAAGGGGTAAACAATCAAGTGGAGGTGAATGATCGGCCAATACAAAGTGGAGGTGATGATGAGAACACGATCAAGGCTTCAAAGGTTGAAGTACTACATTCACGATGGTTATTTACCGGAAATTGGTTCATTTTTTAATGAGCTTAAACGCTGGGGGAAACATTTGCTCATTTCTTATGTTTATTTTTTAACGAGCATGAAGTCCGCATTAAAACTGCTCGAGGCAGGTTTATTTTTTAACGAGCTTGAATCCTGTGGTAACATTGCTCGTGGCTAGGTTTATTTTTTAATGAGCTTGAACTTTGTGGAAACATTGCTCATGGCGGGTTTATTTTTTAATGAGCTTGAACCCTGCGGTAACACTGCTCGTGATAAGTTTGCATGCCCCCAGCATAATAACGTCAATTTTCTTGGCAATCAATTTTCTTGGCTTGGGGGGCAAACCCAAATCAATGCTCATCGAGTGTTTGGATAGATAGGTCTAAGGAATATGGTACCTCTTTAGATCCTTGGTCGCATGTACATTCTACAGACGAAGGAATCATTCAATCAATGATGATAGGAGAGGAACCATGGGAAGATTACCACCATCACTCCCATCTTCCAGATTACCATGAAGATTATTCCAGCAACCTTAATCATCCATTAGTTTTTGATTTTCTATCAAATATTGTAAATACGGTGGATTTCGAGGATGGTTCTTATCTCGTGTCGACCTCGTTAAAAAATGAAACAAGGAGTCATGAGGATAGCTCTTTTACTGTGTCAACCTTATTAAAAAATGAAACAAATCCCCTTTCCAAAATCTCAAAGGTAAACCTTCATTCCAACCACCGAGTTGAATGCAATGAAACTTGTGGGGCATGCACCTCGATTTGCGTTATTATGCTGGGGGCATGCAAACTTATCACGAGTAGTGTTACTGCAGGGTTCAAGCTCGTTAAAAAATAAACCCGCCACGAGCAGTGTTACTGCAGGGTTCAAGCTCGTTAAAAAATAAACTCGCATCGAGCAGTTTTATCGCGGAATTCAAGCTCGTTAAAAAATAAACCCGCATCGATCAGTTTTATCGCGGAATTCAAGCTCGTTAGAAAATAAACCCGCATCGAGCAGTTTTATCGCGGAATTAAAGCTCGTTAAAAAATAAACATAAGCAATGAGCAAGTGTTTCCCCCCGCATTTAAGCTCATTAAAAAATGAACTAATTTCCGGTAAATAACTGTCGTGAATGTAGTACTTCAGCCTTTAAAGCCTTGGTCGTGTTCTCATCATCACCTCCACTCTGTATTGGCCGATCATTCACCTCCATTTGATTGTTTACCCCTTTCGAGGAACAGCTGCGAAGAGTGATCCTGTTAGCCATCCTTGTAGCACTGCCGTGATTGGGAAATTCCAAACCTTACCTGGAATCAGCTGCTACCAAAATTTATCACTCGTTCCTCAAAGACGAGTCTCCTTTAATCTCTTTTCAACTGACTCGTAAAATATGAAAAGATTGCCGATCCATTGGCCTCTCCAGTTCGTTAAAGTGACCGGAAGTGCTATCCCTCCTTTAGATTTTAATCTTTTCAGACCTGAGGGATTATTACACAAAAAGATCGAGCGCTTGTTTTGTTCGGCTCGTTAAAAGTATCGAAAATTCATCCCTTCTACTTTTTCGGACTGAAGGGATTAGATGACGAAGATTTTTGGAGTTTCCTTTACGTCCCCTTTCAGACTCTCTAAAATTGAAAAGGACCAAGTTATCTTTGTCGTTAAACTCGTTAAAACCTAATAGCGACAAACTTGTCCATAACAGACAAGAACGAGTTTCACTATCGCTAGGCTCGTTAAAACATAGCGATGGGTTTTCCCGAAGGGCAAATTATAGAACAAGCATATGTTATCCTCCTCAAGCTTGACAAAAATAAAGAGGTACTGGTCAGCAATGACTGGGGAAAATTGGGAAGAAAACTTGAAGAAAATTTGTTGGTACAAGTCGCTCTTGAACATGACACTTTCACTCCGCATCCAAGTCGGGTTGGGTTGTTTCATTCACCGGTCACATCACCATGGTCACATCACACCATCCACATTCGGGGTTAATGCTACCAATCCATAATGTCAGTGTCGCCGATATGTTCAAGAGAAGTCACTCAGAGAATTCACCTGTGTCTCACCCGCTGCAATACATTTACGCTCCATTCTTTCATGACCGCCGCCCTGAACCTTATATCACCAGATCGTTTTCACCTCCATTAAAATCATTTGCTTCGTTCCATGTCATTGATGTGGGATTCATTAAGGCCCTCCTATGACAGATCACTTCTTTTCGACATCAGCTCATTATCCAAGAAGTCGATCTAGGAACACCCCTTTCAGTACTTTGAAGCTTGCATGCCTCAATGGCAAGTTTCTCACTTTCGGCGACAGGTTTACGTCAATGACCTTCGACCAAAAGATTTTGCGTGGTGTTCGATGCCAAGTCCTTTATTCACACCACGTGAATTGTATTTTAGTACCTTGAGGATCATTATCATTATTGGTGATTCCTCTCGCGCCTGTTAACAGCTTACATCATTGACTGGTAATCAGGCGATGTCTTTCCATGTTCGACTCTAGAACAGCTCTCACATGGCACGACTTGTACTTTCAGTGAAGATCGAACGAGATTGAAGACCCCGGATCTAGTTTCATCCATCCGGGCTGCGATATATATTCAGGAAAATAAGGACGTCAAATGTACATCATTGCTGCACAGATAATCATCCAATCTAAGGGATGATGGCTCTACCAGAATCATCGTCTACACTCAGACGATTGTCTGTCCTATGTACATGAAAATGAATTTATAAAGCTGAGTATGGGAATGCCCGCCTCAGCTAGATCACGAAAATATTATGAAGATAATGTATTGTATTGTATCTTATTACAGGTCTCCTTCCAGCTTGAAAGAACTTCGGATCCTCATGACAAAGCATTTCACCTGACATCAAAAAAGATTAACGACCTCATGCTTTAGGGGGCAACTGTTATAGACATTTTTGGGCACTGCAACCCCAAGAATAAATGTCCATAAACTAAGGGCTCTTAAGTCCCTAAAAGTGTTGTTCCAACCCCTAAAAGAACAAGGTCAATTGATTACAGCTTCTCCCAGAAGTTCTCCATGAAAAACTGCTTAGAACTGGTCAAAACTGGACCATTTCACCTGCTCCATAGGAAAAGTGCGTTGCATCTCACCTAAATACACACAGTAGGTGCGTTGCATTTCAGAAAGCCCTTCTATGGGGTGCGATGGGCGAGAAGAGACAAATGGCAGTGTCAATTCGCAAGGTGGAGAAGCATGGAATCTTCCAGAAACTTCTCTTGTGACACTTGCCTCTCTGAATTCGACCGGGGATGAGTAAGAGATCATCAATCTCCAAGTGGAAGCAAGAACTGCTCGAGGTGGGTTTATTTTTTAACGAGATTGAATCATGTGGTAACATTTCTCGTGGCTAGGTTTATTTTTTAATGAGCTTGAACTTTGCGGAAACATTGCTCGTGGCGGGTTTATTTTTTAATGAGCTTGAACCCTGCGGTAACATTGCTCGTGATAAGTTTGCATGCCCCCAACATAATAACGCAAATCAAGGTGCATGCCCCCCAAGCTTCATTGCATTCATCTCGGTGGTTGGAATGAAGGTTTACCTTCGAGATCTTCGAAAGACTCGACTTTGATTTTACGAGATCGTAATCAAAGACTCGATTTGGAAAGGGAGTCGTTTCATTTTTTAATGAGGTTGACACAGTAAAAGAACTATCCTCATAATACATCGTATTTACAGTATTTGATAGAAAATCAAAAACTGAAGGATGATTAAGGTTATTGGAATAATCTTCGTTGTAATCTGGGAGATGGGAACGATGGTGGTGATCTTCCCATGGTGCCTCTCCTAACATCATTGACTGAATGATTCCTTTGTCTGTAGAATGTACATGCGACCAAGGATCTGAAAAGGTACCATATTCCTTAGACCTATCTATCCAAACACTCGATGAGCATTGATTTGGATTTGCCCCCCAGGCCAAGAAAATTGATTGCTACAATATTTCTAAAATGGCGATGATCCATGCTGACAAAATGTTTAGGAATCTTCCAAATCCATTAGATATAGAATATTTCATATTGCAGGTTTCCACTGTGGCCACTTCCGCCAGATTACTCAGAGGCGGTAGGGAAAAAGTACCCATTAAGGCAGGGTCTTTTAGGAGACCTACTCCAATATTTTGAAGCGAATGATTACTTCCATGGATCATTGGAATGCTTCCCGTAACTTGTGAACTGTCGGGGAGAAATGTTTGTTGGTCGACGATTGTAATTCTTCCTTGAAAGGGAAATGCAATCTTCCTGAAGTAGGTTGACACAACTGCGGCCATGGCATATATCCAGGGCCTTCCGAGTAGGATGTTGTAATCGAGGTTTCCGTCGATTACTTCAACATCAATTTCTACTGTTTTTCCCCCTAGTTCAACTTGCAAGTTACTTAAAATCCCGTATGGAGTGTATGATCGTCCATCAAATGCTTTTAACATTGTTGATGATTGCGACAAGGGTGGTGAGCCTAAATTTTTCCAGCAACTCATCGACATAATACATGTAGATGCCCCCTCATCAATAATTGTTTGATGAACAGTTTTGTTGAGGGCTTTCACTTGAATAAGGAAAGCTAGTTGAGCTGGTAACTGAGGGTCATATCCTTTGTGATTAAAGGATACAAGATTAGAATCCGTTGGGTCAATCCCACCTATTACTGATAATAGATCCTGCTTTTGGGAGAGGCAATTTTGCGGTACCTCAAGTTTCGACATAGCGGACGGCGATTGGGCCAGGTCCTCTACTATATTATAATTCTATGCTACTTTTGCATGAGAATTAAATGTTGATTTGTGTACTACTCCCTTTGGCAACTTTATCATTGGTTCAGGAATGATGGGTGGCACAAGTTTGGTCAAAGTTGTTGTTGAACTACTAGGTTGTTCATTAGCCTTGTTATTTGACAGCTGTGGATTCCCATAATCTTTATTCATTGTCAAAGCATCATTTTGCTGCTTTGATATAGACAACATAAGCACTTGGGATCGGGAAGAATTTTGATTAGCAACCAGTTTGGTTCCCGGGTTTGGAAACGGATCAGTCAATACTGCTGAGGTTTTTGAACTCTTAAAGAGTTTCTTAACTTCAGCTTTATGTGGACAATCTCTCGTCCGATGATCCTCATCGCATATCCGACACCCCGCAAGGCGTTTCCTTTGCCCAGAAGGGTTTGTAGAAGGTTTTTCAGGAGATGAATCATCCTGCTTCTTTTTTCTCCCTTTATTTTTCTTCTTGGCTCCTGGTTGCTTGGTTTCTTTGCCTTTGTCTGTCGAGACGGAATTTACTTCCGAGGCAAGAAGTTCTTCTTTTGCATTTTGACCGGAAATCTTACAGGCCTTTTTAGATGTAGCCTTTGTCGATTTCGTGTCTGTCATGCCAATCACGCCATCGCCGGCATGAGATTCATTGTTTGGTTTAGGAGGAGGAGGGAACGAGAATTCCGATCTGGGAGCGTCAGGTATTTTATTGTAGAGCGTGCCAGACTGAGTGTAAATTAAGTCTAAATATTGCACACGAGCAGTAAATTGCTCTTCGGTGATGACATCCCCTTTTGCCACATCTTCTGTAATGGAAGGTAACAAAGACTTAATAAACCATTCAGCTAAAAGCTGATCAGGAACATACATTTTTACCATTCTACGACGACATCGCCACTCATGAATATGATCAAATATGTGAGTGGCCGTTGTTTGTTTGAAATTGGTAAGAAGTTCTGTTCCCGTTTCGTACCTTATCGGTAACTGAAAATGGGTTAAAAAGGTTGTGGCTAGGGTACTGAAGTTGTCAAACGAAGCTCTGGGCAATTCGATATACCATTTGGCTTCCGGACCAGTTAACATCCTCTGAAAAAGGCGAAGCCTAATCGAATCATCATTTAGGGTGTTTGATGAACACCACAGATGAAAGGTCATCACATGATTCAACGAATCTTCACCCGGATTTCCATTAAATTTAGGAATATCTAACGGAAGTTTATGCGGAATCGCTGGCCACCAAGGAGCGTAAGCGATTGGATCGTTTGTTAACCGATTTAGATCCGGTAACTCTAAAGTTGCCACGAAGGGTAACTATTGATTCAGGTTAGGCGAAGCATACCCAGGATAAGATGGAATCGCTTGAGCAGTTGGTCTTTTCATACCAGCATAATGCATTTGATGCTAGTAACTTTGGTAAGGTTGGTGGGCATAACCATTGTAGAATGGCTGATTTTGACCGTTTTGAATATACGACTGCCCACTATTTGCAAAGATTTGTTGCTCAGATCCCTGGTATACTTGTTGGAATTACGGTTGTTGGTATTTCACCAGCCATGGTTGTGAAGCCATGTGCTGTTGCCCAATACTAACTGTTTGACCAAGATGAGGGGTAATTGTACCCATTTGGGCCTATGTAATTCCACCAATCGATGATTGTGGTTGAGTCGTAGGGTCAAGAGGCTGTTGCATTACAACCTGAGTAACCTGAGGTTGGCATACAACAGGCAGCGCTTGTACTTGCGACACCGTCACAATAGCTGGCGTAGTTGGTATATTTGACATAGGTAAACATTGTTGCATTGAATATACAACTCTTGGTTGTTGAGGCAGTATTGGCACCCAACCTCTAGATGTAATTCCAGCATAACCTGAATTTTGTTGTGAACTCCCGTATGGCTGTCCTCCCGGAGATGAAAATGAAAGGGTATACTGCCCCCATACGGCGATAATCCGGTACTTAAAGGGATGGTTTTCCCTTGAGGACCGGACTGCCCAAATTCACATCTTGAAGGATCAATTTGTTGAGACTCAACATAAGAGTTTTCAGATACTATTCCGGATGAACAAATAGGAACAAACCATACTGTCGAAATAGCCCCTGAGTGGGCCCCTTCTAGCAGTTGAAAGCTAGTTGGGATAGATGGTATACCGGTGAATATTTTTGGAGTGATAGCAGGAAGTTCTGTCGTCGCTGTGTCGGACGACACAGTCCTAGATGCCGACGGTTGTCCAGACATTTCTAGTCTATCCAAAATATTACCTAGCAATTCTACAGGAGCTTCCGATGGTGGTAGACTAATTTATGATGAACAAGGATACAGAGTGATCCCGACTCCAAATTGCGATGGTGCACTAGATGTAGGATCCTCCACAATCTCTTCTATAGCAATCAGACCAGGTGGAAGAGGTAGACCGTCAGGTCCGTAAAATATTTCTGGTGCCGAAGAAGGTATGGAATCTGTAGCGACAGATGTTTGGGGAATAACACTCTTCGAACCGGTTGTAGATGAAACTGGTTAAGTAACACAAGTGTTTACCTTCAAACGAGGATCAGAGCTACTATCCCTCGGTGGCTGCTGAAATTCTTCTATAAAGGCAGGGATACCAGAAATGTTTGGAGTAACCGGAGCCTCTGATGGTGTTGGAACACTTGTTCTAACTTTACCAGGAGATTTGGAACCGGTTAAACGAGTTCGCTTTGTCCGTAATAGTTTCGATTCCGGAGACAAAGACGGTTGACTCGTAAGCCTCCGCGAACGACGGGGTTTCAATTGACTTTCTTCCACGATTGTGCATTACTCGATCAACCAAAAATAAAGAGGAAGTATATTTCCGAATTAGATGAATTTTAGACGCTTTGACACAACTTGTTTTTTCAATTTTTAAGAGTCGAGAAAAAACAAAATATGACTCTAGTCACCTTCGATTTTTAATGAGCCTGAAGTGACAAGTGCTCAGATGGACCTTTTCTGTTAAGGAGTCTGAAAAGGAACGAAAGAGACTGCTCTGGAAATCTAGGCAGAGGGATTACCAAACCAATCACAAAACTGCAGAATACTTTTTACAGTACGGCAGTCAATCTTCCCGAATGCTGTGTTCAGTGCATTGCGATCGATAGGGCGGCAGACACGGCTTCCTATGGATAAAGGATTAAGCCTATTGTGGTCTCCCAAAATATACTCGATGGTACGTGGGAGCACAAGTCCGTACTGGCACTTATCGTCTCAAAGTGGAGGAATCACCCAACCGACAGTGAGAACAATAGTTACCAGGCTTTACGACACCGGAATACATCTCTACCTAGACTTCTAGATGTTGTGCATTAGGTTCCAAAGTGTTGTTAGATTCATTAAATTTATTTTATAGTTGATCTTGCTTAAGAAATTTTCCTTTTAGGTTCACCACGTGATGTAGATGTACAATTCCTAAAATGCAATCTAAGATGATAAACAGTCGTTTAATCTTCTTTTATGCAAATGAAAATCCTAGCTACTAAGGAAAGAGAGATGGCGTTCTTTCAACAAAGAGCAAAGAGCACACACTATATGCACTGTCCTAAATCAAACCAACAAACAGTCTAAATGAAAATGCACATGCATGTATTTGTTTTCAGCTTTCTTAATGTGTAAATGATAAAAATAAAGCTATTGTGCAAATCTGAATTATTTTTCAAAGCGACAATTACTAACAGCTTTCTTTTCAAAACAAAATGAGGACAATGACAACACTTTGTGATTTGGAATTGAAAACTTGCTTTCGACACTAGAAAAACTACTAATTCAGATCAAATACAATAGTAACAGGGTAATCGGCTATCAAGAGCAATCAGACTCTCTTCTATGACTGAAAACGACACTTGCGACACTTTCAAATCAAGAAACGACAGTACAATTACATTACTTCTTTGTAAAGGAGAACTGAAAATGACTCAAAAAATACATAAAAACATTTACAGTTCTTTGCACAATGGAGGCAGAATAACAGCAAGGAAAGGGGTTTCAAATAGAGGTGTACTAACTACAGGCAGCAAAACTCTTGAATAGATCTGAAAAGAGTGAACATAGAAGCCAAAATTTAGGAACAATGCTTAGTCTGATCAGCGCACCTGTAACACAGTGAAACTAAAATGCAACGCACCTACTACACTCGGGAAGTGCGCTGAATTTGAGATTCACATAACAGACAGTGCACTGGACCAGGGACGAGACTTTGATTGGGTTTCGGGTCACAGTTTGCAGTTCAGTTCAGGGATTTTGGCCGAGCAAGTGGTAATCAGTAAATCAATCACAGGCGTAGATCTAAGGAGGTTACTAGAGCCACCACAAGGGTAATTAGAGAGTTTGTAAATCAGTTGTTTAAATCATAAACAAAACCCGGAGATTTACTGAAGAAGCGTTGATCTAATTTGCACTTGCATAGAAAATGCAGTTCGAAGGCTAGCTGGCTTGACTTCAGGCTCCGTCTGTAAGTTTATAAAGTAAACAAATGTAGATGAACAAACAATCTATTCGCTCCCCAGCGGAGTCGCCATTTTGTTACAGGGAAAAGTGTCTATGCAAAACTACTAATCCCACTAAGGCTGGTAGCTAACTTAGAAACAAACAAAGTAAAACTACTTTTGTTTTCCTTTATGAAAGATAGATGAGAGAAGAATAAATGAGACCAACCTCTGTCTTGCGCTTGGTTCCTTGCCTGATTCCTCTCTCTTCTGATAGTCTTTTGCTACTTTCTTTCTTGTATACCTATCTTCACAGAGTACCTGTAGAATCAAAGCAGCATAACACTATACAAGAACATGGATCTATTATCATAAACAATCTAGGATCAGATGTAAATTGACCATACAAATGCATAAAACATAAATCACACAAGAGTATGGAGGAAAACTTGAATAGATTTATTGATAATCAAGAAAGAGCCAAGAGAGATACAACGAATTGTTCTGACCCAGCATCATCCTCTCAGCAAGTGATCCCCTCTTCACCTCATGAAAAGCTTAGATCACCCAACACTATGATGTTACCTCAAGAAACCAACAGCAATTCCTTACAAGATGTAAAATTCCAGCCTCCAACCTCTTGATCTCTGGGATGAGAGATCTATATATAGATATTTGCAGAGATGTGAGTCAGCTCTGGGTTTTTTATTAGTGTCTTCTCTCTGATAGTTCTTGATTCCACTTGGAGATCTCATTGATCTCTTACTCATCCTTGGGCGATTCTGAGAGGCAAGTGTCACTAAAGAAGTTTCTGGAAGATTCCATGATCATCCACCTCGCAAACTGTCTCCGCCACTTGTCTTTTCTTGTCCATCACACCCCATAGAAGGGATTTTTGAAATGCAACGCACTTCCCGTGTGTACAAGGTGAGATGCATCGCACCATGGCCATGGAGCAAGTGAAATGATCCAGTTTTGACCAGTTCTGAGTAGTTTTTCATGGAGAACTTCTGGGAGATGATGTAATCAGTTGACCTTGTTCTTTTAGGGGTTGGAACAACACCTTTAGGGACTTACGAGCCCTTATTTTATGGACATTTATGCTTGGGTTTGCAGTGCCCAAAAATGTCTATAACAACATGACTCACTGCCATTAACAAATGGAGTATCTCATTTTCCCAATTTCCCCAACCATTACTGGTCAATACATCTTTATTTTTTTACAAGCTTGAGGAGGATAACATATGCTTGATTTATAAGTTCATCCTTCGGATAAATCCCTCTGAGTATGTTTAACAAACCCAGAGAGGGAGTGGTCCAGTCCCATCATGATAGATGATTCCATCATTGTTTGATGTTTTAAAAAGCCCAACGAAGGTATAACTCAACATATTTTTCATGTTTAGAGATTTTTAAAAAGAGGCAAAAAATAAAACTCCAAAGGTTCCTTTTCGTAGATAGTCTCTTGAATCTGAAAAGGAAAAAAACAATACTCAGGAGAACCTCTTAGCTATGTTTGACTAAGGTATTCCTTTTTCATAAGTAGTCTATCTCAGTCCAAAAAAGGGTTAAACTTATACTAAGTAGACATATTTTAATTTAATTAAACGAGTTCGAAAAGGCAAGTGCTCAACAATCTTGTCATATTTTGGGAGTTTGAAAAGAGATGAAAGAGAACTCCAAGGGGTTCCTTTTTTGTAATTTTACATAGCTTGAAAAAGTGATGAAAATTTACTCTTAGTCAAAATGATCTTAGTCCATTCAAAACATGATAGAATTCGTTAAACAGTTGTCTACCTACTCAAAACACCATCAAATAGATTAAAAATACTTGTTTCATGATAAAATTAAACCGTAATTAGGTCAAAACATTAGATACGAATAAAATAATGGAGAAATGACCATAAATATGTTAAATGACAATTCATTTTTACCATTTGGCATTGGAGCTTTGAGTTCTTTTTTCTCTTGATCTTCTACAGTTGATTATGGTCAATCTGGAGGATCATTTCAAGTGTTGTCACTCCCAGGTAGGAGATAAGACATTTCTCTTTCTTTTCATGGTGGCATTTTGCAGTTTCATGCACATTTTTTGGATTTTGGGAGGCCCTTGGGCACAAATATTGCGCTCCTAGATCAACACACCCCCATAAGGTTGAAAGGTACTTTGATCCCAGAGGCTTAACGTTGGAGGGGTAACTGCAACACAATGTCCTCCCTTAGGGGGGTGCATTGGGCACAAAACCCAAATTTGTCCCACTAGTTTCTCTCAAAATTTGTCAAGTTTTTTGCATGAAATTGATCCTAATGAGTCTCTTTGTGATGTTTCAGGACTTCATTGCTACAAAATGTCTTTGATATGGTGGGAAAGAGAACATGAAGAACAAGATATGAATGCATCAAATGATCCTACTACCATCCAGGCACTAAGAAATTGTGGATTGCTAAAATTCTTTTGGCTTCCTGGAATGAGGCAACAGATGGAATTACTTGAATATCTTGTACATGCATGGGATGTTCAGGCATAGGCATTTAGGCTAGGAGCACATCTTCTTGAGATAAAGGTAGAAGACATATATTTCTTGATAGGTCTATCTAGACGAGGTTCCCCCATCTCTTTCACAGGTACAAGAAGGGGAGGAGAAACAGTCAAGGATTATGTTGCCACTCATTGTAGACCTCGAGCCTAGCTGACCAAAGATGGGAAAATCAACATAAAGTATGTCTTCTGACTACCTCTATGAATGATACTGTTCATTATAGCCATATTAGCAAGTAGCTCTACACTACATGTGGCCAATAGGTCATACATGCGGTATGCTCTAGAATGTATAGAGCCAATCGACTTCAACTGGAGTGAGGGAGTGTTGGTCAACAGAAAAGAAGAGCCAACTAAAGAAAAATATAGGAGACTAAAGAATTTTGGCTATGGAACAATCTTGGTATCCTTTGCTCTATAGAGGATTCCATTTTTACGGCCACAACATATCTCACTCGATCCCATTAATACGAGAGTTCCACAAATGAGAAAGTGGATAGATCTCATGTCCTACCATGCAGGTCCATATTCCATGAGCTTCACCAGTTTTCTTCATATGGTTTCACATGAATTTTATCATGGTAGATTATTATCATACGTAGGGGTGGATTTCTGTGGAGACCTGGAGCTTGTGCTTCCTGTGGGAGAGTAATGGGATGCTATAGGTAGGATATTTTGACCATTTTTTGATTTTGAGTTTTACAATTTTTTTTTGTTTTTGATGTTTCCAAGACTAAGCTATCGATTTGTACATGTAGATATTGGACTCGTTCGACTTGTGGGTGTCTCATATCTACAACAAGCAGGAGACCCACAACTGGCACCAGCACCAATACAAGTTGTTGTAGTAGGACAAGAAGTACTACATGATCTCAACATAGCAGAGACCCTCACAGAGGTAGAGCATCATATGGAGGGGTTGACACATGGCATAGTTGAGACCACAGTCGACCAACTTCCTATGTGATTATAACGACATACTATTGGAGTGCCAGGGTGTATCAGTCAGCTACTGCGCAAGATAGCTCGTGCAGTGGCATGTTATCATGAGCACTATGATTAGTCTACTAGGAGGCATACTGTCATATTTTCATGTATATTTTTGAATACGATAGGCCACGTGACCATATGTGTCTCAGGCACAAATTTTGTAAAACCAAACATTCATATATAACTATATTCAGTGTTTCCTACATTTCTGTTATCGCTTTCAACTGATTTGATGTGTACTGAAATTATTTATTTGTGTCGCAAATGTCTATCTAAAACATGATTAGCCAATGCATCTTTCAATGTATTTAGGTTTCTATAAATGTGTTGATATTGGATGTAGTCAACGTGTCTTTCTAGAAGGCGAACCCTTAAGAACATGCGAAGAATAGTTAGACTTCTAACTAAGTAGACATTAGTCAATTGTAGTACTACAAATTGTGCATCCAATTTTATGACTATACAGTGGATACCATGTGAAATAGCATCACATTGTAGTTCTATCACCGGGCTATACTCAGCAATGTTATTGGTAGAGGGACCGAGACAAATACCTTGTAGACTCACTAACTCGCCATCTAGAGCAAATATGGCCCATGTTGCGTAAGATAGGTTCCAAGTACTATGACTAGCACCATCAGCATAACCAACAAATGGTTCCAAGGATGCTGAAATCTGCAAACCAAATGTAAATGCTATTAACATATATTGAAGTAAATTATGAAGGAACACACTTCAAACACACTCAGCACAACTATATACAACATATACATAGTGTGCTACACAAAATCAAGCATAGTTTTTTTTAAGGTACATCCCATTCCTAGGTTGCGCTAGTGGAACTTCGTCAAAATCTACTAGCTCATAGGCCCCTTTTTCAAAAACACATTTGAAAATATACAGACCTATCCACATTGGCTTGAACTTTCCTGGTCCTAATTTATTAGACTCGTGATCATAAAGCAAAACAAGGTCTCCTTATGAGAAGACGTGAGGCTTGACACTCTTATTATATTGTGCCTTGATACGTCTTTTATGAGCTTCATTAGCTAAAGTGGCAACACGTTGTGTCTCATCTAAGCGTGTGAGATGTAAAAGATGTTCCTCTTCTACAGAAGTGGTAGGAAGAAGTTCTATAGCCACTTTAAATGATGAAATATTACATTCTATCATAAGGATAGCTTCTAGATCATAAACTAACTAAAATTGTGTAAATACGCTAGCAGCCCTAACGGAGGTTCGGTATGCCCATAAGGTAGCCAAAAGAAGCAAATTCCAATCTGATTTATGGACCCCTATCAACTTTTGAAGCATAGTTTTAAGAACCTTACTGATAGCCTCAACTTGTCCATTCACCTATGGATAGTAGGGAGTGGAACTTTCATGGGAAAGTCCCAGCTTCGCAGGTTGTTTGGTCATCATATGATTCCAAAATTATTTTTGTGATCCATAACTATGGCTTGTGGAACATGAAACCGTGCGATGACATGGTTGAAAAAGAAATATGCAATTGTTTCATTAGTATTGTTAAATGTAGGGATCACCTCATCCCGTTTTGTAAAGTAATCAACCAATGCAATGATATAGCTATGCACCTTGGACGAGTGAGGGTTACATGTCATGAAATCAATACCCCATTTCGAAAAGGACCTACAGTGATAACAGGAGGCATAGGTGTGGGTGGAGCACAAGTCTTATGATAAAATATCTGGCACGACTGACACTTTTGGACAATGAGAATACAATCACAAAAAATAGTATGCCAAAAGTAACCATAGGATATTATGTGTGGTAGCATAACCAGATAAATGAATACCAGATGCCCCCAAGTGGAATTCATTAAGGACTTTATTGGCCTCCTCGTGGGTGAGTCACCCCTGGAAAATCATATCAATACCATAGTGATAGAGGGTGTCTCCAATGATTATATAATCTTTGGATTGATATTGAATACGTCGTTGCTCAGAGCGAGAGGTATTAGACTGGAAAGCCTCGGTCTGGAGATATACAAGGATGTCTCCATACCAAGGGTCAGATGATGAAATCAGAAACAACAACTCATTTGGGATTGAATTTTCAGACGTGGATTTAGAACCACCAGTGGGAAGGTCACAAATCAACTCAGTAGAAACCAAGGATTTCTTTGACTTGGATTTGATGAATTCTAGGTTAAACTCTTGCAGGATGATGACCCATTTGGATTACTTTCCCCCAAACAATTGATGTGAAAAAATGTATGTCATAGGGTTGCAATCTAAAATAACCATAGTTTTCTGGAGCAATATATAATGGCGGAATATTTGGACATCTTGAACAGTCGCCAAAGCTAACTTCTCAACGTGAGTGTACTTGACTTTGGTATCATTGAGATTCTGACTCAAGTAGTAAATGGGATTTTCAGTCCCTACATTGTCCTCTTGGACCAATACCATTGTGATGGTAGTAACTGCAGTGGTAAGATATAAGAAATAATCGTGCTAATAATGTGAGGGATATAATAAAGATTCCTGAATCGATACATATTTCAAGGCATCAATGTCGTTTGAGTAACAACGTCCCAATGGAAGGGAACCCCTTTCTTTAACAGGCGAGTGAATCCTTTGGTCAACTCAGCGTAGTTAGGGACAAACCTTCGTAGAACCTTATCCTTCCCTTGAATTCATTGGAGTTGAAGCAAGGAAGAAGGCACAGGAATATCTATGATCACCTAAACTTTCAGAGGATAGACACGAATTTTGTGTTTTAAAACCACAAAAATGAGAAGTTGGCTAGAGCTAATGCAAAACACACATTTATGAGGATTTAATTGAATATTGTAATGGCTACATCATAAGCAAAAGGCTCTAAGATGCATCAGGTGATCATCCCGATGTTTCAAGTGAGCAGGGAGATCGTTCAGATAAGGTTGCACGATGTGCTTCATATCATGAAAGGCGTAATTCATCGCCCTATGAAATGTAACCCCAACATTATTCAATCTAAAAGGGAGTTTCCAGTATGAAAATGTGCCCGAGGGACAAATAAGTGTAGTTTTATGTTGATCCAATCAGAGAATGTTGACATGATTATAGCCGAAAAATCCATCTGTGAATGAATAGATTTCACAACCAACACAGTCATCAAAAATGTGGTCGATGAATGGGATGGGATAATTATCCTTCAAATAAGCACGATTTATGTCCCAACAATTGACACATACATGAATCGTTCCTTGTTTCTTCATGAGAGGAACAATATTTGGCACCCAATCAATCAAGGAACTAGATAGATGAAACCAGCACGTAGAATTTTTTCAAGCTCAGATTTAATTGTGGAAGCCTTATTGGGATGTACTAGATGAAGGCACTGCCAAACTAGTTTAGCATCAGTATACATTTTTATTTCGCGAACTACAATGTTTGGATCAATCCTTGGCATTTCTTCATAAGAAAAGACATCTAGAAACTCCTGAAATAGAGATTTATAAGTCTTAATCACTTTTGGAGAACAAGACAAGTCGATATGTAAGTTCTCAACAATAATCGAGATATCGAGAGGGATAGTCTCTTCAATATTTGATAGGTTTTTCTCTTAATTTACTTCATGAATGGAAATAGAATTTGTAGAGAGCTCAACGATATTGGGTTGATAAATTTCATAAGGATTATCCTTGATGGAATCTGACAAGGAGGAACGATGGTGATGATCATCCCATGGCGCATCATCTGGAATCATGATCTCCATGATGCTCTCATCGGTAGGGAATTTGCGAGAGAAAGGATCAGAATACGTGCCATAATCCAATGAGTAATCGACCCAATTAATCGAGGAGACTAAATCGGAATGATCCACATAAGATAAATGAATGGCTTCATAATCAAGCTCGATGGGGCTGAGAGGCATACGGTCACCAAAATTATCAATGTTAGTTTCTTCTGGTACTGTCCAAGGATCAATTGGAATAGTAGAAGATCATATCATATTGATATAGGCAACCAAAGAGGAGTTGTCGGGAAGTGAAGGAGGAGGAAGTGAAAAGGTTCCCATGAGAGAGGAATCCTTAAGCAATCCAACCCCAACATGTTGGTATGGGTGTAGAGTTTCCCCTACAAGAAGGACACCTCCAGTAACTAGAGAATTGGAGGTGAAAAATGTTATTTGATCAGTGGCTACTATGTTGCCTTTATGAGGAAAGGTGATCATTTAGAAATAATTTGAAATGACAGCAACCATGGCGTAAACCTAGGTGCGACCCAATAGAATATTATAATTGAGTGGTTTATTAATAACTTTGAATTATACTTAAAAGGATTTACCTCCAAATTCTACTTGTAAGGAACTCAAAATCCCGCAAGCTTTATACGTTCTTCCGTCAAACGATTTCAAGGTGGTGGGTGACCGACTCAATTTTGGAGAACCAATGGCCTTCCAACAAGACAAGGACACGATGTAGGTTGAGGCTCCCTCGTCCACAATAGAATGATGAATGTTCTTACCGCAAATGACATCTTGGATCATAAATGCTAATTGAGTTGGAAGTCTAGGTGTATAATTCTCATGATTGAAAATGACTAGGTTGGAATCTGAAGGATCAATGCACCCAACTACAGAAAGCAAAGCCTTTTTCTAGGCGGGAGAGTTCTGCAACACCTTGAGAGTATACATAGATGATGGACTAAGCCAAGTCCTCAAGTGAGGGTTGAAAACAAATTTATGGATAATGCCCTTTGGAGGCTTAATAGTTAATTTCCATAAGAATTGTAACAAGAGCAGGATCTGATGGAGATGTATTTGAACTGGTATTTTGATCAATAGCCTAGCCACTTGGTGGATTCAAAGTACCATAGTCTTTATTACGGGTAGCCACCATAATATCATATTTTGATTTAGCGGAAGAAAGCATCAAAACTAAGTTAGAGGAAGTAGGGTCCCGAGCAACCAAATGAATCTTCTGATTTGGAAATAGATCTGTCAACATTGAAGGTGAAGTAGAAGACTTCAAAAATTGGTTCACATCCACCTGGTGGGGACAGTCATGAGCAAAGTGTTCCTCATTACAAATCAGGCATGGGTAACAAGGTTTCCGTTTCTCATCAGAAGATTATCTTCTTTGTTGGAGGAGAATCTGTCTTATTCTTACCTTTGTCTTTCTTCTTACTTCCTAGTTTTTGTTGAGATTTACCTTTATCAGAATGAATGGAATTGACCTCAGAAGTAGAAGCCACAGGAGGATTGGATGGAGGGCTATAGGAATTTGTGGTAAGAGTAGTAACCTATGGTTTATTCACCAACTGCGAACTGGAAGAACCAATCACGCCATCAACAACATGAGATTCTTTACCATGAACTTGAGGAATAGTGTTCGAAGGTCACAGAGTGTTTGGTATATTATCATAAAGTGTGCCAAATTGGGTATATACTAGATCCAATTACTGTTCACAAGCAATTACATGCTCTTCAGTTATAGTGCCACCCTTAGCCATGTCCTCTATTATAGGGGCCAATAGAGACTTAGTAAACCATTCCACTAACAATTGATCTAGAACATATGTCTTAACCAACCAACGACGACATCTCCACTCATAAATATGATCAGAGATGTGAGTGGAATCATATTTTTTGAAGTTAGTCAAAAGTTCCATTCCAGTTTCGTATCTGATGAGCAACTGGAAATGTGTGAGGAAGGTTGTAGAAAAGGCACTGAAATTGTTAAACGAATCTCCCAGTAATTCAATATACCATTTACTTGTCATATCGGTAAGAATGCGATGGAAAAGATGTAATTGAATTGGATATTCATTAAGGGAGTTCGATGAACATCATAGATGATAAGTCATGACATGCATCTATGGGTCTTCTCCAGGATTCCCATTGAATTTTGGGATATCATAAGGAAATGTCGTAGGAATAATCAGCCACCAAGGTAAATAAGCAATAGGATCATTGGTGAGCTGAGTAAAATCGGGTAATTTGAGAGTTTCTACAAACAACAACTTCTTGTTAAAATTCGGTGGAGGATAACTTAGATAAGAGGGAATGGCATGAGAAATAGGTATGTACGCTCCATGATAGGGATGGTTTTTATAAAGAGGAACCTGGGCACTAGAATAAGGAGGATTCTGATAACCAGCCTAAGCATAGCCCTATTGTCCACCTCCACGATAACCTTGCAAATGCTATAGAGGTTGGGTTTGGAATTGTTGACCCTAATAGGGTACTTGAGGAATACCCTAATAAGTTGGATATTGTTGCCCTGTGGGATTTTGCGTAATCCTAACATAAGGTAGATTCGGTGGAGGCTATTCCATACTATAAGAACTTTGTCCTACTAGAATTTGAGCAATACCTTGTCCAAGTAGTTTAGAATGTAAGGTACCTTGTAGAGTTTGGGCAAGTGGAACCTGGGGGTACCAGATACCTAAGGAATGGATTGAGTCATAGTTACAACCTATAAAGGTTGGCTTACATGAAGTTGAGCTTGTAGAGGTACATATTGATAAGTAAGAATTTGAGGTGTGGATGGCACAGGTTGAGAATTCAAAAATGGATCCATAATCAAACCAGGTTGTATGGGAAAAGTAGGTTGCCAAACGTTAGCAACCATTCCAGGATATGGATTATCTATATAAGGATGAGCACCAATTTGAGGTATACCAACAATAGGTGTCCCCCTTTCTAAAGGAGGAGGGGATTATGGAGGCAACTACGGAGGGTACCCAACATTAGGAGAGTTAGGCTTTTGAAGGTAGAATAGCCCACTAACATAAGGGATAGTCTGGTGTTCAACTGTAGGTGTAGGTGGAGGATAAGGAGCAGGTTGTATATTTTTCATTAACAAAGTGCCGAATGGAATTCAAAAAATAGGTAACAAGGGAGAGGTCCATGGACTAGATGTTGCACTAAATAAGGTATCAGATAATGACTGATAACCAGGTGGGACGGACGGATCACCATATAGATGTGCCTCTAGTGATGACGTAAACATTGATGAAGAAGAAACACTAGTTATCTCAACCATAGGGGTGGACACAAGTTAGGAAACCATAATGGATTCAGTCTTGGTTAACTTTCCCAAAGAATATTGTCTCGGGAAACTCACGGGTCAGTGGGAAGAATCAAGTAAAGTAGTTTGTACTAGAGTTTGAAGAGGAGGAAGAGGATGGGCTTGATAAAAATGGATTCCACTCCAATGAACAGGAGTAGAGGGACGAGGTTCTTCCTATGGTATCTCTTCAATAATCACAAGACCAAGTGGAATAGGTTCACCATCAGGTCCAAGATATATAGTTTGCAGTTGTGTACGAGACAAAGGAAGAGAAGAGGGGAGTCCTGAAGTAACAGGTGTTGATGGATGAGGTGCCTCGGGTTGAATAACCTCAGGTAATAAGGTCTATGATTCAATAAAGTCAGGTTCAATGACCTTAGGCAACAAAGTCTTAGGTGCTTCAGTTTCAACTATGTCAAATTCACCAGCAAATGATGAAGTAATCTTAGGCTCATTACTCAAAGGGAAAGATGATTCTGGTAGATCAGATTCAAGAGGAGGACCAGAAGTAGTTCTCGAAGTTCTTGATTTGGTAGTTTGTATCTTCTTATGCTTTTGATGATGTCCAGGAGTATCCTCTAGTGGAAGAGAAGGCTTATTTTGTATTCTACGTGAATGACAGAGAGGAAGGGTGTGTTCTTCCACGTTGGATTAATAAATTTTATTAACTAACACAAAAAATAAATCAAAAATAGGGTAATACTAGGCATAAAGTTTTATCAAGCAACCATGAACAACAATATACACCTTTTCGAACCAAGGACTTAACGTACGTGTAGGAAATCTCCCTGAATGTTGTGTTCGGTGTATCATGGTATACAAGGCAGCTAACTCGGTTACCTATGGCGAAGATAGCAACCTATGGTGGACTTCCAAAATATACTCGACGATACATGGAAGTACAATCCATAGTATGATTTTCTAATGCGTAACTTTTCGATGAGAGTGTTCCCGTATACTTTTCATGTGTGGATCACCATTCAATATACCCAAAGGTACACGGAGTACGATATGATACACTTATGTATGTGGAATGCGATATCACCCCTGGGATACAACGCTGACAAACAATGATAGCTCCTACGTTTAACAACATCAGAACACATCTCTAGCCTAGACCTCTAAATGTTTGCGTTAATGTGACAAATGCTCCTTAGCTTGATTAAAAAGATTTTAAAGTTTATCTTTGATTAAGTTTCAATTTCATGTCTCACCGTGAATTTCACTTGAATATCCTAATGCAAGCTAGCATGAAGAAATGGAAAATTTCACTTTCAATGAGAATCTATATAAAGAAGGGAAGAGACAAAGAATATGCAGCAAACAATAACTAAGCGCAAATCCCTAAAAAGTAATTGTTCCAATTCAAATTTACTCGCAAAACCCTAGATGCCAATGCAAGGAGATTTTTCTTTTCAATTTCCTCTTAATTTTCAAAATGAGAGAAAACTCAGATGCATGTCTAATCACTGAAAAAACAAACTTTTCAAAATGATGACTGGAACACCAATTCTTTCAAGCACTCAATGACTAAACAAATATGTTTGTTAATGACCTCATGACAAGAAAAAAGAAAAATCTAAACAAATGCTCATCAAAGGCAATCAAAACCACAAGCAAACAAAATGAAGGCTTTTGAGAAACACTATGACACTGAGGGACATAAGGAAGAGTAGTTAGAAGAAGGCTAAATAGAGAGAAAACCAAAACAAGTCAAATTTTGGCATGAAACAGGCATCAGCATAGGTGTGTGAGGGGCACTAGTACTCTGCAAAGCAAGAACATAGAGGGTTGGGATGCACTGCATCATAGGTACAAGGTAGGCTATAGTGCACTGCAATGCACTATCTCCAGACTAGAGGGTGCGCTGATCAAGGAATCTCAAGTTTCGACACAAAAAATGCAATGGAATCTCAATGACAGGTCTTCCTATGTCTAATCAGGACTGAGTGAAACTATAAAGATCAAAACAAGAGGCAAAATAGACACTAAGGGCAATAAAAAACCACCAAGGGATTGAATTGATCCCTAGTATGGTCGCCAATTTGTTATACGGAATCTACGATTGCAGGCAGAAGTGTCTTCCCTATGCCTAGTGGACTGACCTAGAACAACAAAAATCAAAGGGAACAATGTCTTCCTTAAAGTAATTGAATGATGGGATGAATCCTACCTAGAATTTGTCGCAAGATTCGCTCCTTCCTTGGCTTGTACGCTCCAATCCTAGCTCTGATTGCTATAATTAGAACCTGCACAATCAAACAAGACAAGCCAAATATCTATGACATCTATGTATCATAATCTAATAAATTCATTCAATAGATCAACATGGTATTGAAATACATGAAATCATAACATCATATATAGGAAAACAATTTACTCTTTGTATTAATAGAAATGGAGAGAGTTACAACCAAAAATAAGAGTTGATCTTATAGAAGAGCTACCCAAGTTGACTTGTCCTTTCCCTGCCACAAAGTATGCCTCTATGTCACCCTAATCCTCAGAATAATGACTCTCAAAGTAATAGCATGAGGGTAGAATCAATATCCAAAAGACAACCCATTTCCCATGGATGGTTGTAAATATATAGATGAGGGAGGTAGTTCATGAATTCTTATCCATTTACCAATCTAGGCTTGATATCCACTTGAGATGGAAGGATGAGCTCAAGGGATAAGAGGTGAAAACTCCAAGGTATGATAGGATAGTATTCAAAGGTATTATCCAAGGTAAATGGTTGAAACAACCTCAGGAAGCTTCTGGAAGAGGAAGCTTCAGGATTCTTTTTATTTTTCCCGAATTTCTAGAATCAGTACACCCCCAAGGCTGAGCAACCTACTAGTGATTAGCGTAGGTGCAGAGAGGGTCAACTTGGTAGTCAACATTGGTCCCTAAAGGGATAGGGTGAATTGGCCTTGAAAGCTTGGAAACTCAGCAGTCAAGAGAAGAAACTCGGGGATTTGGCAAAGTCATGCTTAGGGCTTTGTGTAGGGATGATGAAAATATGTGAAAGGATGTGAATTGGTCTCATTTGAAGGCCTATTGACCAGATGTGAAAAAATGGCCTATAGTAGTTTGGTAGAGTCCAGAAATCAAATCGCATCCCCTTCTTTATCAAATTCTCTCCTAACTTTATAAATTGTTGTAGAATTTCATGCTTGGAGGTCCATTTGTAGTACCATTTCTCCCCTTCTAAAGGAAGCCCCATTACTTTAGCTATAATGTCCTCTATCATTTCTACACAAACTCCAACCACTACAGATCTTAGTTATCCCTGAAATTCAAGGTGAACTCCAGTGTTATATCAGCATCATAACCCTTCAACTTGTGCATGTATTCCATCCATCTTGCCTATTTAAAAATAACTTGAACGTGGTCATAGGCTCCCAAGATTACTGACTTGGTGGGTTCATGATGAATAAGTGAGCTTGACATGGTTCTTGTAGTGCTAGATCTCTTTACTAACATTGTTTATAATAGTAAAATGGCATTTTGGTGATTTTTGAGAGGTAGTTTCCAATTTTGGTGTAGAGTTTATGAGTTTAACGGTTTCTAATAAAAGAGTTATTATTTGGGGATATGATGTAAATGGAGCTGGTATGCAATGATATTGAAGTACTATTGCCACTTATAAATCATTTATTATGCAAAATATTGTAAAATGTATCTATCATACCTTACCTTGATGACTCCTCTTTCATACAATTAACTAAGTTGCTAGTTGGTACACGAATCAAGTTTTCTCAATGGAGTTGAAGCAAAATTCTTAAATCATAGAAACCAAAGTAATGGCGAGAATATTTGCAACAACCAAATTCATTGCAATATTTGTAGCAACGGGAATTGCATAAACCAAAACTATGGCAAGAGGATTTGCAGCAACATCAGTCGCGACAACCAAAGTCATGGAATGAGGAGCTATAGCAACAAGAGTCACAACAAACAAAGTCATGGAAAGAGGGGTTGCAACAACAAAAGTCACAAAAACCAAAGTTGTGGCAAGAGGAGTTATAACAATAACATTTACAACAACAGAAGTATCAACACAAAAGCAGGAGTTGTGGCTGAAGGAGTCACAATAATGGGTATTTCAACAACAAGAATTCCTTCCATCGCAATTACAATAGGTGGATTTGCAACAATGAGAATAACAACAACAAGAATTGCAGCCACTGTAGTTGCAATAGGAGTTTTAGTAGCCAAATTTTTAGTAACAATAGTTGCAGCAACCATTCATCAGTAATGCTCTTTCCTGCATAAACGATCATTTTTATTGAAAACAATTGGCACAAAAAAAAATGTGAACGTGTCATATTGTTGGTGCTAGGGATGGTATGACTTGAGTTATTTTGGAAGGTTTGGCCAACAAAACCCCACTAGACATTTCCCTTTTAGTGTCACCTACAAAAAAGGTGAAGTCTCACCCGAGGAATCTACAAGGCCCGTAGGAACCAGAATTCTACAATGGTGAAGTGAATTAGAATTTACACACAAATTATCATATTCAACATTCTAGAGTACTAAATCACATTCTGGACTAGATCCAGTCACAAACACCCAGAAAATCCTTAACAGATATCAAAACATTAATAAATTTGAAAGGGATTCTTCATTTTCATACATGGCACAGTAATAAACATTCAAATATTCAGCATACTGCAAGATACTCAAAACATTATTGAAAAATGTTGAAAATAACATAACTTAATGTATTGTGCAACCATCACATAAAACACATAAACTGGGACAATCCAACCATCAACCATCTTCTAATAATATTTCAGGGGAGATGAATGCAACATTACAGCATTACCATTCTAAACCCAATTTAGCTTACTATCTTATTTAAAACAACATTACAACATCGTAATAACAATCACTAAATGTTGGGAATGTGTCCCCTAAGGTCAATTTTTTGTATAAGTCTAAAGTCTAAAGTCTCCGCATTTTGTGGTCGTGGAGCGTGAAGATGTAAAAGTGTCAAAAAGGGTCTCTGCCCTTCTTTTATGTAACTTGTGTCAGCTTTAGGAGATCTACCCATGGTCCACGGACCATGCAATTGTATAAAAAGGAGAGTCTTAGAAGATTCTAGGGCAGTTCTTGGTATGTTTTGAGTCATTGATGAATGTAATGGGTCTGTGAGAGCTAAGAGAGAAGAGTCTTAGCATAGGAAAGAGGCTTTGCAGCTATGTGCGTAGAAGCCTAGGGTAGAAGTTTGCAGCTGAGTGCGTGGACCCCTGCAGTTGTGTGCACAGGGTAGTTAGAGTCTGTAAAGAAGATTTAAAGCATTAATAAAGAGAATTACTCTGGAATTATGTATGCCTAATATATTTTACTTCTATTATAAATGCACACGATTATGTTATGATGAATACTAGGTTTATGTTTTAATGTTGTATTGATGCACAAATCCATATGTTTTACCTTGTTATATGAATCCAAGTAAGAATATTTGTTTACATGAAGATCATCTTAATGCATGTTGAAGTTATCAGATACTTAAGCTAATTCGGGTAAATACAAAAGTAAGAGTAATTACAGAGGCGCGTAAGTTTCTAATTCGCCTATTTAGGGTACGCAAAGAAAAGTCGCATACCTTCGTGAAGATCCAAAAGATGACTAAGAGAAGTATATCGATAAGCCCTAAAATTCTTATCGATCTGCACAAAGGAAGGTTTAGGGTATAAAACAATGTCACTACCATCTCTGGGTGCAAAAACTTGGTTCCTACATCCCCCCATACTGCTTCGAGTGAGACTTCGGTCTGTGCTTCGCGTATTGATGCTGAAAGGGTGAGTAGTGTAGGGATGTTCTTGGCTAATTAATGCTAAACCTGAGTCGGGGCCCATCAAGCCAACAAATGGTCCCATTACTGGGACTAGTATCTGCATAAGGAGATGTGTGATCTTACATCACTGGAATCCAACTAAGAAGGAAATTGAAGACTGGTTGAATAGAAAGATCAACGAATTCGCGGCGCAAGAGAACAGGAATCTGAGATTGATGAAAGAAAAGTGGTTGGAGAGATATTTGTACATAGAGATACATGAAATCTTCTTTTGTTCCTTCCCGATTGAATTATACGAGTGGATCGCGAAATTGGTAGACAGTCAAGGAAGGTGGAGGCTTGACGGTCCGATAGTCTGGACCCTAGAGTTAGTGTGGAGTTAGAAGCCTCTAAAGATAAGATCACATGCATTGTCGATCATTGGCTCGATTGTATCATAGGAGGGTTTGTGATAGAGTTCACAGTCGATACTTTAGTCAGTTATAGCTAATCAGAGCGACACTTCTTCAAGGGAGCGCGAGGTAAGTATTTGAGGTCTTTAAATACTTGGATTAATATGATCTTGTGTGAGAAGCAGGTTATGCAGTTACCTTGATTTTTGGAGCTACGCGAAGTGGAAAAAATTTTATGGATAGAGGGAAAACAGGCCCTGAATATAGCCCACTAATTGGACCTCCTCTGAGTGACGACAAGGAAGCAACACAGACTTCTCCGCAGAGCGTCATTCAACTGATAAGATAGGGTTCCCATGAATACACCATCCACCCACACCACCTCCATCCTCACCTATGCTGCATACGCCTCCATCCACACCACTGCCACCTCCGCCACCATTTAATATGGTGAATTCAGTAAAATTACCTATGTTCAAGGGGTCGGGAACTGAGGACCCAAACCAATTTTGGTTTGTCGTGAAGGCTATATGGGAATCTCAGCATATTATAGATGATCAGATGAAGAAAGCAACATTGGTCACTGCTTTTCAGGAATGTGTGCTAACATGGTACATTAAGTAATGCACTAATAACTCAATGGCTTCATTAGTAGATATTTAGAATGAGCTAAATAAGGAATTCAGTAGGCCCAAGTCTGAAGCTAAATCAATTGTGGGATTCAAGGAGATCATGGTGAAGCCTGGCGAGACACCCTAGGACCTAGATCAGAGATTGAAATGCCCAATCCGTGAAGCCAACATGAATCTTATGGATGGGCAGCATTGCGAATGGTTTTTGGCTTCGCTCTTGCCTCATCTAAGGGTTGCTTTGTCATAACAAAAGATTGGGACCCAAGTGAAAGCCCTGTAGATTGCATGAAACACCAATGTAAGATGTTAATTTAGGGGTTCAACAGATTCACATGCAGTTGCAAAACTTGTGCCTAGAATTTCAGAGTCTAAAGAAAAATAGAGCAGTTCGGCGAGAGGGGCGCGAAGAATTTTGGTGCCTGAAATGCAAAAGTCAGGGGCATGACAAAGATCACTGTCCAGTCTTCGGGAATTATGTTACGGCAGGGGGACTGATGCCTCTGAGGTCGGAAGCTAAAGTAGGGCCAAGTACAGGACCCGCGCTATGGTGTGCTATCTATCAGGAAGCTAGAAATCATGTGACAAACTATTGCCATTTGCTGCAGAAATTTGTACAGACACTGCAGCAGCTCTTCTGCAACTTCTGTCAATCCTTGGGTCATGATGAGCATAGTTGTCATAGTTATGAGCTACTGGTGGATAGAATGCCTGCATATAGGGTGTAGGCATAAACCCGACCTCTGGACCAAGGTGTAGGGGGAGCGCGAGGTGAATATCAGGGGTGCGGATGAGGCCAAGGTGGAGGAGGACCTAGTAGAGGTCGGGGACAGGTTATTTGTTACAATTGTGGGGTACCGGGACACTACATGCGAGAATTCATGAACCCAACACGTCTATCATGCCGATATTATACTCAGTTTGACCATGCAACAGAGGATTGCCCTGTATTATTAGCTAATATATGTGAAAAGGGGGCGCAGCCTCAGTAGCCGACTCATAACCTACATATGATGAGGGCTGAGCCTCGCGAAGAGGATCCTTATGTAAATATTGTGCTTTGGAGTGGAGTGACGACTGGCAAAGATAAGAGGAAGTAGCTTGAAGAAAGTGAATGGGTCCGCAAAGCTCCAGAAGAGGAGATAGAGTTTGATCTAGAGCGGGTAAGGGAAACATTTATGGAAGCAAAGAAAAGCTTCATTGAGGCCTCTACCTCAAGAAGTCGAGATAGCCAGCTGAAGAGATGGACCCTTCTATGCTTACTACTTTCTTGGAGACCTATATGAAGTTGTTGAATGATAGAAAGGTTGTGAAAGGACTGTAGGAGTTGATAAATAAGTGTGCCATAAAAGAAAATGCTCCTGAGGGATGGCGTGTAGTTAGGAAGATTCATAAGCATATAAGGCAAGAGTGGGGCATGAGATGGGACTCATTGTGCAGATAGGAGAGTATGAGATGGATCAAGTGATTCTGGATCTAGGGTCAGACGCGAATATTTTTCCTAACCAGATGTGGGAGAGAATGGGGAGACTTGCACTATAGTGGTCCTCGATTCAGTTAAGGATGGAAAATCAACATAAAATCATCCCCATGGGAAGATTACAGGGAGTGATAGTTGATATTGAAGGCACGAACGCATTGGCTGATTTTGAAGTAATAGAGATTGTGGATGACAACGATCCCTACCTTTCCCTCCTTGGGATCGATTGGGCCACTGACATGAATGGGGTAATCAATTTGAAGAAGCGGAAGATGATATTTGAGAAGAAATCTCTCCACATAGTAGTACTCCTAGACCCTTCAGAAGGACCGCGCTATACTGAACTGGTACGCGATTATGAAAGCGATGATGATTTGGACCAGATTTATAAGATAATGGTGCGGGACCAGGATTAGGTGAATCTGATAGTAGATGGATGCATTGCCTGGGACCACGAAATTTCCTGCACATCAGATTCAGATGAGGAGTTGGAGCACTGGTAGAATCAGCTGCATGAAGTATCTATGTTGCGCTGTAATATGATGACTAAGTCACTGCACTGTGTATCATCGGAGGTAAGGAGTCTACCTTATTATGATGGTTTAACTCATATCAATAAATTTTTGGATGAATTCGAAAGGGAAGTGCCAGAGAAGCATCGCTTCTAGGCCTTGGATTGGGCGCTGCGCCTGCGAGATGGTGGGGTACACACAAAGATAGTTTTGATGATTGGCGCGTGTACAGAAAGATGATGAGATTGTGGTTTAGTCACCCCAAAGTTTGGCTAATAGAGAAATATGATGGAAGGGATGTTCCGCGTGATCACCTAGTTAAATGGACTAAGGTTTATGGAGCAGAGCCTTAGCCTGAATGGGTGCATCTGTTTTGTCATACTTTGGATGTAATACCGATGAATTGGTACTTGGAAACAGAGCTTCACCATGGCACTGAAGAATGGGACGTTTTGCAATAGGGATTCTTGATGACGTTTAGCTTTGAGGATGGATTTGAATGTATTTATGAGGCATTGCAGGAGGTCAAGGCAGCGATCTTCAAAATACCATAGGATCCCTTGGACTTAATTCAACCGGATTGGACCACCCAGTTGTGCCACGCGCTGGAGTGTTGCAATGTGACTGCTGAAGAAGAGGAAAAGGATCTGAGAAACATTAATATCCCAGAGACTGAAGGTCACAGTGAAGTTGAGGGTCCGCCAATTGAAATCCAGATATCACCGCACCGCTAAAAATAAGACAAGTGAACATTTGGACAAAGATAGATCCAAAATTTCCAAATATTGGGGACTATTGGGATGACGCAACAGTAGATAAGGTCGTTGAATTGCTCCATGAATATCAAGACTTGTTCCCTATGAATTTTTCAGATTTTAAAGGGATAATAGGGGACCTAGGAGATGTTAGAGTCGGTATGGTCAGTCCTCTGTCAGAGATCAAAACTCTTTATGCATTTCATGTTTAGGTGTCCCACTCCATTCACTCAACCACATTCCACTAGGGGAATGCCATAATCTGACGAAGAAGGTCATGCTAGTCATGTCCCCTCATGTCTGGTTCCTACTAGCTTATGTCTTTGTGTCAAATAATCAAAACGTCCATAACAGTTAAGGTCTGCTCCTTTAACAGACAAAAGTCATTTTTGGTCATTAGGTCTAGGGATTGATCAATTTGGTCTTTAAATATGTCAAGTAAATCCATGCAGGCCAGAGTGATTTTCTTGCAAAGTAATGATCCGCAGAGTTTCATCATCATATTGATAAACTTCCACTGTTCTTCAAAACTCTGTTTTGAAGAAAAGTCAAATAGTGCTATTGGTGAAAAAAATTTCAAAAGGGGTCTACAGTTGATTTCTTCAGATGCAGTCATGGTTTCCATGGCCGAATGTCCTATCGTGCAATCCCTGCAAAGAGTGTCGAAAATGTCATCGTTTGAGCTAAAATTTCAAAGGGAAAGTGAAAATCAGTGTGTTCTAAAGTCAGTGAAAAAGTGTCAAAACATAACATTAGAAAAATGGGTTTTCAAGGAAGCAAAAATTTAACCCATCACTTCCAAGGCTATATATACAAGTTTTCATCAAAATCAAAGGCATTGTGCTAATCCAAGCCTTGGATAAACGTTGCAAAAGGTGTGAGTGTGCATCATGAGTGTTTGAGGGAGTTGGAGGCAATTTTAAGGAGCGCGGCGCATATACTCAAGGGCACGACACACACAGAGGGCGCGGTGCACATAGAGCCTGCCCGCAGTTAAAATTTTCCACAGGCGCGGTGCATACCCAGGGCACAGTGCACTGGGTTTTGTGCGCGATGCACACAGACCAAGGGCCGAAACAAGGCCAAATCACCTCCAAATTTTTGTGAAGCCCATCAAATTAAAGGTAGGCTCTTTGACATCATTGGTTCATCAAGTTTTATAAATGATATGGTGGTTTATAGCGATGTTTGAATGCAACCAAATTCAATAAAATCAACCATAAGAAATCACCCAAAAACCATGATGGCTAGGGTTGCTAAAGTGGGTTGTTAGTGCCAAGGTTCCATTCCACCCATCATTTTCCCCTCACCTACCATTTTTCCTATCCTCCCTTTCTCATTTTTCCTAATATCCCTGCCCTAAATTACTATCAAACCCTCTCACCTATCCCTCCACTATTTGGTCAACATAACATCCCAAACCCTACCCTATCGAAATACCCAAACTCCTCCCATATCCCTAAACAAATTTTTCCCTATAACCCCTATTCCCATTACATTACTCCCCTCCTAATACTCCCTTGTTTCAATGTTCCCGTTGGTGGCAGATATCAAAGCAACACCCAGCTTCACCATCATCAAAGGGGTAGCCTAAATACAGTTTATAAATAGCAGTCATGGCATCTGAGGTTTCATCAGAGTATGAGGTGGAGACCCACAGTGATACAACTTCAGGAGAACAGGCCCCTAGGAGACATCACAGGAGTGGAAAACATGTTAGGGATGAGCCAAAAACCCTCACTGAGTTGCAGGCATGCCCTCTTTCTATGTCATGTTTCCAGCATTTAGCATGTCTTGAATTTTGTCAAAGGGTGGCAAATGTCAGAGTTCATCATGAGTTGGCCCGTCTTTTTGCACTTCACCTACATGGAGGTCAGTTTATCTTGGCTGGGGTCACTTTCACATTGACACATGAAACCGTATCAGTGGAAACAGGCATACCAAACATTGGAGAATAGTGGCATAAGAAGAAGAAGGTGGAGAGGCATCATTATGGGCCTTACATTAAGGCCAGTTGTTTGAGTCAGCTTACAAGAGTCTTCTCGTTCAGATTTTTGAGAGATGAGTATGCTTCGCTCATGAAATTGATCATGAAATACTTCAGTTGTGAGGGGAGGTTTTCTCGCCTTTATGCCTATCACCTCAGGTTGCTCATGCACTTTACCAGGGTGTGAATGATGAACCTCCCATTTTTCATTTGCGGGAACATAGAGAGGATGAAAAATTTCATGCAGCACAAGACCCCTCGATAGCAGCTCAACAGTGTTTATCACTTTGCTCTTATCCGGATTTTCGTGGACCATCACTTGGGATTGCAGGGTATTGCTTGGGAGGACTTCATCTCCCGTGACTTCTTCAGCACTCCACAGGTAGTATCATAGGTAGAGCATGAGATAGGTGGTCCTTCACATCAGTATGAGTGCCACAAGACCGCTGCTATGCCATTATTCATCACCTATCATAGAGGCAGTAGACATTTGTTTGCAGTGGAAAAGCGAGTGTTATCTCCACCCGGGGTGGAAGGGGCCTCGCTTCCAACATCAGCATCACATGAGCAGGGCAGAGGTAAGGAGCCAGTGCAGGAGGAAGGGCCATTAGGTGAACGAGAGACCGTGTTCGTTCTCCTCCATGATGATGAGACAGATACAGAACCAACAAATGCAGAGCTTGGAGAGATCATCCAGGAGCAGCAATCAGTGATTGAGGCCTTATCCCTTGACTTGGAGAGGGCCAAGTGGAACATGAAGTACCTAGAGTAGAGAAACAAGCAGCTTGAGGACCAGCGGGCGATTATGGAGCTGCAAAACATTCATGAGCATCGCCAAGCTGCTCAAAGGAGAAGAGTTGAGCTCACATCATTGGAGCAAGAAATCAATGAGGATCGGGAGGCCCATCTCGAGAGCGTGAACATGCACTTGGAGAGGCTGCTGGACAAGGATAATTAGGACCTTTCCCTGCTGAGACACATGGATTATCGTTACAGGACATGAAATATGAGAGCAAGGGCCAGAATAAGGAGCTTGAAGGCAAAATTAAGGAAAGCAACAAGAAAGGCAAAAGAGGAAAAAGAGAAAGATTAGCTTCGAATATTGGCTGAGGCTTCCTTGGCCCATCATAACACCCCATAGAGAACCTCCAGCCCAAATTTCAAGAAATTTGGGGAATTTTTGGTCACATGACAAATTTTTGGGCAAAACACAGGGTTTTTCTCCCTGTGGCGCGGCGCTAAAAATCTAGAGCTCCAAATGAGGAATGGTTTGCATTTTTGGATTCAGCATGGAAAATCACGACTACTGGTGCCCGGACAAGAAATTTTGGCAAGATATGAGTCTCCAAAAGGTCAAAAAACACCCAAAAATGGCCTCTCTGCCCCTTTTTTGACACACAGGAAGCAGTCTTGGGAGAATGAAGATTTGGAGGGGAAAATGAGCACCAAATTCAAAAATTCCAGTGGGGTTAGAAATTAGACAGGACAGGCTTTCCAAAAAGCCCACTTGGGCACATTTTGGACACCTACAAGTGCCCCAAAATAGGCCCCAAAGTAGCGCAGCGCACAGAGAAAATGGCGCAACGCACAAAGGAAAAATTGCCAAATTTGCTTCCGTTTCGCGAATTTTTGATCCGCGACTTCTCCAAGTGGGCCCACTCATCTACACTTTGGTTTTTTGGCACCAAAGGTGGAATTTAAATAATTTTCTTTCCAGATGGACTTCTATCCAAGTGGCAAAGGAAGGCAAAAGGTCACCCAAGCCAAATGTCATGTTTATAGCGTTGCACCTGTAGCTGATGGTTGGCTCTTCATCTCCATTTTGTAATGATTCGAGTAACTCCCCAACCCTTGGGCGTTCTATCTCTTCATGGCACATTCCATATATTGTATGTAAACCATTTGAAAAGGGTTGGTTAGTTTGTAAGTTCTGGGAGACTATGGGAAAGAAACTTTGTTTCTTCACTGTGTATTTTTGACAGAGAATTAATGAGAGGCAGCGGCTCTGTTTCATGAGAATCTTGTGGTTGTGAGTGTAGAAAATGTGTCTCTTATGTTTTCATATGTATTTCGTTATGTTTCATAATTCAATTCATGTTCATTTCCAGTGAAATTTTCTGAGTGAGATTAGGTAGAATTCAATTTTATTGCTCTGCCTGTGGGAAAATTTCATGTTCAGTGTTCTTCTTCTGTTGAAAAGGATTCATGTTCCTATGCCCTTTTCACACTCCTCAGCAATCTCTTCGTTCCGCATTATTTCAAACTAAATTTCTACGCTTTCTGCCTGCCTTGCCTCATGAAGTAATCTGTGCCTTTGTATTAAATTCTCTGTTCTTTGCTGACCGTTGGTCCCATACCATCCTAGAAGCTCGGTCATTCATAAAAATTGTTTCTTGTATCCATATTCACTTACTAGCCTAAGATCAATATTTCATTGTAAGTCATCTCAGACCATTTTTGCTTATCTATTCACTGAGCCTGACTCAGAGAGAGCCCTCTCCTATTCTGGTAGGGCTAGCTACCAGACTAAACGTGGTTTGTGGTTACCCTGAATTTTTCCTTCCTTCAGCCTAGGGCAGATTCAGGTGCTAACATAGTGGCGACTCCACTAGGGAACAAAAATGGTTTGCTTGAAAATTGTTTTGCCCCAGTACATATCTCAAGTACAAAGCTGATTTTTGATGGTGAACAACGATCAGACATAAGAAGACGGCTGAAATCATTCACCTGGTGACTCCTTTCACTAAAGAATCCAACAACTGGTGCTTCATGGTGACTCCACTGCAGAGGGATCAGTAGCTTTGAGATTTTTTTAAAATGGATCGGGTTGTAAGAAGATATGCTCCCATGAGTCGAGATCACATTCCAGGCTTTCCAAATAAGATTCCTAAAGTATATTGGTCAAGGAATTTGCCTACGTTTAAAGATGATGGTAAGAAGGACGCTGCTTTACATCTAGTTCGATTTCACATGCATATTCGCAAGTTAAAGGTTGATTTTCCTTAAGATTGCTTAATGAAGATATTCATGGCCACTCTAGAAGGTGAAGCCCAATCTTGGTATGAAAGTTTTCCGCCTGCTTGTATTTACTATTTAAAGGATTTTCACGCCATGTTCATTGAAAGATATAAAGACTCTTATCCATCATTAAATCTAGTTCATGACTGTTGCAAACATGCTTCTACTTTTATTGAAAGCCTTGAAAAATATTATGAAGATGATAATTTCATGGATGACGAGATCATGGAAGCCCTGTGTGAAAACCCATTTCAGCAGCATGAAGATGATCATGAAAATTTGCAGCAGGATCAAGATTGTAGTACGGTGGAAGATGAAGGAATTTTGCATCTTGACAGTCAACAGGAATTACATGAAATGGATCAGCAGTATGAGGAATATTTATATACACCTTCACTTGAAATTAATGAAGACAATCATTGTTTGAGCGAAAGGAAACAAAAGGTCTTATCTCCTTTGTCTGAAGACGAGATAGGTCAACTCTTGCACGGTTATGTTCCAGCTCAAGCTAAAGTGGATTTGCAGTGCACACATGGTCAAGAAAGTGTTGGTGAAACTTCTTCCTCTTTTGAAAAGGATGACAGCTCGGTGAACAGCTTTATGGATCAGCAGGTTGAAGAATTCCATATGGCTGAAAGTGATGAAAGAAAAAGCGTCGTTTCAGATCTGTCCATAGAAGAAGACAGCATGCAGGGAAGTCCAATTCTACTTTCAGAATGTGATAACGTTAAGTCAACCCTTTTAGATCCAGATTCGGATTATGGTGACCAAGAAAACCTTGTACTAAGTCCCATGAAAGAGAACTCTGCTGCTGAAATCATCTGGGATGAAGAAGATAGAGTTTTGGATCCAAATGTTCTCATGTCATTAGAACACAGTCTTCATGAAGAGGTAATCCAGTCAGCTCATGAATAGCAAGATGAGAATTTTGTTCAAGTAAGTGAAAAGGTTTCCTTGGATGAATCATTGGTAGATGATAGAAATGTCATGCTTGGGTTTCAAGAATCATTCGAAGTTTCTTTCCTCATGATTGATGAATGCAAAGACAATCTGGCTGTCATATCATATGAAGGTGACCTACAATACATTCAGGCTACCGAAGAGCAGAACATTCAGGATTGTCTTTCAGACTCTTCCTCATATGTTTCATGTTTTGAGATGTTCTTTGAAGAGGAAATATGCTCATCTGCTTGTTCATAATTTTTTGAAGACCAGGAGCATACTCTTATTTATGAGAGAAAAAGATACCTTGTTTTTTCAGCAGGAGTAAAGACTTCATGTTTTTCAGGATCCAATGGCAGATTTTTTGCATTCAGCAGTGAAGGTGATTATTGCAGTATTCGGTGATGAAGGAGATCAGGGCCAATTAGCTTTTTGGATGCCCAGTTACAAGTATCTGTTGTTGACCAGAAGATCTGATCCGGAGAATCAATCAAGGAGGCATCTACTTGATTGGTTACATTGGAAGACACATTACACATGATTGTACATATTGCATTAGTACGCAGGTGGCTATCATCATGATTTGAAACCCTCGAATCTTGATGGACTGCTGCCATTGAATAAGTTTTGTCAGTTCTTGTTTTAGTTAAGTCAGTCATGAGTCATTTCCTTTTGCATTGAGTCGGTTTTTTCAGTCATTTCAGTTTGCATTGAGTCAGTTTCAGTCAAGTTTCAGTCAATAAATTGAGTCATGTTGGTTTGTCGGAATAATGGACTCCATAGCCCAATGGACGAAGGCACTGTCTAGCTCTTCCAGAGATCTGTTGTTCTTGGCACCTCCAAGGAGCTACCATCCCCCATTGGAGCCAATGTTAGAGTCGGTCTGGTCAGTCCTCTGTCAGAGATCAAAACTCTTTATGCATTTCATGTTTAGGTGTCCCGCTCCATTCACTCAGCCGCATCCCGCTAGGGGCATGCCATAATCTGACGGAGAAGGTCATGCTAGTCATTTCCCCTCATGTCTGGTTCCTATTGGCTTATGTCTTTATGTCAAATAATCAAAAAGTACATAATAGTTAAGGTCTGGTCCTTTAACAGACAAAATTCATTTTTGGTCATTAGGTCTAGGGATTGATCAATTGGTCTTTAAATATGTCCATTAAAGCCATGCAGGCCAGAGTGATGTTATTGCAAAGTAATGATCCGCAAATTTTCATCATCATATTGATAAACTTCGACTGTTCTTCAAAACTCTGTTTTGAAGAAAAGTCAAACAGTGCTATTAGTGACAAAATTTTCAAAAGGGGTCTACAGTTGATTTCTTCAGATGCAATCATGGTTTCCGTGGCCGAATGTCATGTTGTGCAATCCCTGCAAAGAGTGCCGAAAATGTCATCGCTTGAGCTAAAATTTCAAAGGGAAAGTGAAAATCAGTGTGTTCTAAAGTCAGTGAAAAAGTGTCAAAACATAACATTAGAAAAATGGGTTTTCAAGGAAGCAAAAATTTAACCCATCACTTCCAAGGCTATATATACAAGTTTTCATCAAAATCAAAGGCATTGTGCTAATCCAAGCCTTGGAGAAACGTTGCAAAAGGTGTGAGTGTGCATCGTGAGTGTTTGAGGGAGTTGGAGGCAGTTTGAAGGAGCGCGGCGCATATACTCAGGGGCGCGGCGCACACAGAGCCTGCCCGCAGTTCAAATTTTCCACAGGCGCGGTGCATACCCAGGGCGCGGCGCACTGGGTTTTGCGTGCGATGCACACAGACCAAGGGCCGAAACAAGGCCAAATCACCTCCAAATTTTTGTGAAGCCCATCAAATTAAAAGGTAGGCTCTTTGACATCATTGGTTCATCAAGTTTTATAAATGATATGGTGGTTTATAGCGATGTTTGAATGCAACCAAATTCAATAAAATCAACCATAAGAAATCACCAAAAAACCATGATGGCTAGGGTTGCTAAAGTGGGTTGTTAGTGCCAAGGTTCCATTCCACCCATCATTTTCCCCTCACCTACCATTTTTCCTATCCTCCCTTTCTCATTTTTCCTAATATCCCTGCCCTAAATTACTACCAAACCCTCTCACCTATCCCTCCACTATTTGGTCAACATAACATCCCAAACCCTACCCTATCGAAATACCCAAACTCCTCCCATATCCCTAAACAAATTTCTCCCTATAACCCCTATTCCCATTACATTACTCCCCTCCTAATACTCCCTTGTTTCATTGTTCCCCTTGGTGGCAGATATCAAAGCAACACCCAGCTTCACCATCATCAAAGGGGCAGCCTAAATATAGTTTATAAACAGCAGTCATGGCATCCGAGGTTTCATCAGAGTATGAGGTGGAGACCCACAGTGATACAGCTTCAGGAGAACAGGCCCCTAGGAGACATCACAGGAGTGGAAAACATGTTAGGGATGAGCCAAACACCCTCACTGAGTTGCAGGCATGCCCTCTTGCTATGTCATGTTTCCAGCATTTAGCATGTCTTGAATTTTGTCAAAGGGTGGCAAATGTCAGAGTTCATCATGAGTTGGCCCGTCTTTTTGCACTTCACCTACATGGAGGTCAGTCTATCTTGGCTGGGGTCACTTTCACATTGACACCTGAAACCGTATCAGTGGCAACATGCATACCAAACATTGGAGAACAGTGGCATAAGAAGAAGAAGGTGGAGAGGCATCATTATGAGCCTTACATTAAGGCCAGTTGTTTGAGTCAGCTTACAAGAGTCTTCCCGTTCATATTTTTGAGAGATGAGTATGCTCCGCTCATGAAATTGATCATGAAATACTTCAGTTGTGAGGGGAGGTTTTCTCGCCTTTATGCCTATCACATCAGGTTGCTCATGCACTTTACCAGGGTGTGAATGATGAACCTCCCATTTTTCATTTGCGGGAACATAGAGAGGATGAAAAATTTCATGCAGCACAAGACCCCTCGACAGCAGCTCAACAGTGTTTATCACTTTGCTCTTATCCGGATTTTGGTGGACCATCAATTGGGATTGCAGGGTATTTCTTGGGAGGACTTCATCTCCCGTGACTTCTTCAGCACTCCACAGGTAGTATCAGAGGTAGAGCATGAGATAGGTGGTCCTTCACATCACTATGTGCACCATGAGACCGCTGCTATGCCAGTATTCATCACCTATCAGAGAGGCAGTAGACATTTGTTTGCAGCGGCAAAGTGAGTGTTATCTCCACCCGGGGTGGAAGGGGCCTCGCTTCCGACATTAGCATCACATGAGCAGGGCAGAGGTAAGGAGCTAGTGCAGGAGGAAGGGCCATCAGGTGAACGAGAGACCGAGTTCGTTCTCCTCCATGATGATGAGACAGATACAAAACCGACAAATGCAGAGCTTGGAGAGATCATCCAGGAGCAGCAATCAGTGATTGAGGCCTTATCCCTTGACTTGGAGAGGGCCAAGTGGAACATGAAGTACCTGGAGTAGAGAAACAAGCAGCTTGAGGACCAGCGAGTGATTATGGAGCTGCAAAACATTCGTGAGCATCGCCAAGCTGCTCAAAGGAGAAGAGTTGAGCTCACATCATTGGAGCAAGAAATCAATGAGGATCAGGAGGCCCATCTCGAGAGCGTGAGCATGCACTTGGAGAGGCTGCTGGACAAGTTCGATCAAGACCTTGCCCTACTGAGACACATGCCTTATCGTTACAAGACACGAAATATGAGTGCAAGGGCCTGAATAAGGAGCTTGAAGGCAAAATTAAGGAAAGCAACAAGAAAGGCAAAAGAGGCAAAAGAGAAAGATCGGCTTTGAATCTTGGCTGAGGCTTCCTTGGCCCATCATAACACCCCATAGAGAACCTCCAGCCCAAATTTCAAAAAATTTGGGGAATTTTTGGTCACATGACAAATTTTTGGGCAAAACACAGGGTTTTTCTCAGTGGCGCGGCGCTAAAAATCTAGAGCTCCAAATGTGGAATGGTTTGCATTTTTGGATTCAGCATGGAAAATCACGACTATTGGTGCCCATACAAGAAATTTGGGCAAGATATGAATCTCCAAAAGGTCAAAAAACACCCAAAAATGGCCTCTCTGCCCCTTTTTTGACACACAAGAAGCAGTCTTGGAGAATGAAGATTTGGAGGGGAAAATGAGCACCAAATTCAACAATTCCAGTGGGGTTAGAAAGTAGACAAGACATGCTTTCCAACAAGCCCACTTGGGTACATTTTGGACACCTAAAAGTGCCCCAAAATAGGCCCCAAATTAGTGCGGCGCACAGAGAAAATGGCGTGGCGCACAGAGGAAAAATTGCCAAATTTGCTTCCGTTTCGCGAATTTTCGATTCGTGACTTCTCCAAGTGGGCCCGCTCATCTACACTTCAGTTTTTTGGCACCAAAGGTGACATTTAAAGCATTTTCTTTCCATATGGACTTCTATCCAAGTGGCGAAGGAAGGCAAAAGGTCACCCAAGCCAAATGTCATGTTTGTAACGCTGCACCTGTAGCTGATGGTTGGCTCTTCATCTCCATTTTGTAATGATTCAAGTAACTCCCCAACCCTTGGGCGTTCTATCTCTTCATGGCACATTCTATATATTTTATGTAAACCATTTTCAAAGGGTTGGTTAGTTTGTAACTTCTGGGAGACTGTGGGAAAGAAACTTTGTTTCTTCACTGTGTATTTTTGACAGAGAATTATTGAAATGCAACAACTCTATTTCATGAGATTCTTGTGGTTGTGAGTGTAGCAAATGTGTCTCTTATGTTTTCATATGTATTTCGTTATGTTTCATAATTCAATTCATGTTCATTTCCAGTGAAATTTTCTGAGTGAGATTAGGTAGAATTCAATTTTATTGCTCTGCCTATGGGAAAATTTCATGTTCAATGTTCTTCTTCTGTTGAAAAGGATTCATGTTCCTATGCCCTTTTCACACTCCTCAGCAATCTCTCCATTCCACGTTATTTCAAACTAAATTGCTACACTTTCCGCCTACCTTGCCTCACGAAGTAATCTGTGCCTTTGTATTAAATTCTCTGTTCTTTGCTGACCGTTGGTCCCATACCATCCCAGAAGCTCGGTCATTCATAAAAATTGTTTCTTGTATCCATATTCACTTACTAGCCTAAGATCAATATTTCATTGTAAGTCATCTCAGACCATTTTTTCTTATCTATTCACTGAGCGTGACTCAGAGAGAGCCCTCTCCTGTTCTGGTAGGGCTAGCTACCAGACTGAGCATGGTTTGTGGTTACCCTGAATTTTGCCTTCCTTTAGCCTAGGGCAGATTTAGGTTCTAACAAGAGCTATGAAAATTACATTGAAACCAGACGCGAATCCGATCAAGTAAATGCCTTACCGCATTAACCCCAATTATAAAGAAAAGGTTTGCTTAGAGTTGGATAAAATGCGTGCCACAGGCATTATTGAACGGGTGGAAGAATTTGATTGGGTGAGCCCAATAGTAGTTTAGGAAAAGAAGAAAAAGGATGAAATAAGGATATGCTATGTCTCAGGAAGTTGAATGACACCTGCGTACATGATCCCTTTCTAACTTCATTCACCTACGAAGTGTTGGGTAATGTAGGAGGACAGGAAGCATATTTGTTCACTGATGGGTTCTCGAGGTACCATCAAATCAAGATCACGCCTAAAGACAGAAGTAAGGCAACCTTCGCAACTAAATGGGGATGCTTTCAATATACTGTAATTCCTTTTGGACTTAAGAATGCACTGAAGACCTTTTCGCGCGTAGTCATCGCGGTGTTCAAAGACTTCATTCAAAAGTTTCTGGAGGTATACTTTGATGATTGGACAGTGTTTGGACTGGTAAAGCGCCACGTGGCTAGTCTAGGCTTGATGTTAGATACATGTTGAAGGTATTATATCGTGCAAAATTCAAAAAAATTCCTATTCTATGTCCCTTTCAGAATCTTGTTGGTTCATGTAGTGTGCAAACAAGGCTTAATGGTAGACCCTACTAAGATCACAGTTATAATCAATTTGGAGGCACCAAGAATTCTAAAACAGCTGCGTACAATGTTGGGGCACACGGGGTACTATCGAAAGTTCATCAAGGGTTATGCCCAGATTACCGTGCCAATGGAAAAGTTGCTCAAGAAGGATGCTACATTTTGTTGGAGTGAAGAATCTCAGCAGTGCCTAGATGTGTTAAAGGAGAAAATGGTTACCACGTCGATCCTAGTTTTCCCAAATTAGAAGAAGGAATTTCATGTGCATGTGGAGGCATCATGTATTGCGCTAGGGTAAGTACTAACAAAGGCCAGTGAGGGAGATTTGGATCTCCCTATAGCGTTTGCAAGTAGAAAGTTGTCTAAAGCTGAGAAGAACTATTCAACGACAAAGTGCGAAGGGTTGGCTATGGTGTACGCACTCCAGAAGCTCAGACATTACTTGTTAGGTGGACACTTCAAGATGTATACATACCATTCTGCATTGAAGTACCTGGTTAACAAGCCTATGTTGGGGGGAAGATACGCAGATGGTTGTTTTTGTTTCAAGAATATGATTTTGAAGTCATTGTGAAGCCAGGATGATTGAATGTAGGGCTAGATCATCTGTCGGGCATTGTAATAGGAGAGAAGCCTACTAATTTGGAGGAAGGACTGCATGACGTGTAGCTCTTTACAGTATGTGTCACGGACAATCACTTTGCAGATATCATACACTTCCTGACAACAGGAATGGCTCCAGAGGGATATACTAGTCAACAAAATGAGTTGGTGGTGCACGCGGAAGACTTTTCTGTCATTGCAGGACATTTATATAAAATGGGATCAGATGAAATAATGCAGCGTTATGTACCTGAGTTTGAACAAAACAGCATCCTCATTGAACCTCATGGAGAAGCTGCGGGAGGAAATTATGTAGGAAAAGCAACAGCCCAGAAGATTTTACGCATTGGGCTGTGGTGGCCGACGCTTCATAAGGATTCCAAGGCTTATTGTAAGGCATCTGATGCATGTCATAGGATGAGCAGGCCATCACGGAGGGATGAGCTACCTCTGAATCAGCATCTGTCATTATATCCATTTGAGAAGTAGGCGATTGATTTTGTAGGACCAATTCAGCCTCCAGGAAAGAAAACAGGTGCGTGATAAATCATCACCGCGACTGATTATTTAACCAAATGGTGGAGGTGCACCAGCTTATGAAGGACTGTACAGGCCAGCAACAACAAAATTCCTCTTTGAGTATGTGCTGACAAGGTTCAGCTGCCCGAAGATTCTGATGAGCGACCATGGTAGACATTTCCTTAATGAAATGATCAGCGCATTGACAGAAGAATTCCAGGTTTGTCATTAGAAGAGTATGCCATACCACCCACAGGCTAATGGGACAGTGGAAGCATTTAATAAGATATTGTAAAATGTGCTAACAAAGGTTTGCAATACACAAAGGAATGATTGGGATGTGCGCGTACTCGCGATGTTATGGGCTTATAGAACGACTTGCAAAAAGTTGACTGGACAAACGCCTTTTAGGCTAGTTTATGGCATAGAAGTTGTGATTCCGATGGAGTAAATTGTACCTAGTCTGTGCATAGCGGCATTCACAGGAATGGCAGATCGCGGAGCCCTAGAAGAGAGGCTCGCATAGCTGACAGAGTTGGAAGAGGATAGATTTTTGGTTGGATTCCATTTGCAAGTTCAAAAGGAGCGCGAAAATGCATGGCACGATCAGCACATCAAACTGCACACCTTCAAGGTAAATGATTTAGTATTATTATATGATAGTAAGTTTGATAAATTTCCAGGAAAATTTTAGATGCATTGGCTGGGGCCCTATGTCATCAAGGAGATTACCGATGGTGGAGCAATTCAGTTGGTGAAATTGAATAGAGATCCATTTCCAAGGAAGGTAAATGGCAGCCGATTGAAGCCATACACTAGGGATCCGGCCAGATGACTATATGGTAGAATCATAATCTTAGCGCTCCAGGCAGCTAAAAGGAAGCGCGGGACTATAAACTACACTACCCAGGTTGTAAAGTTGTGCGACTGGGGAACTGCATGCACTGGAGGAATGTCACAGCGTCAGCAAAAGTGCAAGGGGAGCCGCGCTATCAAAGGAGAGACCACGCAAGGCAGCCAAAAAGTGACTGTTACAATCATTGTTCATGATTTGACAGTGAAAAAATGGCTAAGAGGAGCGGGGTGGCAACATTTAAGGCTGAATTTAAGAGTGAGACCTTTGAAAATCTGCCACCAATCTAGAATTTATGAGCAGATTTTGGGGGGAAGGGTTGGATTTGAATTCAAATTTGCCTATAAATTATAGATGGGTGCCCAACAAAAAACACTTTGCATTTTGAGAATAGAGGTGTCAAGCTATCAGTTGTGCATGAACCCTAAGAGTTTTGAGGCTTTGGTGGCCAGTTCAGTGTTTAACAAGTTGCCTAAGGAAACCCAAAAGCTCCTTACTAGCCTCATGTCGGCACCCATGGAAACCACAAGTGCTAGAGGATCGATGGCCTCTGAGGGAGTTGCCCCTGAGGTCGTAAGTGTAGAGGTTCCTGCAGACGTGCCCATGTCGGCGAGGTTGCCCAGGCCGAGGCCTATGCTGACAAAAGAGGGGCCTAAGACAAAGAAAGACAAGTAGAAAGGGACACAGCCAATGTGCGAGTCGCCAATGAAGCACTAGAAGAAAGAGAAGCCCACCGCGTAGGTGAAAGGCAACGTGGTAGACCTATAATTCGATGAGGGCATAGAATAAACTGGTATGGGTGCATAGGATATCAATATTGAGGGGGGTAGAACCTATTTCCAAGTTACCAGAATACATCCCTCCATGCCAAGGCAAGGTGAAGGTCCCGAAGGACCTAGATGAGGGAAAAGTTTTACTTAACACACCATTACTGCCAAACTAGATCACATTCGAAGGTTCACGCTTGGCACGTGTCCCACATCTAAAGTTAGAGGATTGGGACTTGGCAGATACTGAGCGGTTCCCCCACTTGGCGACTGATACATTTATGACCCGCATCTTCTTTAAAGATTCTGGTGTCACCGCGCTGGAGCCGAGGAAGTGGATTGGAGGGGTGGACAAGGCAGGACTATTGAACCTACTATGGGTGCCGCATTACAACCGTGCGCCCATAAATTTGATGGTGATCAAACAATTGTTATGCGTGGTGCACGACAAGTGTCTATGGTTAGGAGAACTGATACCAATCACTGATATGTTGATCCATAGGATCACATTGCTACCGCACTCAGGGTTGAATCTGGCCAAGGCATTTGGTGGAAAGGTGGGTGAACGCGACCTTGCCAAAATAATGAAGGACAAGTTTAAGCTTGTTAAGAAGCTGTGTGGATACTCAATTTACAGCATAACCGACCCAGCGGTTAAGGTAGCCAACCAGATCTTGGCTAGCAAAATCATGAGGAAGTGTCGTGCAAATGAAGTGTCGGCATCAATGGTGTCATTAGCGGCCCATTGCGTGGAGGGCGTACAATTCAATTAGGTGTGCTACCTCTACATTGAGCTCCTCGTGAACTACAGATAAGCACAAGACTAGGGTAAGACCTTCCATTACGCATGGCTTTTGCTATCAATCATACTGGTCATGTGAGAATTACCGAAGGATAGTCAGTTTCCTCTGATTGCATCAGATCTTCTAGAAGCAGCAAAGTTTGCTTCACTCTGGGCCATAAAGGACACCAAGAGGGTCAAGGACAATAAGATATTTTGGGTGCATGTCGTCGCCATCACATAGAGGTTGGCCAAGCTTCAGGTAGCAAAGGGTCTCAAGGAACAGGTGGATGCAGCATAGTGAAGAGAGGCGGTACTGAAGGCTAGATTGGGGCCTTGGCTAGATGAAGCCTATGTGCTCACTACCACCATTGAGGGAAAATTGGCTAGCCTGCAGGCAACACAACAGAAAATCAAGGCAAATAGCATAGGACCAGCAACAGAGTAGTTGGTGGAGCAGGTTAAGCAGGCGGCGACGCAGTGTACCGTCGAAGTTGTAGTGGTGCAAGTGGAGTTGGGAGGTCTTCATGACAAGATCTCCATGCTAGTAGAGTGACTCGGGGGTGAGTCACCATATTTATGTTGGGGGCCTATTGGGAATGGGTCCCCTAGGGTCAATTTTGGGGTTAAAAGCCCAAGTTTTGTGGCAGAAAGCCCAAGCTTTTGTATAAGAAGTCTAAAGTCTCTGCATTTTGTGTTCACGGAGTGCGAAGATGTAAAAGTGTCAAAAAGGGTTTTCGCCCTTCTTTTATGTAACTTGTGTCAGCTTTAGGAGATCTACCCATGGTCTGTGGACCATGGGATTGTATAAAAAGGAGAGTCTTAGAAGAGTCTAAGGTAGTTCTTGGTATGTTTTGAGTCATTGATGAATGTAATGGGTCTGTGAGAGCTAAGAGTGAAGAGTCTTAGCGTAGGAAAGAGGCTCTGCAGCTGTGTGCGCAAAGGCCTAGGGTAGAAGTCTATAGCTGAGTGCGCGGACCCCTGTAGTTTTGTGCGTAGGGCAATTAGAGTCTGTAAAGAAGATCTGAAGCATTAATAAAGATAATTATTCTGGAATTATCTGTGTTTAATCTATTTTACTTCTGTTATAAATGCATGTGATTATGTTATGATGAATACTGGGTTTATGTTTTAATGTTGTATTGATGCGTGAATCCATATGTTTTACTTTGTTATATGAACACAAGTAAGAATATATATTTACGCGAAGATCATCTTAATGCATGTTGAAGTTATCATATACTTAAGATAATTCGGGTAAATACAGAAGTAAGAGTAATTACAGAGGCATTTAAGTGTTTGATTCGCCTATTTAGGGTATGCGAAGAACAGTCATATACATTTGCGAAGATCCAGAGGACAACTAAGAGAAGTATATCAATAAACCCTAAAATGCTTATCGATCTGCGCGAAGGAAGGTTTAGGGTATAAAACGACATCAATACCATCTTTGGGTGCAGAAACTTGGTTCCTGCGTCCCCCCATATTGCTTCGGGTGAGACTTCAGTCTACGAATTGATGTTGAAAGGGCCAGTAGTGTAGGGATTTGCTTGGCTAATTAATGTTGAACCTGGGTTAGGGCCCATCAAGCCAACACTAACCAATTAACCAACCCAAATCCTCTCAACCTCCACCTATTTATAAATGATTATGTGGTCCTGAGTCAACCTCATTACCATGGAAAATATTTACAATGGGAATTTACCATGGGTTACTAGGTAAACTACAAGTAGTATGCTTGACCTAATTAAAATTGGTCCAAAAGACTCAATCAAACTTAACTGCTTTTACATTTGACCACCTTGTGCATCGATTCTTTTTATGTGTTCCTTCCTTTTGCATCATTTTTGTGCACTGATCCTTTTGCCAAATTTCTACGCGTTCATTCTATTGTGACATTTCTATGCACAAATCCACAAAAATTGTCAAAATATCATCAAATTTTCTCCAAGTATTTTTACCCAAAACTGACCCCACTTAGTCAGCCTGTAGCAAGTCAATTTTCTCCTTCACCATCTTCATCAATTCTTTGAGTGCATTTTCACAATGCCAACCTTACAATGCATTTGAGTAGCATGCATAACTAATCTTGTGGATAGCAATGGCAATCCACTACTCCCCTTCTTCTACTACGATCTTGACTTCCTATTGTACTTACCCAACTTTTTTGGTAATATGTAGCACTTCCTCATGATATTTTTTGATTTCCTTGTTCAACTTCATCTTTTCTTCTATGGCAATTTTCTTCTCAACCACAAGCATGCCACTCAACCTAGTGACGATTTTCTGCACCTTCTCTTAAGCAATATGGATTTTTTTAGTAATGTCCTACAACTCATGGTTCTATAATAGGTTGGTCCATAAGTTCAACCCTTTCTCATATGTATTCTAACACTATTTCTCCAAAATATTCATCTGCGCAAAATGGGAAATATCCCTCTCTTCTTCTTTTAAGCACTACTTCTCTTCAAGTGGGGTGGATATCTTTTGTTGCACTTTGAGCTCCTCAACCTATGCTTTCAACCCCTTAAAAACCTCTTTCATCTTGATAACTTGACCTTGTATTAGGGTATCAGCCTCCATAGGCTCCTCAGTAATCAACTATACACTAGCTCAATTGTTGTGTGCAAGCCCATTTTTCTATTTAAGACCTATTGTTTCTCTTATTCTAACTACATCATTTCATGTTGCAATACCTCTTACATTGTATTTACCTATACTAATTCCAATGTTATAGTTGTTGCGCGTGACTGCAACTCCATGGTGACACTATTCTACAATTGATGCAAACTATCCAATGAGAGATGAGAAAAATTAAATCAATATGCATCAAACCTCGAGTGCATTGTTGCCTCTATAGTAGGGAACTCTATAGCTTCTGGCAAGTGAGGGCTACGAAATTTTTCTTTACTATGAAACTACCTTGATTTAATTTTTACCAATCCACCTTTTTTCACCTTAAGTCATCTCCATAACCTTATAAATATATTGTGGCAACCTCAAGCTATGAATTTATATTTGCTAGTTCTCTTACTATTGTTTTTGGATTAGAACTAAGAATATTTAAGAGTAGATTTAATATATATTATGTATGGACTAAAAAGAGGTGCTAACTCAAGTAAGTCTAGGAGTGCAGTCCTTTACCAACAAGTCTCATGTGATTATCAGCATGTTGGAAGTCGTGAGGAAGGAACATATGGCATCTAAATAATTCACTCACATGTCATAAAAAGGGAAACTATCAGAAACAATCCAGAAGCAAGCATCTGTGAGGAATATAGTACATATGGGTGCAACCACCCGTATTTTTTTATAAGGATGTTGCGCACAAAGCCAATTCCAACTATTATGTTATGGGGATTCAATTCGATTCCGAGAAAATCATTCATGTCTGATGATTTATTATGTTTCCAACTGAAGACTATCGAAGATGCCTTAGCACCTAATAGTTATTACAATGTCGAGGCCTAAATAGATATTATTAACTAGGAATCAAATTGTTATGTCCCCTCTCTATTTAAATATTTGATGTTTCATGTGACAAATTGTTTAGTTAGCGACCTCAAGTTGTGAGCAGTCTCTTGCACCATTTTCGAGACTAATATTCCCCTTCATTTGTATAAATATATGCTTTGATATATAGTAGATATAGTAGATTATGTGTGGACTTGTGTTGCAATTTTGATTCTTAATATAAATCTCCTACCCATGGGTGTTTTGGCTTGCTCATTGAAGTTGTGTTGGTGAATTTATAAGCTTTTAGGGGTAGGCCAAACCCCAATTTGGGCCCTCTTGAGGTAACACCTTATGTTGTCTTTATTTCTTGTTCCTTTATCTACTATAATTTTTTATTTCATTTAATTACATAATAGATAGGGTCGACTAAGTTTAATTTATGCAAGTGTGTGTTTGTGTGTGTGTGTGTGTGTGTGTGTGTTAATTTTATTTCTTGCAATGTGTTGAATTTTGTTAAATCTCATTTCATGTATTTATTTAGTTCATATTTTAATTTCGATTTTGAAAGGTAATTATTTCGTAGTAGTGCTACAAAATCCAATGTTGTGAAATCAACAGCAGCCGCTATGAAACCGTAGCCCTGTAGAATTGCTTATCCTTAGTAGGGATGTTGACATTGAGGTAAGTATCGAGATGAGATATTGATACATGAGGCACTATGTAGTTGGACCGAAGTAGAGAGTTGGGCCTTTAAAGGACTTACATTTCATATCACCAACAAGTTTTCCTTGAATCGAGTTTTCCTCATATAGAAGTGGTGGGAAATATAATTCTTGTTTATACAGCACCAAGATCCTGCAAATTTAATAGACACTTAGCTAAAAAATTAAAGGATCGATGAATGCTAACACTACCTTATTTAGAGATTAAGTATTCACACCAGTAGTGAGATTTGGAGTGTGCGGTGATCTATAGATGTAGTGGATGTATCCACTTGTGGTTTTAGTATTCCAAGCACACTTTGAAACTCCTTTTGTACTATCTACTTGGTTATGGTTGGTTTTGTAGCTTCTAACTTACTAGCCTCTATCAATTTTTTCAAATGCTCTAGTGTTCTAGTGTGCATTGTTGATCCTGCTACACCTTGTCAAGTGCCTCTTTTGTCTTCCCATCCACCTACACCACAATCTGCTCAATGTCATCTTCAGATAGTAAGGTAACTTGGGTGTTAGTTACACATGTTTCCTTTTGCTTCTTCCCAACTTGGGATGTGCCCTCTTATGTGCCTTTTGTTTTGGTTCTCTTTATTCGTACGTGCATTGTGTAATCAACCTCCTTTGACTCTATCTCTATGGATTAGGTCTTGTATTTCTCTTGTTCCAACTCCTCTTTTTCATATTCTTGGGTAGTTTTCACTATTTCTCCCTACTGCTGCGACCACGGTTCCTCTTCTTGAATTTGGCTACTTTCTACATTTTCCACATCTGGTTCTCCCTCAACTTATTCCTTCCAACTAGCTTCCCACACATCGACATGTGCCTAAATGTATTTAGTATTCAATTTGAAAGGGAACTTCTCCCATTTTTGGTAGGGATCCTTCTTAGCCTAAATGTATAGAAAGAGAGGATCTTCCTTGAAGCATGCAATCCTCCCATACTTGGAAATAACTTCAACTAGAATGTGTGGTGTCTTCTTTATCACCAGCCTAATAATTTCCCTATAAATATGAAAGGTGATGTTGATGTCTATTTTGTGGTGAGTAATTTTGGATGCCCGTAAGGGTTAAAATCACGCAGCTGCAATAGGCGTGTGTGTCCTCCACTAGTTGTATATCTTTGGGTATTTCCCATTAGATGAATGAAAATATGATAATTAACTAGGCATAGTGGAATTATGCATGGTTATCTTGTGCCTCCAAACAATCCAAAAAACCTAGTTGAGCAAAAATGGTTCCCAAGTCATCTTTATGCCATGTGCGAATTTTTTTGTTGCCACAATTACACCTATGAGCACTTCATCAATCTGACACTTTCTAAATAATTTTCAGGCTATCATCTACATCACAAAGTGAGTGGATTTATCATTTATGTGCGAGACTAAAAATATGTTCCCTCCTCTTCGTGTCCCATATTATGCTTGCACTTGTTCTCTCAAGGCTTTCGCCTACATCTTATCGGTGAATATGGACTTTGGATATTCTCCTACAATTGAAAGGAATGTTATGCATGCTATTTCATGTGGATTAATCTCAATTGCATAGTCCAACCATAGGTAACTATTGTGCACACAATTTAGAAATAATTTTGTCACAATATTATTTTCAGGACTATGCCTGAAATGAGGGATCTCTAATAAATTCAAAATACCATATCACTTTAATCCCAATTCACACCCCTATGACGCGAAATCTAAAACATTTGGCTCCATATTTGGCACACATTGTAGATATGTTAGCTGCGAGAATTTCTTTTTTTGTGATGTCATGATCCATACGCTTGAGCTTCTCCACGTGGCCCAACATGCTACCCTACATTAGAAAACTTAGTGGGATAAATGGAAAGGTCATTATGTACTTATGGTCTTTTGTTAACTTGACCTATCAAGTTGTGGGTTTCTTAAGTGAGATATATTTCCTTCCTGGCCCAAATGTCGTGGACTATAAAAATCCAGCAACCTCTATTGCTTCTGTTTCTTCTGTTACTTCTACCTCCTCTGGTGGTGGCTAGGGTTGTGCAGCAATTGAATGTTTCTTTGTGTGAGGTCTACATGTTTTCGCGGTCTTGGAACCCTCACCATTCTAATGATCTACTGCTCCATGTATGAATACTACAATCAACAGCAATAATTCCTCAAAATTATGTGCAACAACTCCTTAAGAACTTACTCTGCTTCTTACAATTAGCTGGAAATATCTAAGTACAAAATGAACAAATGCTTTCCCTCCATTGCACATTTATATGACTTTATTTCTATGTGTGGTATCCATAGTTATTTTATGGCACAACCTACTGTCATAACTCCTACATGGCATATCTTGCTTTGGTGTGTGTTCCATCCCTATAAATGTATAATTGGTGATCATTTCTGACATATTCTAACACTCTAATAGGATTTTTAAGCTATAAAATATTATATGGTAGTTAATGAAGCATCCTTTCACATCTTATTCAACTAACTACGCTACCAACGTGGTCAAATGTCACCTTTTTCCCAATGCATTCCATCTTTTTGTCACTTTATGCTTCAAAATGGTTTTCCACTTAGCAGTGTTTTCCCCCAACATTATGCATTTCACACATATGTGATAGATATGTATGATACATCTCTTTGTGCATAATATTTCCCAATGTGTAGTGTATTTATTTTTTAGTGACAAACTCTACGACTATTTTTTCTACAACACAAAAAAAAATAGTTAGAGCACACTTCCTCAGTTGTGCGCACAAAAAGAACATTAGTTAGAGCACACTTCATCAATTGTGTGCGCAAGATCGACTATCCTTATACAGTTTTAGTCAACTTCCATTCACAAATCCTTCCATAGGTTCACCATTAAGATTTTCCATTTTTACTTCTCTTGTAGCCATTACACTTATAATCACATATGGTCCAAGCTAATGTATCTAAAACATGCCTAGAAGCTTCAAGAATTCTCTTTCATATAGCAGGACTAAGTCCCCTCATTGAAACTTCTTATATTTTATGCACTTATCATGCCAAGATTTTTCACGCGCTTTCTGAACATTTTGATGAAAACCTACAAGTAACAGTTATGTTCTTCTAAATGCAACAATTATTGAAGTATTTTTTACATTGTACCAGATTCAGTCATTTTTTTGAATGCAACAATGAACAAACTTGGTACAAAAAATTTTATAGGCATTATCGCTTCCTATCCACACACCAGCGTTAAAGTGGTATGTCCTGTCAGCCTCTTGCAAGTGGTTTCATATGCCCATATTATTGTCAGTATCCTCAAATACCAGTCATCCCTATCCACATTGCAAACTTTAGTCAAGGCATTCTCCAAGATCTTATTAAATGCTTCGACAGTTCCATTATCTTGGGGATGATAAGGAGTGCTTGTGAGGATATATTCTAAACTCCTTAGTCAAAGAAGCAATTGTTTTATTTAAAAAGTGGGTACCTTTATCACTCATTAAAATCCTAGAACATATAAACCTATTCAACACATTATCAAATAGAAACTTCGTAGTAGTATTTGCATTGCAATATTTCATGGTTTTTTATTCTACCCACCTTGTTAAGTAGTTTGTTGCAGTGATAGTATACACTTGGCTCCTGATCTTTTTGTTGATGGGTTAATGGGTTAATGGTGCCCACAAAATCTATTGCTCATTTAACGAAGGCCTAAAGTGTAATTTTAGGAACTAAGATCATTTCATCTCATCCGGAAGGTCTTCCTACTCGCTAACAAACATCACAACTCTTGAAAAATTATTTAGCATCATTATGTAAGGTAGGCCACCATAATCTCATGTGCAAAATCTTTTGCATTGTACCCTTTCCTGCATAGTTCCTACATACATTTCCTTCATAAGCTTCAACTAAAATCATTGACCTTCCATGTTGTGATATGCACCTATGCAATATGTCATCAACTCCCAACTTATATAAGTATCTTATATCAACTAGTAATTTACATATTTTTCCACCAACGGTTTTTTCTATGCGATAGCGTACTCTGTTGGAGAAATTTATTTTCTCACAAACTATGTAATCTTAGCAAAATAATCATCCACCATTGTGAATACAAACAAGTGTGCATCTAGAAAATTATCTTCTAGATTCCTAACTTCCTTTCCTGTGGTGATCCTTGACAAATAATATAAACCTACATTCAACTTTCGAGGCTTGACAACTACTTCAAAGTCATACTCTTGAAATAACATCAAACATTTGCATATGTTCCCTCCCAATATTGGATTATTAACTAAATACCTTAACGTGAAATGATACATACATACATATATATATATATATATATATATATATATATATATATATATATAAATTAAACTTGTTTCCCAAAAGATAGTGTCAAAACTTCTGCAGAGCATATACCATTATGATCCCTTCCCTCTCTATGGTTGTGTAGTTATATTCAGCTGTAGAAAAAATTATAGTATCAAAATAAATCATGTGGTCCAAGTCTCCCTCTCATGGATGTGCTAGAAACGCTCCCAAGGCTATGGATGAGGGATCTACATGCACATGGAACTCCTTCGTCCAATCTAGAAAAATTAGAAAGGCGTAATGACCATCTTCTCTTTCAGCATATCTAATTCTTGTTAACATTCTTCTATCCATTGGAATTGTGCATCCTTATTTAATAGCCTCCCCATGGTCATTGTAATGTGTGCATATCCTTTAATGAATTTTCTTTAATATTCAGTGCGGCCCAATATCACGCGTAATTGTCTGATACAGGTGGGGGGAGGCAAGTCTAATATCACTGCAATATTGGCATGTTCCACCAACAAGCTTTGCTTACAAATAATGTTTCCCAAGAAAATACCAAATGGAGAGTAAAATATACATTCCTTTAACCTCAAATATAGTTGTAATTATCTACACTCCAGCATTAGGCACAATACCTCTATATGTTCCTTTAACAAAATGAAAACAATCCAATCATCGAGATATACTTCCAAAACTTGTGTATGAACTCCTTAAATACTGCTATAATAATCCTGCTGAAAATTGTAAGTGCATTTTTTAACCCAAATGGCATTACTATATATTGGAAATAAACCCACTCTATAGAAAAAGCAGTCTTATGTTTGTCTGTCTTTGACTATTTTTATCTTATGGTAACTTGAAAACCCATCAATGAATGAATAAGCTTCTGCACCTCCAAAATTTTCTAAAACCTCATCTATAAAAGGGGTGGGGAAAGGATCATGCACACATGCATCATTAAGCTTCCTCATGTCTACAAAAATTTTGATTTCCCGTGTCTTTTTATTTCGAACTGAAATAGGACTAATCCACTATGATTCCTCCATTGGCTCAATTATTCCTACCTCTAGAATTTTCTCTATATTAGGTTCAACATGTAAGGTCTCTGCTTAACAATTTTGGCATTCTCGTTTTAAGGGGACTTTCATCTCTCCTATTTCTCCTATTGTCCCTGTTATCACTCCAGGAAACTCTCCTATGGTTGCAGCTCGGAGATGCCTGGTAACATATAATCTTCAATATTGTTCTCTGAACTATTGGAATAAATGATGGTTTGGATCAAGTTAGATAACCATTTCATCTCTATTCTCACTCATGACATGCATGAACACCCCCAATAACAAAAGGCTTTAGACCACAAATGCCCAATAGTTTGTAGATTTAATGGATAGATGGAGAATACCGACAGTACCAGAACATTGCATACATGAACATATATGAATGGCTAGCTACAAACAGCAAATGAACTTACTGACTATACTGGCAGATGCATATATAATAACACATATAAATGGCTAGCTACAGGCAGCAAATAGGCTTGCAAATCTAATATATCAAAGCAAAGATAAGATGACAGTTATCTAGCCTTAAACACAAAGAAAACCTGAAAAAATTGTTCAAGTGCAAGCATAGAACAAAAGAGGAATGGACATTGAACATATAACAGCAAAAGAAGCTTGTATTACTAAAGAATGCATATGAGAAGCTTGAAGGAACAGAGGAGGAATAATCTCCAAAAGTTGAACCCTTGTTACATCAAGTTTTCTGTCTTATATAAGCCCTTTACAATGGTCCTGAGCCTTTTGAGGCTTCAGGTCTCTTAATCTATCCCTCTGTCTTGTTTAACCATTTGATTCCCTCAACGGGTAGCATGACTGAGTGGCTTTTCTCTTCTGACAGAGGAATAACCATATTCAGATATTTTGGGCAGCCTGCTGTGATGCCTGGGAGCTCTCTCGTGCCAGAGATGCCCCATCATATTTGTTATGACGGCTGTTATGCTGGCAGGACCATTGATGCTCCATGATCTCGTTTGATTCGGGTTGCAATGTGTTGTAGCCCCTCTCTTTCCCTTTCCGGGATCTGTCCGCCGGCCTTTGTATCCCGGCCGAATCCCTCTTCTGGCATGTAAACATTTCTGCACAACACTTTTAAGGATGGTTGGCCACCTAATATTGCAAATGGAGTGGCTATCAGGCCTATGAAATCCCTGTAACAGTCCCTCTCAAATGATAACCATAAATTTTTTCTATTTCATACATAAAATGTTGCAACTGTATAAATCCCTCCCTCTAGGTCACTGTCGTCTATCACAACCAGCCTGGTCCCTTTGTTCCCCTTGTATTTTGAAATACTTAAAAACCCAGGAAATACGTGAAAATTGGCCTTCCTCCATACTTCAAATCTTATGGATTTCATTCCCGAACCCTTGCGGGTTCGGGACACATTGCAATCGGCTTTACCACCTATATAGAGGCCCTGCTCCTTCGCAATATTCCGATGTGATATTGCGATGCGATCTGATCGCAATCGCATATCACTCCAGCCAATGGTCTTCATATAACATGGTGTATGTTCCTGCCGATTTCGAACCTGCGATGTGATGTGGGCCCCCCAACCCTTGGTAATGTTCTGTTGCGATGTAGCGATGCAATCCGATCGCAATCGCTAATCGGTCAACGTCGGGGCTTTATAGATTATGCTCTCCACCGTTGCGACTGCCGATGTGACTTGTTGATTAACTGTCCCTTCAGCTTGGCCAATCGCAATTCAGCCAATTAGATCTGGGTCATCGATCAGCCAGATCTAACAGTAGTTGTGCATTGCTCTTTTTGCGCTTGCAATATTCTGTTTTTTCACTGTTTTAGAGTATTTTAGCCTCCCGATAGCGTATTTTCGCCCTTCTAAGGGATTTTGGAATATGATTGTTTCAATCTTGGGAGGATCTTAATTAACTCTTGAAGACTTCGGGAGTGTTTTGGATCCATTTTTTGGGCCAAATGCCAACAAGGCTAACATTGGCTCCTTCTGGGGATGAAAATCCTCCCTGTGAGGTTTCAAGAATCACAGAGCAATGCCTTTCCTGTAAAACAAAATTAAATCTTCCCCCTAGTATTCCATTGGGCATGGAGACTTTTTAGAATAAACATATAAACTGAAAGAAAAACATATGTACAATAATAAGGTTTTAAGGCCTTAAATGAAATAGAGCTTCAGGAACCGCCCATTTACCAAGCTACCAAAAGTGTCTCCTCCTTCTAGATTGTGCAGGATGAATGTATTGTTGTGTTGAACTTGAGCGATGACAAAAGGACCTGTCCATAAGGAGTCAAACTTGCCATGATTACCTTTCTTTTCCTTCAATGCATCCCATTTGAGCACCCAATCACCAACTTGGAAATTGTCCACTTTTGCCTTCCTATCAAAGGTTTCTTTGATTTTCTTCTGATGGACTTGTGACTTCTCAACTAGCTGCTCTCTGATCTACTGTAATTCAACTAGGTTATTCATTCTTCTTACCATGTCATTTTCTTCATCTTGTTCTTCTTGCAAGAACTTAGCCACAGGGAGGATCAGCTGGATAGGGAAAACAACATCAATGCCATAAACCAGTTTAAATGGAGAGTTCCCTATGGACTTTTTTATGGAAACTCTGTCAGCCCATAGTGAAAACTTCAACTTGGAATCCCATCTCTTTTTATTGTCTTCTAACAGTTTTTTGATTATCCTTACCAAACTCTTGTTAGATGATTCTGCCAGGCCATTGTCTTGAGGATAATATGAGGGAGAATGCACCACTTGAATGCCCATGGACTCAGCCATATCCATCAATTCTTTTGCCTTGAACGCTGCTGCATTATCAATGACTAGTTTGGTTGGGCAACCAAATCTAGTGAAAACATTCTCATTCAAGAACCTTATGACAACTTGATGATTGGCATTCTTAGTGGGTATAGCCTCAATCCACTTGGTAAAATAATCAGTGGCTACTAAGATCCATTTGTGTTGGCCACTGGAATGTGGTTGATCTCACCTATAGAGTCCAAGCCCCACTGTTGGAAGGGACCATTGACATGTATTGGTTTTAAGGGCAAAGATTTTAGCTGTTGTCTTCCTGCAAATCTCTGACAATAGTCACATGCTTTTACAAGAGAAAACACATCAAAGAACAAACTAGGCCAATAATATCCCACCCTCAAGATTTTGTGAGTTGTGGTTTTCCAATAATGATGCCCACCACAGATGCTAGAATGGAACTGGTCTATGACCTCTACAGATTGTTCTTTATCTAGACACCTCAAGGGATCCTTGATGGATCTTTCCAGTAAAGTAGATTTTTGTCAATGTAGAATTTGGTTGATCTGAGTCTAGTGGTACGAGCTTGACTTGAACTAAGCCCTAGAGGAACTTCCAAATTCTGCAAGAAATGAACTATGCTGGAATACCATTCGCATGTGGCTAGATTTTCAGCCAAGGATTGATTCTGCTTTTGCTCTTCTGATGCTCCCTCTGCCTGCTCATAATCTGAATTTAGACCCATGGAATTTATATCTAACAAGCTGCAATTTTCTTCAGCCATAAGCATAGCCAATCCCTGGCCTTTGACAAGCTTAGTGGGCTTCACCTCTATCTCGAACTCTATGAATTTTGCAATCCATTCTGCCCTCTTTCCATCAATATCTGGCTGAGTTAAGACATCTTTCACTAAGGCTGAGGGCACATATGCAATTACTTTGGAATGCAGAATATAAATCATGAATGCTTTCAAAGATTTTATGAGAGCATAAGCTTGCTTCTCAATAAGGTCATACCTTAGTTCAGCATCCCTTAGAGTTTTGCTAAAAAAGGCCACGGGGTGCTCTATGCCTTCATCATTTTTCTACAATAAAACTACTGCCAGAGTATCATAAGAGGCAAAAGAAAAGATACAAAACTCCTTAGTGTAATATGGGCTGATTAGAGTGAGAGCTTCCATGATAGCTTGCTTGATGGCTTCAAAAGAGCTTCTTGAAGTGGCTGTCCATTTTATCTCCAATCCTTTCTTCAGCATGGAAGTGATGTGCTTTACTAACTCTGCAAAGTTTGGAATGAACCTCCTTACAAATTTGATCTTACCCAGGAAGGATTGGATGCCCCTTTTTGACCTTGGGATGGGCAATGTCTGAATGGCTTGAACCCTTGCTAGATCAATCTTCACACCTTTAGCGGAAACAATATGTCCCAAAAGTTTTCCTTCTTCTAGAGCAAATTGTGACTTCTTTGGGTTGACTAAAATTCCAAACTGTCTACACTTCATAAATACTTTCTTCAAATGTTGTAAATGATCTTTGTGGCTTCTGGAGAAGACTATTATGTCATCAAGATAAATAAGGACAAACTTGTCCTTCTCTCCCACAAAAGCTATGTCCATGGCCCTCTGAAACGTGGCCCCAGCATTCATCAGTCCGAAAGGCATCTTGGAGTACATGAAAGTACCCCAAGGAGTAGTGAAGGCGGTCTTTTCCTGATCTTCAGGATGTACAACAATCTGATTGTAACCTGAAAATCCATCTAAGAAAGACATGACTCTAGCCCCTGAAACCTTTTGCAGCAAGTGTTCCATCTTGGGCAGGGGATAGTTATCTTTTTTAGAGCACTTGTTCAGATTTCTGAAATCGACGCAAAGCCTGATTTCTCCATTTTTCTTCCTTACCACCACAAGGTTGGCTATCCATTTCGAATACCTTAGGGGAATTATGATTTTGGCATCCAACAGCTTCTTGATTTCTTTCTCGATCAAAGGCAGTAAGAGAGGGCTGACAGGTCTTAATTTCTGCTTAAAAGGGGTCGTGTTCTTTTCCAGTGGGATCCTATGCTGAATAATGTCTGGGTCATAGGTTTTAAGATCGTTGTATTCCTAGGCAAAAATATCAGTGAATTGCTTCATGAGGGTGCAATACTCGGAATTCTGGGCAGAAGACAAATGAGTAGACAGATTGATGAATTTTGGATGGGCTGGGCTCCCTATATTATGTTGTAAAACAACAGACTCCTTCTCTATTTTGGCCGGCTTGTAGGGCACGTCATTATGATCAAAAAGCTTCTCTAGAGGCACCAATCCCTTTGGTATGTGATTATTGGGCAGCTGGACGATGCTTTCTCGGCCAATTTCACTTTTTAGCTTGGACTGGCCGAATTCTTCCATGTTTTCATTTTCTTGGTCGATGTGCGTTTCAACAAATTCCTCAACGACTTGTAAAAACCTGTTGATTTCCTCATCGTCTTCAAAAACTCTCCAATATTTGACATTGTCTGGTAGGGACGGTCTGTATTTTACCTGAACTTCATATGTCAATTTAGGAGGCAAAGGAGGAACAAACGTGCTAGCAGAGACAGCAAGGGAGTCGGCAAGTTGGTTCTTCATTCTTGGAATATAAGAAATGCTGAAATCTTTGAAAGAATCTTTGAGCCTCCATACCTCATCCCGGTATGCTTTCAGCCTTGGATGCTTTGCTTGGAACGTTTTATTTACCTACTGAATGATGAGGTCTGCATCTCCAAACACTTGCAGGCCTTTGATACCCATTTCTTTAGCGGCGCTTAAGCCCAGAATCAAAGCTTCATACTTTGCTATGTTGTTTGTGACCTGAAAGGTTAATTTGAAAGAAAAATGAATGTATTCCTGTGTTGGGGACACAAGGACCACACCTGCCCCTGCAGCTTCTTTAGAGCAAGCCCCATCAAAAAACATATCCCAAATCTATGGGTTTTCTTCCTCAATGATCTGGTAAACTGGTTTCCTGAGCTGCGTGGAGGCCAACTAAGATTCTTCAATGTGAAGGAAAAAAGCTCCAAAATTAGTGTCGATGGCATATATGGGATGATTGGTGGGATTCCTTTCATCGCTGATTATATAAGCCAACTATGCCTCTATGTATAATCTCTTACTCTCACCTCCGAAAACTAGGATAGTAGCATAGGAAAGATCATTTTGTAATGATCCACCTAGTCTCTTGATCCATCCTCTGGAAAGTAACATGCAAAAATTGGGTGGTACATCTGCTACCACAATATCCATCATCATGCTTTTCATGGGCAGCTCAGACAAAGTGATGGCTAGGTCCTTGATTAATCCTAGACATTTCACTTTTCTAGAGTCAAAAGAGAACAAGTCATGATAAGGCTTGGTAATGTCTAGACCCAGCTCATCCATAACAGCCTTGGGCATTAGTTTATGGCTGGCTCCAGTGTCTAAAAGGCAGTTGTGAAGGATTTTATCATGAATAGTCAAAGAGACATAGAATGATGGGGAGCTGTCTTCACAGTTTTCAATCATTGGGCTGAGGACAATAACTAGCTTGTCATCTTGCATATTTACAAAATCATTAGAGGCTTGGAAGGCTTTAGGCTTGAGAGCCTCGAGGATGGATCTTTTGAAGGACTCATTTTTCACTAATTCAATCAGAGGCATAGGTATTCTTAGCTTCTGAATTTCTGATTGAAAACTGAAAGGGGAAGGAGACTTGTCAAGGCCTCTTACCTCATGAGCTGGAGCTTTGAGGGTGATGGGATCAACTATTGGTTGTTTCTGCTTATTAGCTTGTTGTAATGCAGGGGCAGCAGTTCTTTGAACAGGAGTTTCCTTGGCATTATTCATCTTTGACCACAGATTATATCTACGATGATCTTGAATTTGAAGGATAGCTTCATCATCCCATTCCTGGCTGATTTGGTCATTGCATAATGACTTTTCATATGTAGCTGAGGTCAAAAAGGAAGCATTGCCTTTGTCTTCTAGACAATGAATCTCATCATCTTCTTCGAACTACTCTTCTTCCATGACTGCATTCTGAAAAGGAGCCTTCACCCTTTGGTCTTCATTTGCATTTTTGTTTCTTTGCAAAATTTGCAACTGCTCATTCGTTCTTCTATATGGATTTGGATTTGGGTTTCTTGGGGCAAAGGTATTAGGCATTCTTCCTTTCCCTGGTTGCTGCTCAACCTTCAATTTAGAGATTTCAGAGGCTAATGACTCGATCATTTTGGTCATTTTCTCTATCTTAGGATCGGAGGATGATGAAGACTCGCCCCTCTGTCTTCTTCTATCAACATTTCCCTTGAGCTTCTCTGCCACCGTGATGTTTGATTCTACTTCCAAGGCTACATCCTACATGTCATCCAAAGTAGCACATCGCCTCTCTCTCAACAGTAGGCAGAAGTTAAAATCCAAAGCATTAGCATAGGTGAGTTTAGCAGAGGTAGTAGTGGGTTTTACTTCAGCTCGAATCTTGTTGTACATACAGTTAAACCTTTTATTGAAATCAAACAGAAACTCACCATTTTCTCTCTTTAAGTTGCCAAACTCAGTGTGGTAGTAGAGGAGGTCCTTTTTATGTCCCCAATGATTTAGGAATGCGTCATCTAAAGCTTCAATATGTTCTGTAGATCTGGGGGTTAGCTCTCTGAACCATTTTCTAGCCTCTCCATCTAGGCTTTGGACAAAGACTCTCATCCACACATCATCTTCACTAATGTCCAGATTATTAGCATAGTTATATAATGACTCAATATGTTCTTCAGCAGTAACTCCTTCAGTCCCAGTGAAATTAGGCCTATATTATGATATTCTCCAGTAGGCATGGCATTCAAAGGAGTGGGTAGTATTAGGGGTCCATACCTAGCAGCTATGATTCTTTCCATTTTGGTAGGTTCTTGTGGACCAGCCATAGCTATGGTAGCTGAAAGAGTATTGGCAGTCTGAATGATAGAGGGCTAAGGAGTGACTGACAGGACTAAAGGAGTGTGATGGATAGGAGGTGAGGTTTCCTTTGGGCTTAAAGAAAAAGGAGAACCTAAAGAACAAGGAGCTTTATGAATCTCTGAAAGTTTTTCTTCACTGCTAGTGTTAGATGCTATACTCTCAACATGTATTTGTTCTATTACAAGCCTTTCTTGATGAGATATAGGAGATTGTTTAGGTTTACCTGAACCTGATGCTCCTTTCTGCAATAACTTTCTTTCTTTGATGATCTTTTCAGGATCAGGCGCTGGGTCAGCTTGTAGTTTTTGAGGATTTCTCTGAGTATGCCTCACAAACTGAGCCAGAACTATGAAGTGGAGTCACCAAGAGGTTCGGCCTCTAGTAGAGTCGCCAGATAGATTATTACAACCAAAAATGTGCCTAGACTTTGTCTATCATCAAAGCTGGATCTGTCATTTCCCAGGGAAGCTGAGCTTCAGTTTCCTCTCCCTGGCAACAGTTCCAATTATGTTATCACTCCAGGAAACTCTCCTATGGTTGCAGCTCAGAGATGCCTGGTAGCATATAATATTCAATATTTTTCTCTGAACTATTGGAATAAATTATGGTTTGGATCAAGTTAGATAACCATTTCAGCTCTATTCTCACTCAAGACATGCATGAACACCCCCAATAACACAAGGCTTTAGACCACAAATTCCCAATAGTTTGTAGATTTAATGGATAGATGGAGAATACCGACAATACCAGCAGATTGCATACATGAACATATATGAATGGCTAGCTACATGCAGCAAATGAACTTACCGACTATACTGGTAGATGCATATATAATAACACATATAAATGGCTAGCTACAGGAAGCAACGAGGCTTGCAAATCTAATATATCAAAGCAGAGATAAGATGACAGTTATCTGGCCCATAACACAAAGAAAACCTGAACAAATCGTTCAAGTGAAAGCATAGAACAAAAGAGGAATGGACATTGAACATATAACAGCAAAAGAAGCTTGTATTACTAAAGAATGTAGATGAGAAGCTTGAAAGAATGGAGGAGGAATAATATCCAAAAGTTGAACCCTTGTTACATCTAGTTTTCTGCCTTTTATAGGCCCTTTACAATGGTCCTGAGCCTTTTGAGGCTTCAGGTGTCTTAATCTATCCCTCTATCTTGTTTAACCATTTGATTCCCTCAATGGGCAGCATGACTCGGTGGTTTTCCTCTTCTGACAGAGGAATAACCATATTTAGATATTTTGGGTAGCCTGTTGTGATGCCTGGGAGCTCTCTTGTGCCAGATATGCCCCATCATGTTTGTTATGATGGCTGCTACACTGGTAGGACCGTCGATGCTCCATGATCTCGTTTGATTCGGGTTGCAGCGTGTTGTAGCCCCTCTCTTTCCCTTTCCGGGATCTGTCCGCCGGCTACTGTATCCCGGCCGAATCCCTCTTCTGGCATGTAAATATTTCTGCACAACGCTTCTAAGGATGGTTGGCCACCTGATCTTGCAAATGGAGTGGCTATCAGGCCTATGAAATCCCTACAACAGTCCCTCTCAAATGATAACCATAAATGTTTTCTATTTCATACATAAAATACTACAACTGTGTAAATTCCGCCCTCTAGGTCGCTATCGTCTATCGTAGCCGGCCTAGTCCCTTTGTTCCCCTTTTATTTTGAAATACTTAAAAACACAGGAAATATGTGAAAATTGGCCTCCCTCCAGACTTCAAATCTTATGGATTTCATTCCCGAACCCTTTCAGGTCCGGGACTCATCGCAATCGGATTTACCACCTGTATAGAGGCCCTGCTCCTTCGCAATATTCCGATGTGATCTAATTGCAATCACATATCACTCCAGCCAACGGTCTTTATATAACATGGCGTATGTTCCTACCGATTTCAAACCTACGATGCGATGTGGGCCCCCCGACCCTTGGTAATGTTCCACTGCGATGTAGCGATGCGATTTGATCACAATCGCTGGTCGGTCAATGCCGGGGCTTTACAGATTATGCTCTCCATCGCCACGACTGCTGATGTGACTTGTCGATTAACTGTCCCTTCAGCTTGGCCGATCGTGATTTAGCCAGTTAGAGTTGGGCCGTTGATCAGCCAAATCTAACAGTAGTTGTGTGCTGCTCTGTTCGCACCTATAATACTCTATTTTTTTCACTATTTTGGAGTATTTTAGCCTCCCTATAGCATATTTCTGCCCTTCTAAGGGCTTTAGGCATATGATTGTTTCGATCTTGGGAGGATCTTAATCAACTCTTGAAGACTTCAGGAGTGTTTTGGATCCATTTTTTGGGCGAAATGCCAACAAGGCTAACAGTCCCCTTCATTTCTACAAAGGTGTTTGGGAATAAATCTTAGTATTCTCTTACTAAATCATCCACTTTTCCATTGTCGTGTCATTCCAATAAACTCCTATAATGGCCAATTTTAGATTCTACATAGTGCTAATATTCACTTTCTTTGTCTTAATGGGCTTATAATAGTTTTATTTCTCCAACTTGGGTCCTAATATTGTTCCTTCCCCTTATATTTCTTGAATTTTCATATTTCTTTGGTTTTCATCATCATCAAATCTTTCTTCAATATTATAGCACTCCATAAATGCTTTCACATTCTGTGAACTTCTATGCGCTAGACATGAGGGCACTAACCTGCGCATCGTCTAAAGTTTCAGCACAAAGAATTTTCCTTTAAATAACTTTAGGACATTTTCAAGTGAACCATCCTCATCTACAAAATTGAATGTAGACTTGAAACTCTATGTAGTATCTTCACATTCCACTATAATTTTGTGCACTTCTAGCTCAACATACCCAACTCTTAGGAATAATATTTAAAGTATACACAAACTTGTGTACCCATTCCTCCTATGGTGTCCTTCTTCTATTCCAGGAAGCAACAAAACTCTTTAAATGGGTTATGGACAATCCAACCCTATGTATTTCACCCGTATGACATTTAATTATGAACCAAAGTGAATACACAATAAATTCTTACATTTCTGTCACGATTCTATATTATTCTTACACGTAATCAACCAATAGGTCGGAGTGGCTCTCAAAGTAACATCCAAATCTAATAATCTTAAATCATTTGGTATATGTAATTCAAACTTTTGGAAAAATATAAAACATCAAATAAACCATCATAACTTGGACGGTCCTACACATCATTCCCGATCTAGCCCACTACACGAGTAATGTGTGCCCACCTTCTAATCGATACCTCACGCAATTTATTCTAGTAGTTATCCAAAGCCTCTTTAGAATCTAACAAGAAAGAAATGATATTGGGACAACTTGGCATGTCATCTATTAGGGTCCTATAATTTATAGGATCTCAAGATGATTGAGTGTTTCACAGTCAGCAAATTTCAAATTGTTCATAGATTCCAATATTCAATTGATTTCACAAAAAAAATTGAAAAGAGGGTATATAAAAAGAAGAAAAAGAACAAAAGAGAAAAAATAAGAAGAAAAAGAAAACCCCAAATGTTGTTCAAATCATACAGTCTAAGCATGATTGAAAAAATTTCAATTTTTGTTGATAGGGTAGAAAATAAAGATCTGCCAAACAATTTAATCTTGGCAAATCAGTAGCTAGTTAGAAATAAAATTGGTTCAACTGTTTAATTTGGACCAATGGGAGAAATAAGTGATAGAGTAGGTTAGAAATAAAAGGAAAAATGAGAAAGGGTCTGCAAGTCCAAGTGCACCCTGCAAATGAAAAAGAAAAAATGCTAGACTAGAAAATAAGGGTAGGTAGACTGAAGATTCAAAGAAAAAAAGACATGATAAGTTCTTTAGGTTGGAAAAAATATCAATGTTTTCCCAAGGTCAGGAAAAGAAATTAAAACGGGAAGGGGTTCAATATTAAGTTTCATAACCTTATGCTATACTCTCTATCCCTATAGTCTTCCACCCCTCATTTATTTCCCTACCCCACCACGCACTCATCTGTCACATCCTATCTTATCTACCCCCCATCTCTCACCAAATCCCCACTCACCCCTCATGATCCGATGGCTCGTGTCCTTTTCTGGGCCCCCCACCCTCTGAAAGTTAATCCCAGGGGGGGTCTGAAATCAGTGGTTTCCAACCACTGATGTGTCATGCCCTCGTAATTTCACACCCCCCTCCATACTGCTTACCACTCCCCAGGCCCCCCGAAAAGTGGTTTATATCATTACTTAAACTACTCCGCCCTTGTGACTGTTTGATTTCCCTCATGTTAACGGGAAAAGTTTCTACTCAGAACGACCCTATCCCACTAAGGTGTGACAGTGACCTTAGAAACAAACAGAGAAAACTACTTTCGTATTCTTCTTTATGAACTATAAACGAAGAGGAATAGGATGAACCAACCTGTGTCTTGCGCTAGTCCTTTGATCCAATCTCTCTCCTCTTTGACAGCTTCCAGCTACCTGCTCCCTTACTTGCCCAGCTTCACCAAGTTCCTGTAAGATCACAGAAGAAGAAAACTACACAAAGACATGGATTTATATTCATAAATAGCTTAGGATCAGATTTAAGCTAAACATACAAATGTAACAAACATCAATGATACACAAGCATGTAGGAGAAACTCAAATAGTTTTATTGATATAACAAGAAGATCCAGGAGGAGTTACAACCGATGATTCCTGATCCAGCATCAACCTCCCAGCAAAGGAGTCCCCTCTTCACCTCCAACAAAGCATAAATCACCCAATACTCTGATATCTATCTCAAAACCAACAGCAATTCTCTGCAATGTACAAAATTCCAGCCTCCGGATCTCTGGGATGAGGGATCCATATATAGATGTATGCAAAGAGGATGAGTCAGCTTATGATTTGACTAGTGGCCTCTCTCTGTCAGTTCTTGTTTCCACTTGGAGACTGAGAGCCTCTTACTCATCCTTGGTCGAACTCAGTGAGGCAAGTGTCATTGGGGAAGATTCTGGAAGCTTCCATTGTCTGTCCACCTCACAGAATGGCACTGCCATTTGTCATTTCCCGCTCAACGCACCCTAGTAGTGCATTAGGTGCGTTGCAACGCACCTAACTAGTGTACTTGGGTGCTATGCAACGCAGCTAGCTAGTGGAGCAGCTGAAATGATCCTGATTTGACTGATTCTGAGCAGTTTCTGGTGGAGAACTTCTGGGAGAAGCTGTAATTTGTTGACCTTGTTCCTTTAGGGGTTGGAACAACACTTTTAGGGACTTAGGATCCCTTGGTTTATGGACATTTCATGCTTAGAGCTGTAAGGCACAAAAATGTCTATAACAGTTGCTCCCTAAAGTATGAGGCCGTTTATCGGGTGAAATGCTTTATTAGGAGGATCCGAAGTTCTTTCAATGCTGGGAGGAGACCTGTAATAAGATACAATACAATACATTATCTTCATACTGTTTTCATGATCTAGCTGAGGCGGGCATTCCAATGCTCAGCTTTATAAATTCATTTTCATGTACATAGGACAGACAATCGTCTGATGGTAGACTGATGATTCTGATGGAGCCATCATCCTTTTGGTAGGATGATTATCTGTGCTGCAATGCTGTACATTTCAATGTCTTTATTTTCCTGAATATATATCGCAGCCCAGATGGATGAAACTAGATCCGGGGTCTTCAATCTCGTCTGATCTTCACTCGAAGTACAAGTCGATCCATGTGAGAAATGTTTTGAAGTCAAACATGGAAAGGCATCGCTTGATTACCAGTCAATGATGTAAACTGTTAACAAGCGCGAGAGGAATCACCGATAATGATGATGACCCTCAAGGTACTGTAGTACAATTTACGTGGTGTGAATAAAGGACTTGGCGTCGAACACCACGCAAAATCTTTCGGTCGAAGGTCATTGATGTATACCTGTCACCGGAAGTGAGAAACTTGCCATTGAGGCATGCAAGCTTCAAAGTACTGAAGGGGGTGTTCCTAGATCAACTTCTTGGATAATGAGTTGATGTCGACAAGAAGTGACCCGTCAAAGGAGGGCCTTAATGAATCCCACATCAATGACACGGAACGGAGCAAATGATTTTTATGGAGGTGAAAATGATCTGATGATATATGGTTCAGGATGGCGGTCATGAAAGAATGAAGTATAATGTATGGTAGTGGATGGGACACGGGCGACTTCTCTGAATGACTTCTCTTGAACATGTTGGCGACACTTATGTGATGGATTGGTAGCATTTACCCCGAATGTGGATGGTATGGTGTGACCATGGTGATGTGACCGGTGAATGAAACAACCCAACCCGACTCAGGCACGGAGTGGAAGTGTCATGTTCAAGAGCGACTTGCTACCAATAAAGATTCTTTGAGTTTTCTTCCCAATTTTTCCCCAGTCATTGCTGACCAGTACCTCTTTATTTTTGTCAAGCTTGAGGAGGATAACATATGCTTGTTCTATAATTTTCCCTTCGGGCAAACCCATCGCTATGTTTTAACGAGCCTAGCGATAGTGAAACTCGTTCTCGTATAAAGACAAGTTTGTCGCTTTTAATCTTTTTAACGAGTTTAACGACAAAGATAACTCGGTCCTTTTCATTTCTAGAGAGTCTGAAAAGGTACGTAAAGGTAACTCCAAAATTCCTTTTTCGTCATCTAATCCCTTAAGTCCGAAAAAGTATAAAACAATACAGAAGGGATGAATTTTCGATAGTTTTAACGAGCCGAACAAAACAAGCGCTCGATCTTTTTGTGCAATAATCCCTCAGGTCCAAAAAGATTAAAATCTAGAGGAGGGATAGCACTTCCGGTCGCTTTAACGAGCTGGAAGGCCAAAACTCGGCAATCTTTTCATATTTTACGAGTCAGTTGAAAAGAGCTTAAAGAAGACTCGTCTTTTGAGGAACGAGTGATAAAATGGGTAGCAGCTGATTCCAGGTAAGGTTTGGAATTTTCCAATCACGGCAGTGTCACAAGGATGGCTAGTGAAATCACTCTTCGCAGCTGTTCCTCAAAATGGGTAAACAATCAAATGGAGGTGAATGATCGGCCAATGAAAAAGTGGAGGTGATGGTGCAAACATGACCAAGGCTTTAATGGCTGAAATGTTACATTCACGGTGGTTATTTACCGGGGAATAGTTCATTTTTTAACGAGCTTAAACGCGGGTGGAAACATTTGCTCATGTCTTATGTTTATTTTTTAACGAGCTTGAACTATGTGCTAAAACTGCTCGATTAGATGGTCTTTTTTTTATTTTTTACCATAAATAGCTTTGTCCTTCCAAAGATAGTACTGTATTTTTCAACTGCTTCATCAAACTAGTCAGAAATGAACAATATTTGCTTGAAAATGAGATTAAAACGCTAATATTTTACTTTGAACTACGTAAAAGCAATCAAAATTTTTTTTTACCTCTCATTTTACCATTTCTATTGAACTTGGTTTGTTGGAGCTTTGGAGGTGCTTTTCCCCCTCGATTTTCATTAGTTGATTTTGGGAGATTCTGTGGACGATTCTCGGCGCCGTCTGGACCAAGTAGGAGCTAAACCCGAGCTCTTTCATTTCATGGTTTCCATTTTGCTTTTTGACCCTGATTCCCTGCTTTTCTGAGCCCCTGGGGTTTGAGGGATTCGTTCTGGCATCAACGCACCCCCAGTGTATCGAAACCTGCGTTGAATGTTGGCTTGTATGAAGGCATTTTAACATTCAACGCACCTAGAACACTGCTGCAGGTGTGTTGGGCGCAGAAAGGGAATTTGTTGCACAATTTTTGATGGAATTTTTGCCTATTTCTCACCAAAATCAGGATCTAACTCCTCTCTTGTTTGTTTTTTCAGAGATTTGGGAGCAAGATGACCCTTACATGGTGAGAACGTGAGCATGAAGAGGAGGACATGATTGCCCTACATGATCCAGTTACAGTGAACGTGCTGCGGAATTGTGGCTTGCTGAAGTTCTTCCGCATTTCTAGCATGAGACAGCAGATCAACCTACTGCAGTATTTGCTCGATGCTTGGGATCCTATCAATCAAGTTTTCCAGATTAGGGGCAAATCTATCCCCTTGACTGCAGTAGACATCTATTTCTTGACTGGCTTGTCGAGGCGGGGTGCCCCCATCTCTTTGTTAGGTTCGGCCCGAGGAGGCGATTCTGTGAGAGATTATGTCCGCCGGTATTGCAGGGAAGGATCTCAGCCGAGTAAAGACGGCAAGATCATTATCCGTGATGTCACTGACAGGTCCCTTAGGACTATCCTGTTTATTTTTGGTAGGATGGCCGGTAGTGCGTCTCTTCATGTAGCCAACAGATCCTATATGCAACATGCCTTGGAATGCCTTCAACTGAAGGTGTTCAACTGGTGCGACGTAGTACTTCTTGTGATGAAAGAACAGTTGACCAAGATAAAGAATGGGAGGTTGAAGAACTTTGGGTTCGGTTCTATTTTGACCGCCTTTGCCTTGGAGAAGATACCACTGATGCAGCCGCAGTACATTGCACTCGATTTACCTTCTCCTACTGAACCACATATGCAGAGATGGGTTGACCATATGTCTAGGCATGCTGGCCAATCTCAGATTTCATTTTCTGATACCTTCTTCAGGTGGTTTGATCGTCAGGAGATGGTTTATTCCGAGTATCCATATGCTGGCATGGACTTCTGGGGTGATCCAGATTTAGTACTGCCGGATGGCGAGCAGTGGGGTGCTATTGGTAAAATCTCTGACCATATTGTTGTTTACTGTTTTTGTTTATAATGTCCTTGTGCTTTATTCTATCAAGACTTTAATCAAACTCATGTGTACATGCAGATGTTGGTCCTGTTCGTCCAGTAGTTCGCCTGAGAGTACCAGCTGTTGCCCCAGCAGGAGAGGCCGCTGGAAGAGCTATTCTTCGCGACCTCGATGTGGCCGAGACTCTCTCAGCTTTACAGGAGCAGATTGAGGGCCTCACTCTCAGTATACTAGATGTGAGGACTGACGAGCTACCTTTGCAGTTATAGCGGCATACTACTGGTGTGCCTAGACGATGGACTCATCTCTTACGCATGATCGCACAGGCTGTGACTTGCTATCACGAGCATCATTAGGCTAGGGTGCCCCCTAGCATTTTGAGTTTTTTGGGTCATGTGACCGATTTTGTCTTGGTTACAGAACATTATATGTAAACCATAAACAGCTATATATTTTTTTTATTTTCGGGGTTTTATTTTGGTTGAGCTATATGATCCACATGTAAAACATTGATGATGTGTTTCTTTTTACAAATGTTGCAAATGTCTATCTAACACATAGTTTGCTAATGAGTCGGTTAATGTGTTTAAGTTTCTGGAAATATGTTGGTATTGAATAAGATCAAATTGTCTTTCCAAAATCTTAACCCTTAGGAACATGCGATAAATAGCTGGGTTTCGGACTGAATATATACCATTGAGTTGTAGTATTACGAGTTGTGAGTCTAGCCTGACAATTAGTCGGCGTATACCATGGGTGATGGCATCAGAGAGAAGTTCTATCAACGCGCTATACTCAGCGATGTTATTCGTTTATTGACCAATACATACACCTCTGAAACTTACTAACTCGCCGCTTGGATAAAAAATGGCCCAGGCTGCGGAGGACAGGTTCCGCGAACTACGACTCGCTCCGTCGGCATATCCAACACATGGCTCCAATAGGTTTGACATCTGCAATAAGTGTAAAAAGTGGATTACGCGACCGAAACAAACACTTTAGTGAAAACAAAAATATAACAAAAGCATATTGGTTACTATTTATGCATAGTAACGCTTGAGGTACAACCCATTACGAGGTTGCGCCAGTGGAATTCCGTCATAATCCATTAACTCATAGGCTCCTTTTGCTAACACTCGTTTAACAATATAGGGACCCATCCATAAAGACTTAAATTTACCTGCTCCCAATTTATCGGATTCTTGGTCGTAAAGCAGGACCAAGTCACCTTCCGAGAAGACACGGGGTTTGACATTTTTGTCGAACTGCGCCTTGACTCGTTTCTTATGGGCTTCGTTAGCCAAAGCGGCGTCACGACGGGTTTCATCCAATTGGATTAATTCCAAGAAACGAGCCTCTTCTTCTGAAGTTCTGAGGAGGAGATCAATTGCAAGTTTGAGAGACGAGATTTCACACTGGACTGGTAAGACTGCTTCCAGGCCATATACCAGTTGGAAGGGTGTGAACTCGGTTGCATTCCTCACCAATGTTCGGTAAGCCCACAAGGCTGAGTACAGGATTAGGTGCCGCCTTCTTTTGTGAACTCCGATCATCCTTTGCAACATGCGCTTCAGGACCTTATTGATCGCTTCAACTTGTCAGTTGGCTTGCGGATAATACGGAGTAGAGCTGTCGTGAGACAACCCTAGTTTGGCAGCTAATTCGACCATCATGTGATTGCGAAAATTTGATCCATGATCTATGACTATGGCCTGTGGTACGCCGAATCTGGCGACTACATGATTGAAAAAGAAAAGGGCAGCTGTTTCACCAGTATTATCTAATGCAGGCATCGCCTCGGCCCATTTGGTAAAATAGTCAACTGCGACTATGATATACCCATGCCCCCCGGTCGAGGTGGGGTTACATGTCATGAAATCGATGCCCCATTTGGTGAACGGCCCAACAGAAACTATTGGCTGTAGAGGTGCGGGTGGTCTTCTGGTTTTGCTATCAAAAATTTGACAAGCATGGCAACTTCTGACTGCGGTTATGCAATCTTTGAACATTGTTGGCCAGAAGTATCCTACTCGTAAGATTTTTTGTGCTGTAGCATATCTAAATTGATGCCCCCCACAGGCGCCTGAATGACACTCATTCAGGGCTTTTTCGGCCTCCTCATGGGTGAGGCACCTTCTCATAATTGTATCGATACCACGACGGTAAAGTGTATCACCGACGATCATGTAGTCTTTTGCTTGGTATCGAATACATTTTTGTTCAGAGTGTGAGGTGTTTGGCCTAAATTTTTGGGTTTGGAGATAAATTATTATATCTCCATACCACTCATTGCTTGTAGATATCAGAAACAAATTCTCATCCACGATTGATTCTTCGGATGTTTCATCGTTGGACGACGATGGGAGATCGCATAATAATTCTGCAAAAACTAGAGCTTTCTTTGACTTGGATTTTACAAATTCCAGATCAAACTCTTGAAGGATCGCTATCCATTTTGAATATTTTCCCCCCAGCAACTGTCGCGACAATATATAAGTCATGGGGTTGCAATCTGATAGAATGGTAGTTTTCCGAAAGAGGACATAGTGTCGAAATCTTTGTATCGCTTGAACAGCTGCAAGCGCTAGTTTTTCAACATAAGAATATTTGCTTTCTATATCATTTAAGTTCTTACTTAAATAATATATAGGATGTTCAATTCCATCGACTTCTTGAACTAAGACCATTGCGATGGTCGTATCTGCTGCAGCAGGATACAGGTTAAAATCTCTTTGATAATCGGGGGCGTACATTAATGATGCTTTCATTAGGGAATATTTTAAAGCATCAAAGGAAGCTTGCGCAACCTGATCCCAGACAAAGGTTACCTCCTTTTTCAAAAGATGTGTATAACCTTTAGCAAGTTCGGCGTAATTTGGAATGAACCTTCTCAGAAAGTTTGCTTTTCCCTGGAGTTTCTAAATCTGAAGCAAATTTGAAGGTGGAGGCAAATTTATGATTGCCTGGACCTTACACGGGTCGAGACGTATCCCATCCTTGGAGACTACAAAGCCAAGTAAACGACCAGAACTGATGCAAAATACACATTTGTGTGGATTGAATCGTATCTTGTAGTGTCGGCAACGTAGAAATATCGCTCTTAAATGCTGCGGATGATCAGTCCGCTTTCCCGAATGAGCCGGAAGGTCGTCGAGGTATGGTTGAACGATGTTTTTGATTTCATGGAAGGCATAATTCATTGCCCTCTGAAACGTCGCCCCTGCGTTCTTTAAGCCAAAGGGTAATTTTCGATATGCGAATGTGCCCCACGGACAAATGAATGCAGTCTTTGACTGGTCCTGTGGGCGGATATTTATTTGATTATACCCAGAGAATCCATCCATGAATGAAAATATTTCGCATCCGGCGCATTCATCAATTATCTAGTCGATGAAGGGTGTAGGGTAGTTGTCTTTTGGACAAGTGTTGGGCAATTTATTGGGCTTAAATTGCTGCATTAAATTATCTACCAGGGAAACTCATAAGCTTGTGATGGTGCCAGCAATATATATGCAAGAGTAGGCAACTAACTCTATGTCTAGCTAAATTATTTACGATTCAATATAATATGCAAGGGAAGAGGCTCCTAACTAAGGAGGTCCTGGTTGTCCTTCCCTACAATATCATAGAGAAATCATTCATAAAACCAGAAACTTGAAATAAAGACAAGAGAATGAACTTTAATTGTTGTTCAGATTCAAAGAGAGAGAAAGACTAACTTAGTCTCTTGATTGTCCTCTCATGTACTAATCCAAACTAAACTAAGATTCATCCATAAACATAAGAAATGAAATAACTTGAAACTTAAAATCATGAAAGAATGAATTTCAATTACCATATAAATCAATGGAGAGAGAGCCTAACTTAGACTCTTGGTATCTCCTCATATGATACTTGAAACATAAAAGCAAAAGAATGAATTTTAATTATCATGCAAATCAAATGGAGAGAGAGCCTAACTTAGACCCTTGGTTGTTCTCTCATATGCTGATAAGATTCTAATTTAAAACTCATTCATCAATCTCAAACAAATCCTCAAACATCAAACATCTAAGCAATTAAATGAAATAAGATCTAATATGAAATAAAATGTTTCTCTCATCCTTTTAGAGTGAGCTCAATTCTCTTAAGAACAAGACAAATTATTCCATATACTACATTAAGGAAAATTAAATCTAAAACTACATAATGGAAATATATGAAAAATTTATATCTAAAACTACATAATGAATATATATGTAAAATGAAGCTTTATTCTATTCCATCATAAATTGGATACAATGCTCTAAGAGTCCTCCTTTTGGAATGGAGGAGGTACTCCTATTTATACAATAGGATGAGATAACAAACTCATAATAATGATCCACTAATCTCCCTTTTAGTTCCATACATTTCTCAACCATCTAGACACATAACCCTATCCTCCATGATCTCCTCCATGAGGTCCATGATTTTCTCCATGATATTTTCCATGAGGCTTATCTTATCAAATTCGAATTTGATCATTCAAGGCCACATAAAGATGCCCTGGAAGCTTCCTTTGTACCTACACATGTCAACAAACTCATTCTAATTGTTAGGTATAAGTATAAGCATATTATTTTCTAAAGTTTAGCCATAAATTCACTTAAAAATGTTAAGAATTAATAAACTTTGGAAAAGCATAGTTATAACCCAATAATGAGGTAAATGGAATGATGTGGAGGTGGAATGGAGGTGACATGAAGGTAAAATGTGAAGATATTGGCGAATAATGGAGTGAAAATAGGGACCATTGTGAGGCCCAACATCTGCCCCAAACTGAAGGTATTGCATGTCCTCATGCAATCTATTACATTACTTTTTGGTACTTGAGCTTTGGCTTAAACTCTGCATGATATCATTTACATAACTTTTGCAAAGCGTTATTTTGATGAATTACAACTTGGTTGGTTCTTGTGTTTCAACCATATTTTGTTTGTTGCATTCAATGTATGATCTTTGCATATTGATAATGTGATTTTTGTTGCAGAGTATTTTTGTAGGAATGCATCATGGTTGGTTCTTGTGTAACAACCATGATTGTATTGGCATCCAATTATCTTTTAAATACTTTTGTCAAAGCCATTTGTATGCTCATGTAATAGTGAATACATTTTGAAGGTAAGTGGGGTTTAGAATGTAATATATGACTGTGGATATGAATGTGACAAAGCATGTATGTAAATGTATCCTTCCCCTTAAACGGATTGTTTGGGTAGTTATGTGAAATGGGGAAAAGAAGGGGAAAGGAAGTGAAGTTTTTCCAAAAATTATTATTCTAACTTTTCAAGGAATTTAATGGTTAAAAGTTAGAAAATATCATACCTTAACTTACCCTTCCAAAAATGGATAAGAGTTGTGCATATGTGGCTGCAAAAACTATTGTTCGGAGTCTTCTTTACTTGGTTGGGAAAATGGTGGATAAATCATGCATGTTCAGCTGCCACAATTCTGCTCTGAAGCTTCTTCTTCAAGTTGTGGATGAAAGATGGATCTGTATTGTCGTATCGGCTGCTGGATCCTCTGCTACTAGATGATGAATCTGATGAGTCTGCTAAATATGGCTGAAAATCTATAAGGCTTGGAAGGTATACAAAATATATAAGTGACATTTCCCTCCCAGCCTTATTGATTGACTTGTCCTCAAGTGATGACAAACTGATGAAAGGAAATTGGCTTCATCTGCTACAAAATATGGGTCTTCAAGTCTTCAACGCTCGATGGCACAAATCTTACTATGTGATTAAATGTGTCGATGTCGAACATAGCAAGAAGTTGTTGACTTAGTGGCCGTTAATGAATGCCCCTAGCCAACACAAGATCTCCCACCATTGATTCCAATGGGAGTCAGGATGCCTAACACATCTTTGTAGGTACGAATAAATTTGTCGTGGTCGAGTCACCTACAAGATCCAACGAACAAGGGATATTAATGTACTCCCATTTTTCATTGGCAAGAGTACTTGCCATTAAGGCATGCAAGCCTCTAGGTGTTTTTTTCAATGATACTTTAGACTCTAGGACTTTGACTCAAGCAGGGTTTTATTGGCAGAAATGAAGGGGAATGGTAATGACATGGGAAATGACAATATGCTTGTAAGGAATGGATGTAAGGAAATGCATGGTGTATGAAATAAGAACTCTTGCTGTGAAAAATGGATATGGAAATGTCATGCTTTATGGATGTACGATTGGTGGAATTCAAAATCTTTTTCAGAAAGGGAGGTGGAAGGTAGTGGTTGTGGAGATGGATGTGTCTTCAGAATTTTTCATGAATTTAGTCTTTGGAAGACTAATTGTCGGCACAATGTAATCTCCTGAATGATCACTTTGTCATCCTGTAACCTGTAAAAACCTTGGCAGAAAGAAAACATAAGTTTGTTCAAGAAGAATTGCGCATTTTCTTCATGATTCTTACGCAAAAAATTTCATACCAAATAAAACAGATTTAAGAGAAATCAAAGTGGGGAAAGTAACTCAATTCATGATATAAGTTTCAATCCATTTTAAAAGTAACCATGAAAAATAATACTCCCTGTCAGATAACTTCTGAAATGTGCTCGGTAAAATGAGTGACATGAGAAATATCTGTTCTGTTCTGCATATTAGTGCATTATAAAGCATACAACAGAAAGATGTTAAATGCCACCTTAAAGCTATCAGAAATAATTATTGTCTTTAGAATCCTCCAATCGATTTTCGAAATGTGTTTCCAAGTATCCTATTTTTTATTTTCAAATCTGTGTGAATTTTGTGAATTTTTTTTTTATTATTTTTTTGTTAAATTTTTTTTTTTTTTTTTTTAAACAAATTTAAAAAGAAAAGAAAATTTTTTATTTTTTTATGTTGATTTTATTTAGATTTTTTTCTTTAAACAATAAATTAAAAACATAAAATTTTTAATTTATTATTTAAGTTGAAATTTTTTAAAAATCAACAAAATTTTATTTATCAAATCCTAATAAAGAAAATTTCTAAAAGAAGTTAGTTTTTTTTTTTTTTTAAATACAATAATAATTTTTTTTTTTTTTTAAACAAAACGATGAAACAATTTTATAACCACCAGGTTGGGAGGCCAATAAAGAAACGCACCAAATTCGATGAATATCTAAATGAGAAGAAATAAAATTATGCTGAAAATATTTGCGGTTGCATTGCGACACTATTTTACAGGTGTCCATTAACAGCCCGACCGCTATTAAAATGACCCAGATCTGGATGTGAAATTACGCCCCATCGACTGGCATGTCATCACAACGAATCCAAGCCAGATATCGTTCATCGCGGGATTGCTCATGACTTCTTCAGTTGGACTGGTGTCGCAATCCATCTGAGAGCATGTGGCCATTTTACCGATGCGACTGAGTTTGCTATCAGCCGCTTTTGAAGGAAATCATAACCGGAGGTTCCCGATTTCCGTGTTTGCTTCCGACGAGAAGTTTGAAGGGCACAATACTTCTCGTAGAATGCAGTGGCCTTGTCTGCATAGATGGCGGCAAACGCGGCTTAGTGGACGCCGATTGATTCTGCAAATTAGCTCTGTGAAGACGGCATCGGAAAGATCCCACGTGAGTCGTCGGTGCACATAGGCATCTGTACTCGCTTGGCTCAGAAGTAGTACTAGTCTTTGGAAGAGCCGATGGAGGAATGTACAGATTCTCGCTGTTTAGTTGCGTCAGCACTTCGTCGCAGCTCTTAGGCCGTTTTCGGAACGATTTGTTGTTCTTGATCGCGGATCGATCCGGAAAATTGGAAATCAGGAAGGCAGAGTACGACATGACTATCACTGTGGGAATTTGTCAATGCGAGGAGGAACCTGAATGATCCTTGTGTAACTGCTTAGTATTTTAAAGATTGGCCATGGACCGATTAAAGATCGGCCATGAACCGCTGCATATAGATACACCAAACCACACCAGTGCCGCAAGTTTCATTCAAACCCTGACATATCTGCGAAGCTCGGCAATCCGGACTTTTGCTGAAGCGACAACCATCAAAATTTAAGACAGAGCGCGCCAAGTCTTGCAAACTGCTACTTTCATTTTCTTTAATCGATCAACCAAAAAATCTTGGATCTTGATGCATGCGACTGAAAAAGGCTTGACAGTTTAGCAACAGGTCGCTATATGGATTTTTTTGTTTTTTTTTTTTAAATCTAAAATTAAAAACTAAATTTTTTATTTTTTAAAAATCTAAAACTAAAAAACTAAATTTCATCTAAAAAAAATTTAAAGATGTTTTTTTATTCACAAAATTCCTTATTGTTTTTTTGCAAATTAGTTCTCCAGCAAGAGTATGTTTATTTGAACAAAATCAATAGACTTTTTGATCTTCCTGATCGCACGAAGCGCAGGAAGAGAGCATACTAATTGATTGATTCGTTTTTATTCATGCAGGGGGGGTGTTTTTGAAAAGACGAAATTTAAAACTAGCTAAATACTAAACCATCAGAAAACTCAAACTTAAACTTCTTTGTGAAGATCCTGCTGTCACCAGGTCTCACAAGTTATTTTGTCTAAAGAAAAATAAATACTGAATTAAATTCTAATGCCTAATCCCTTAGCACCATCCCCGGCAACGGCGCCAAAATGTTGGGCAACATTGCTGCTTTAAATTATCAACCAGGGAAACTCGTAAGCTTGTGATGGTGCCAACAATATATATGCAAGAGTAGGCAACTAACTCTATGTCTAGCTAAATTATTTACGATTCAATATAATATGCAAGGGAAGAGGCTCCTAACTAAGGAGGTCCTGGTTGTCCTTCCCTACAGTATCATAGAGAAATCATTCATAAAACCAGAAACTTGAAATAAAGACAAGAGAATGAACTTTAGTTGTTGTTCAGATTCAAAGAGAGAGAAAGACTAACTTATTCTCTTGATTGTCCTCTCATGTACTAATCCAAACTAAACTAAGATTCATCCATAAACATAAGAAATGAAATAACTTGAAACTTAAAAGCATAAAAGGATGAATTTCAATTACCATATAAATCAATGGAGAGAGAGCCTAACTTAGACTCTTGGTATCTCCTCATATGATACTTGAAACATAAAAGCAAAAGAATGAATTTTAATTATCATGCAAATCAAATGGAGAGAGAGCCTAACTTAGACCCTTGGTTGTTCTCTCATATGCTGATAAGATTCTAATTTAAAACTCATTCATCAATCTCAAACAAATCCTCAAACATCAAACATCTAAGCAATTAAATGAAATAAGATCTAATATGAAATAAAATGTTTCTCTCATCCTTTTAGAGTGATCTCAATTCTCTTAAGAACAAGACAAATTATTCCATATACTACATTAAGGAAAATTAAATCTAAAACTACATAATGGAAATATATGAAAAATTTATATCTAAAACTACATAATGAAAATATATGTAAAATGAAGCTTTATTCTATTCCATCATAAATTGGATACAATGCTCTAAGAGTCCTCCTTTTGGAATGGAGGAGGTACTCCTATTTATACAATAGGATGAGATAACAAACTCATAATAATGATCCACTAATCTCTCTTTTAGTTCCATACATTTCTCAACCATCTAGACACATAACCCTATCCTCCATGATCTCCTCCATGAGGTCCATGATTTTCTCCATGATGTTTTCCATGAGGCTTATCTTATCAAATTCGAATTTGATCATTCAAGGCCACATAAAGATGCCCTGGAAGCTTCCTTTGTACCTACACATGTCAACAAACTCATTCTAATTGTTAGGTATAAGTATAAGCATATTATTTTCTAAAGTTTAGCCATAAATTCACTTAAAAATGTTAAGAATTAATAAACTTTGGAAAATCATAGTTATAACCCAATAATGAGGTAGATGGAATGATGTGGAGGTGGAATGGAGGTGACATGAAGGTAAAATGTGAAGATATTGGTGAATAATGGAGTGAAAATAGGGACCATTGTGAGGCCCAACAACAAGCTTGATTTACATCCCTATAATCGACACACACTCTAATTGTCCCCTGTTTCTTCATAACAGGGACAATATTCGATACCCAATCGGTTAGAGGAACCGGGTAGATGAAACCAGCATGGAGAATTTTTTTAACTTCTGCCTTAATGGCAACGGCTTTCTTGGGGTTCACCTGCCTTAGTTGTTGTCGTACTGGTTTGACATCTGGATACATCTTAATTTCATGTTCAACGATACTTGAGTCGATGCCTGGCATTTCACTGTATGACCAAGCAAAGACATCTCTGAATTCACAAAAAAGAGCGTTATATATTTCCAGTTCTGAAGGAGAACAACATTTGCTAACATAAATATTCTCTACAACATCTGTTTTAGTCGAGATATTTATGGCTATAGCCTCTTCAATGTTGGATAAGTTTCACTCTGAATCCACCGTATTTACAGTATTTGATAGAAAATCAAAGACTGAAGGATGATAAAGGTCATTTTGAGTCTCTTCTTCACAATCCGGAAGAAGGGAACGATGGTGGGAATCATTCCATGGTGCTCCTTCAATTACCATAGCTTGGAGAATTCCTTCGTCGGTGACATGCACTTGCGACCAAGGATCTGAAGGAGTACCATATTCTCTAGACCTATCTATCCAAACGCTTGATGAGCGTTGATTTGGGTTTGCCTCCCATGCTGGAAACATTGATTGCTATAATATTTCCATTGGGCTTGGGGGCAAAACCATTGCATGATCCATGTTGATATCGTTTTCTGAGATCTTTGTAGAAGATATCATGTTGCAGGTTCCTATTGACGCTACTTCCGCTAGATTGATTGGAGGTGGAAGAGCGAAAGTTCCAATTAGTATAGGATCTTTTAGTAGGCCTACTCCGATATTTGGTGGGCTCCAGTATTGTAGCAATAATGCTACAACTCCTGGAGCTTCCTATCTCTAATTTTATCAACCCGGTAGTTCGTAACAAACTTGGAAGCGACTGTGTTGTATGCACAAGTACTAGCTCTTGTCGCAGCTGTCACTTGGTCAGCTGGCACAAGTCCGCTAGGGCTCAAGCCAACTTCTATATGTTCTCATAAGAAGCTTTCTAAATGATGGATGAAGGCTATCTCAAAGGAAATTGACCTACTTTGCAATAATGAACTGAAAGCCAACAAAACAGGGAAACCCTAGTAAACCCTAATCTGACTAGTCTAATCTCTATGATGCAATGGTGGGAGTGCAAACTTCTAGAAATGATGCCATTACTTCTAGTGATATGAGATGCATGAATTTAAGCTACTTCTACTGAAAAGAACATTGTTTTTGTATTTTTTCTTAAGTGGTTGGAGTTATTATGATTTTGTTTCTTATTAGGGTTTGACTGTGTAGGGGTAGTTCGAAGGGAAAGAAAGCTTGGGAAAGGTCAGGAGGGCTAGGAGAGGTTCCAGGGGATCCCTAACGTCATTCCACAGAAGTCCACAACGTTCAGGTGCTCGGCAACCAAGTTTGCAGGCTTCTACAGGATGTCTGCAGGGGATCCTACAGGAAGCTCGGGATTTCTACAGGAAGTCTGCTAACTTCTACAGGATGTTCTATGGTTGGAGTTTTGGGTGATGGAGGAGTGGAGGAGTTGTATGGGTGGATAGGTAGGATGGAAAGGGAGCTTATGATGGCTTAGGGACAGAGATATGAGATGAGGAAAGAGTGCTTGCAGCTGGTTGGTGAATGGAAGGGTGGAAGCAATGAAAAGTCCAAAAAGATGGAGCTACGTGAACAGTAGAAGTGTTGGAAGGCAAAAGATCTGAACAGAGGTTGGGTAGGTGGCTTTAGGCGCAGTTGAAAGAAGAAGAAGATAATAGAGTGATGCAACGCAGTGTAAAGGAAACAAATCTGCACAAAACCGAGAATTCACCAACCTATCCTAACTGTGTTATTAAATCAACGAACAGCAATGTATACTTCAGAGAAAAATTGTGCATGGAGTTGGAATGAAGAAGTACTGCTCAAGATCAGAATGCATGGATGGATCTACAATTGAAATGACTGTGTTGTAGCTTGAATGAAAGTATAAGACTGTGTTTTTCGGTGGTTGGTACGGTCTTCACCCCCAATCTCTAAACAGAGATGGCAGTGAGTGCACTGTCAACCTTTTCTTGGAGCTCTAATGAATGATGATCCTCCTACTCTAATCTAAGCAGTTAAAAGCACTTGAACCGTAAAATAATCCTACTCAATCACATAAAAGAAATCAAATCAGCAGACTGTAATTTCTAAATGCATGTCAAAACAGAGGAATAAAGTGCTGAAAGGAAAGACAAGTAACAATACAAGGAAGAGGAGGTCTATTGCTCTCAGGTTGGGCCCTAACCTGAGAGCTATAGCTCCCTTAAAAACTCAGAATTGAATCCAAAGCTGCCTGCCTTTATTGAATAATCATGAATCTAACATCATGCCAAAACTGGCTTACAAAAAGCAAAAACCGAGCTGTAGCTCGTGCTTAGAAATTGCAACAGTAGTTCAAAAGTTCAAAAAGCTCTTATCAAAGGCTACGGCCTTAATATTTATACATGATGAGGATCCAGCTAGCTTCCTCAATACGTGGAGCTTGGCTGTCCAACTGAAAGTTAAACTGCTGTAAACTGTTGTTCCTTTAGAATCCGTTGGCTGCCTTTAAGCTCGGTGGGGAGAGCTGTTGGAGCTCGGAGTTAGGGTGGAGATCAGGAGGGAGGTCATTTAAGGCTGTAGACAACCTCCCTATAAACCTGCAATGCCACCTTTGTTGTCTCCTTGTCTCCTTCTGCGTGGTCTTTGCTCCCTTTAATGACAAAAAACCTGAAATCATCATGTATTAGCCACATAGATATAATGCCTGCCCTTCTTCCTACAAATAACACGAATATACCAAGAAATGAATGCATAAGTGATAAAATATGAAGGGTTGAGCAAGGTAAGTAGGCCAAATGAGCCCAAATTGTTACCAAAAATTGGGGCTCATCATCACCCCCCAGCTAAAATATTTGCTCATCCTTGAGCAACTTAGTCCAACTCTTCATCCTTCATTGCTTTTACTGCTACCCTTACATCCCAAGCCTCTGTGGTAGTGTCCTCCTTGTTGATATGAAACCCAGCTTTCCTGTTCACCTCTTCCCATTGTTCACTGTCATCCTCCTCTGTGCTGCCTTCAGTCAATCCTAGCAGCAGTGGTGGGCTGAGTTTAAGGCCAATCCAGCTGGCCTGGAGGCTTTGCATGGATTTCTTGTAAAGGTCTACCCTTACCAAAGCTTCCCTCATCCGAGTTGGGGTATGGTACTCTCGGATTTTCAAACTGTGTGCCAATGTATTCCATCTGCGTGTGCATGCTTGGGCAGCATTTTCTCCTAACAGTCTTTCCATGTCTTCAAAATGAGCTATGGCTTGGGCCTGTTGATCCATATATCTCAAGGAAGCTGTGGGATCAGTAGACAAGTGTTGGTGTGCTAAGATGAGTGCAACTGGATCCTCTGGTTCTGCTCGAATGAATAATGGCTCGTTCAATTCTCGGTTCATGACCGATTTTGCTTCAGCTGCTCTTTGATCCTCATGGTTCAACCATGAAGCGAACGCCATCAATTGCATATCACCCAAGGCAGTATTGGGATCCCAGGAAACTTCATTAGGCAAGGCCAAATTGTGGAGGTAGAACTCTGCTAATTTGGCTTTATCTTCTGACGAACTAGTACTGCACAACTCAGAAAATTGCTGTGGGTCTTGGATCTGAGAAATACCTCTTTGTGCCAAGGTATTTATTTGGAACTGTAGCCATTGGTCCTTCAAGTACAACCCATAGGATTTGGCAGGTTGTCTGCACTGTATTGCCTCCATGGCCCAACTGGCCATGCAGGCCAATTGTGCTTCCTTTTGCTGCAGTTGTTCTTTTAGAGCTTGCACTTCAATTTGTGCTTGCTGTTCTGCTTCCTGTAGAAGTGTCATTGGCTCCTCAAGACCGGTGGTCAGCTCCTTTTTGCCTCGTTTTTCTTCTGTGGTGTCTTTGGAGGATGTACCTGCCCCTTCCCTCAGCTCCTGTAGCTGCAATCTTAGCTTCTGGTTTTCTTCCTGTAGGTACACTCTTTGGCAATTAGCCACATGTTTAGCCATGGCTAATTCACTCCTGACCTCCTTGAGTTACTCTTGTAAGGGACCTATGTCCGCCACACCCTTTGACTTGGCGATCTTCATCCACGTGTGTGTACGGACTCTTTCTTCCTCTAATGCAAAAAACAGGGGTACAGTAAATTTCTGCGGTATGATTTTGCCCGCCTCTAAAAAGGTGTAGTATGAACTCAGACTAGGCTGAGGGCTGGGCTCTGGCATATGTTCTTTTTCTGCCTCTTTAGGTGGCTCTACCTCACCCTCCCTTGGTGGTGATTGTTATAGACAATTTTGTGCCTTGCAGCATCAGGCATGAATTGTCAATAATCCAAGGGATCCAAAGTCCCTAAACATGATGTTCCTACCCCTAGAGGAACAAGGTCAGCAAACCAACAGCTCTCAGATCAGTTCTCCACCTGAAAACACTCAAAAACAAGCAATCCTGAAATCAAAGCAGGTGCTCCACTAGGTTTCTGCGCTGAAACTCAACTCCTCCATGGTGTACCTGCGTTGCAAAGAAGGTAGAACAAAGGCCACCTGCGCTGAGCGAGATGGGACAAGTGGCACACTGAGTCATTGCTCTGGAATCTTCCAAAAATGACACTTGGATCAGGGATTTCGCCTTGTGATGAGTCAGAGGCTCTGTTTCTCCAAGTGGAAGCAAGGTTCTCCAAGTGGACTCAAGAACTGAAGATCAACTGAAGAGAGAGAGGACACAAGGCAGCTACACATCAGTTGCAAGCTGGCTCATCCTTTCTCAATTCATCTATATATTGAGCTCTCTCCTATGAGCTCAGGAGGCTGGAATTTTGTGCAAAGTAATGATATGATGTTGGTTTCACTATAGAACTATTGGGTGATTGCTTGAAGGAGGTGAAGAGGAGAAATTCTTTCTACTGGGAGGTGTTGCTGGATTGGGACCTTCAATGGTTGTAACACTCTCAGAACTTTACTTCTTCCATTAATAAAAGCTATTGAGGTTCTTCTATATGCACTTGTTTCAATGACGTATTGTGATAATTGTATATTTGATTTATGCTAATCCTTGAATCAGTTATGATTGCATGCTTCTTGTAGTTTCCTTCTTTGTTATTTTGCAGGATCTCATTGTAGCTGGGCCAGCAAAAGAGCAAGGAGCTGGGAGCAAGCAGCAAAGAGAAGAGTTTGGATTCGACATTAAGCGCAAGGCAACGGTTAGTGCATTTCTTCATTCTCTCTTGCTTTCATAAAGAAGTAAACCTTAAGTAGTTTTCTTTACAGTTGTTGCTGAGGTACTATCACCCTTAGAGTAGGATAGGGTCATCCGAGTCGGATACTTTTCCCTACAACAAAACTGGCGACTCCGCTGGGGATCGTATCTGTTTGATTGTTTGTAGTATTTTGCTATTCATTTCCTGAACAAAAGAGTACCAAATCGAAAAGCTTTTGACTATATCAAAAGCGAAGTAGAGGGCAGCTACTCTAGCTCATTTCTGAGCATGTTCATGATTTGAAGAGCTGATCTACAAGGATCCTTGTAAGCTCTTAGTGATAGCTTTTCATCTTCCTTGTCATCCCTTAGTGTGTGCTTGACTGATAGCTTCTGATTTGAGCAAAAACTGTGAATTTTTGAGAAAATTGTGACCCGGAAACTGAGAAAACGCAACTTTTGTTTTCCAAAGCAGGTAGTACACAGGCTACCTGCTTTGCAACGCAGGTCCCGAAGGGGCTACCTGCGCTGAGAGCCAGACTGGCTGTGCAGCACCTGCGTTGGCCCAATTTTGCCTTGTGCATTTGGGGTTTCCTCCCTTTTTCTTGCCTGTTTTCACTATAGATTTTGCAGCCAGTTATCAGTCTTGTACCTGTTCTGAAACCAACCTTACTTGCCATCATTCCTCCTCTGTTATATAACGAAATTGTACTTGTTCTTTTGTATTTCTTACATCATTTACAATCTCCCATAACGAAAGTGAACTAGTCTTGCTTTGGCCTCTTAGATCTGAACCTGTGTTAGGCATTTTGCTGGTCTAAAGAGTTAGCTTGTTTGCTGTCCATAGCTGATTAGTCTTTTTACTTTCATCATTATGGTTTGATTTCATGTATTTCCAGTGATTAAACAAGTAAATCTTAAGGTGTCTTTTGATTTTGGACAAGCTTGTTTGTTTTCGCTTTAAATCGAAATCAAAGTTATATAACAACTTTCTTTTTGTAATACATCAACATTAAGAAAGGGAAAAGAAAATACATGCATTGTGCATTTTGCATTTGAAAAAGGTTTGCATGATGATTTAGGAGAAAGTGCATTAGTGTGTGCTCTATGATCTGTGTGAAAAGATTTGCCTTTCTTCTCCTCAGTAGTTAAGATTTTCAAAGTTGAAAGATTGAAAAGTTTGCTTCTCATCTTAGACTGCATTCAGGAATTTGTTACATACATCTCGTGGTGATCCTTAAAGGCAAACTGCTAAGCAAGATCAACATTAAAATAAATCCAATTTACTTAACAACGCTTTGAAACATAACGCAAACACATAGAGGTCTAGGTAGAGATGTGTTCCGGCGTCGTTAAACGTAGTGACTGTCGATCTCTACGAAGGTGGGTGATTCCTCCTGAGAGTCGGTGGCACTAATACGGACTTGTGCTCCCACGTACCGTCGCGTATATATTGGGAGACCCCTATAGGAACAAAGCCTTTATCCATAGGAAGCCGTGTCGGCCGCCCTACTGATCGCGATGCAGTGAACACAGCATTCACGAAGATCGACCACCCGTACCGTAAAACGTATTCTGTGGTTTCGCGAAAAGTTTGGCACACCCTCTGCCTAGAACTCCAGAGTAGTTTCTTTTGGCCTTTTTCAAACTCTATAACTAAAAAAGTCCATCCGAGCATTTGTCACTTCGGGCTCGTTAAAACATCGAAGGAGACTAGAGTCATCTTTAGCTTTTTCTCGACTCTTAAAACATGAAAAAGCAAAGTTGTGTCTAAAGCGTCGTTAATAAAATTTATTTTAAACGGAACATAATCACCTATTATTCCCGCGTTGATCTTTCAGTTGAAAAGTATGGAGCCCACCAACCAAGGAAGTCACCTTGGCGGAAGTCCCAGTCCCTTCTCCTCTTGGGGAGATGTTGGTGCGCCCCATATGGCCACATTGTCACTCCCAGGATTGACAATTGGCCTACCTGTATGGCTCTTTTCAACTAATGTAGTTCAGACCACCACAAATCCTTAGCAGTCGAATCAACAGTCAGACCAGTCTAGAGCTACCCACTAGCCTTCCACTTCTTACAATTCTTCCTCTGATCCTTCATCTTCGCAAGGTAGAGCCGGCAAAAGTCAGCCTCCCATGGAGAAGAAGGAAAAGAAGAAGAAAGAAAAGAAGCAGAAGGGGCCTATGGCGAAGGTGACTGGGGGCAAGCAAAAGACATCTGACAAAAATCCACACACTGCACCGACCGGGCCTAAATCGCCATGTGTCATTTGCAAAGGGACCCACTTCCACCGTGATTGTCCTTGTATTCCCCGGATACTAAGGGACTAGTCCCCCAGGTTGCACAATCCGGTAGCATCAACCTCTGATAGACATGTTGATTGCATTCCGTCAACTAGCGAGAGTGAGGGACAAAGAGGGAGACCGAGATCACCCTGCAGACTGTGTGAAGGCGGTCATGCCATCCACCGTTGTCCATTCTTAGATGAGGCGAAGAGAGTTTTGGAAGATCGTCCGGTTTCACCGTTACGACTTCCTCCTGGATACCAAAAACTCGTGCCAAGTCCCTCGATAGTTGAAAATCCAGCTGGCCCGATCAAGTGGTCAGCTGAAGTGTCGGTCATTGAGAATGAACCTACTGAATCCAGACCAGACGAAAGTCTAAAGGTCGAAACGGCAGTTGATCCGGTTCTTCCTTCAGAGGTTTCATCCTCAAATGACACCATCGTTGAAGATTCATCTTTGAATGACACCCTCACTGAAGAGAATAAGGATGACACCATCCAGATTCTTTTCATCAACACAGACTCTGATGAGCATCAGGGAAACGCGCCCATTCCTTTATCGCAGGAAGGAACATCGTCAGGGTCGTATCCGGCTGTGTATTCGGTCCCACCACCAAGCAACCTGGTTGTGTCCTTTGATTGGAATCAACTAGGCAGACCCCGGTTACCAGCCAGTATCCCATTCAGAATCATCGTCCAAATCTACAGAATGGTGATGGCTGGAACTATCATTGATGAAGGGGCATCTGTGAGTATCCTTTCCTCTATTGCTTGGAAAGCACTGGGTTCCCCGGCGCTTTTACCTGAGATGAGAAATCTATCAGGTTTTGATAAAGGAACCAGTCGCCCGTTAGGGATTCTCCCCAATGTTCCCGTTACATTGAAGGGGAAGACAGTTCATATGAACGTCATGGTCGTCCAAGGACCCTTGGTGTATAACTTACTCCTTGGACGAGACTATATATATTACATGGAGGCGATAGTGTCCTCATTCTTCAGAGTTATGTGTTTTCCGCACGAAGGAAGAATGGTCAAGCTCGTAGACCAATTTTCATTTCCAGGATCACGCATCGCAAATAGTCAAATACCATCCCTTAACGGTTTATTCACTCAAGGAATGCCTCCACCCCCGGTTCTACTTCCCGATGAATGTGAGTGATTCGGAAAGATGTAACTGGGACCCAGGGGGCATGCACCCTGGCCTGCCTTGGGCAGAGGAAACCTTAGGTATAAAGTTAATTTCCGCAGAAGAATGGGACTAGTCCGTACCCCTTCCGAAAGAAGGAAGAGAGAGTTGTTCTAGGATAAAGTTCTTTTGTCAAAGTTATATGAGTGAGATAATCAGCTTCTCGCTCCCTTTGTCTAAAAAGTAGGCTCTCCTAAGGGAGGAGATCCATTTGTGGCGGCAAGTAGCCACCATCTTTGAAGGCAAGCCTCACCCATTAAAACATATGTTTTGAAGGATAAGTAGGGGCAGCCTCCAAAGAAAGAGATGAAATTGCTGCAACAAGTAGTCACCATCCTTAGCAACCTAATGATAGACATCGCCGGGAAAAAGAGTTTAGTTTGCGGCAGTGAACAGAACCATTTTTCGGATAGTAAGAAAGAGGCAGCGCCTTGAAATTATACTTTATACCTGGGGGCATGCGAACCTTTTGGAGTGCAAGCACGGGACGACTATTTATTTTTTAAATTTTTAGGTCCTCCCTTTAAACCTGTAGGTCTAACCCGTTAAACTCGTAGTATTAGCCGTTTCCAGCTTGCATAAAGAAAGGATGTGGGGCAAAAGTCAAAACTTGCCAAATAGGAGCATAGCTTCGTGAGATAAAGCTCCTTAAAAAATAGCTATCTCACCTGAGGCGTTTCTTGTATTATGACTGGTATATTCGAGCAGTTTTAGCACACAGTTCATGCTCGTTAAAAAATAAACGCAAGATCCGAGCAGTTTTCGCACATAGTTCATGCTCGTTAAAAAATAAACATAAGTTGTGAGCAATCTTCCCCTAGAGTTCAAGCTCACCCAGAAAAAATGAACCGGTAAATAACCTTGGCAAATGTAACCTTTGACAGCCATATTAAAGCCCTTGGTCGTGTTCTTGCAGTCTCACCTCCATCCGTTCATTTGGCCAATCGTTCATCTCCATATGTTTGTTTACCCATTTTGAGGAACAGCTGCGAAGAGTGATTTCACTTAGCCATCCTTGTGACACTGCCGTGATTGGAATATTCCAACCTGTACCTGGAATCTGCTGCTATCCCTGTTTATCACTCGTTCCTCAAAAGACGAGTCTTCTTTGAGCTCTTTTCTCCTGACTCGTAAAATATGAAAAGTTTGCCGAGTTTTGGCCTTCCAGCTCGTTAAACAACCGGAAGAGCTATCCCTCCTCTAGATTTTAATCTTTTTGGACCTGAGGGATTATTGCACAAAAAGATCGAGCGCTTGTTTTGTTCGGCTCGTTAAAGCAATCGAAAATTCATCCCTTCTGTATGGTTTTATACTTTTTCGGACTTAAGGGATTAGATGACGAAAAAGGAATTCTAGAGTTGACTTTATGTACCTTTTCAGACTCTCTAAAAATGAAAAGGACCGAGTTATCCTTGTCGTTAGACTCGTTAAATTCATTAAATAGCGACAAACTTGTCTTTAGACGAGAACGAGTTTCCCTATCGCTAGGCTCGTTAAAACATAGCGATGGGCTTGCCCGAAGGGCAGGTTATAGAACAAGCATATGTTATCCTCCTCAAGCTTGATAAAAATAAAGAGGTACTGGTCAGCAATGACTGGGGAAAAATTGGGAGAACCTCACAGCTTTAATGGTAGCAAGTCGCTCTTGAACATGACACTTTGTCCTCCGTATCACATCGGGTTGGGTTGTTTCATTCACCGGTCTCATCACCATGGTCCTCGCCACACCATCCACATTTGGGGTAATGCTACCAATCCATCACATCAGTGTCGTTATATGTTCAAGAGATGTTGTTCTGCAAAGAGTCAACCGTGTCCCATCCACTGCCATACATTGTTCTTCATCCATTTCATGACCGCCACCCTGAATCATACATCACAGTTTGTTTTTCACCTCATCACAATCACTAGCTCCGTTCCGTGTCACTGATGTGGGATTCATTAAGGCCCTCCTTTGACAGATCGCTCCTTGTCGACATCAGCTCATTATCCAAGGAGTTGATCTAGGAACAACCCCTTCAGTACTTTGAAGCTTGCATGCCTCAATGGCAAGTTTCTCACTTCCGGCGACAGGTATACATCAATGACCTTCGACCAGAAGATTTTGCATGGTGGTCGACGCCAAGTCCTTTATTCCCACCATGTGAATTGTACTGCTGTACCTTGAGGGTCATCATCCTTATCGGTGATTCCTCTCGCGCTTGTTAACGGTTTACATCATTGACCGGTAATCAAGCGATGTCTTTCCATGTTCGACTTCAAGAAATTCTCACATGGATCGACTTGTACATCGAGTGAAGATCGGAAGAGATTGAAGACCCCGGATCTAGTTTCATCCATCCGGGCTGCGATATATATTCAGGATATAAAGACATTTGATATGTACATCATTGCAGCAGATGATCATCCTTCTCAAAGGATGATAATTTCAGCAGAGAATTATCAGTCTATCATCAGACGATCGTCTGTGCTATGTACCAAAATGAATTTATAAAGCTGAGCATGGGAATGCCCGCCTCAGCTAGATCATGAAAAAGAATGAAAAATAATGTATTGTATCTTATTACAGGACACTTCTCTGCAGATTGAATGAACTTCGGATCCTCCTAATAAAGCATTTCACCCGATAAACGACCTCATACTTTAGGGGGCATCTGTTATAGACAATTTTGTGCCTTGCAGCATCAGGCATGAATTGTCAATAATCCAAGGGATCCAAAGTCCCTAAACATGATGTTCCTACCCCTAGAGGAACAAGGTCAGCAAACCAACAGCTCTCAGATCAGTTCTCCACCTGAAAACACTCAAAAACAAGCAATCCTGAAATCAAAGCAGGTGCTCCACTAGGCTTCTGCGCTAAAACTCAACTCCTCCATGGTGTACCTGCGTTGCAAAGCAGGTAGAACAAAGGCCACCTGCGCTGAGCGAGATGGGACAAGTGGCACACTGAGTCATTGCTCTGGAATCTTCCAAAAATGACACTTGGATCAGGGATTTCGCCTTGTGATGAGTCAGAGGCTCTGTTTCTCCAAGTGGAAGCAAGGTTCTCCAAGTGGACTCAAGAACTGAAGATCAACTGAAGAGAGAGAGGACACAAGGCAGCTACACATCAGTTGCAAGCTGGCTCATCCTTTCTCAATTCATCTATATATTGAGCTCTCTCCTATGAGCTCAGGAGGCTGGAATTTTGTGCAAAGTAATGATATGTTGTTGGTTTCACTATAGAACTATTGGGTGATTGCTTGAAGGAGGTGAAGAGGAGAAATTCTTTCTGCTGGGAGGTGTTGCTGGATTGGGGCCTTCAATGGTTGTAACACTCTCAGAACTTTACTTCTTCCATTAATAAAAGCTATTGAGGTTCTTCTATATGCACTTGTTTCAATGACGTATTGTGATAATTGTATATTTGATTTATGCTAATCCTTGAATCAATTATGATTGCATGCTTCTTGTAGTTTCCTTCTTTGTTATTTTGTAGGATCTCATTGTAGCTGGGCCAGCAAAAGAGCAAGGAGCTGGGAGCAAGCAGCAAAGAGAAGAGTTTGGATTCGACATTAAGCGCAAGGCAACGATTAGTGCATTTCTTCATTCTCTCTTGCTTTCATAAAGAAGTAAACCTTAAGTAGTTTTCTTTACAGTTGTTGCTGAGGTACTATCACCCTTAGAGTGGGATAGGGTCATCCGAGTCAGATACTTTATCCTACAACAGTGATGAGGGTCCTTCTCCTTCCCTCTTCTCTGTTTCCTGTAGCCGGGCTAGAGTGTCCTGTAGAACATTTTCAGCCTCCTGTAGCCGAGCATTTTCAGTCAACAGGTCTAGCCTTTCTTGCCATGTATTTTTCTTTTAGCTCCCCCTCTCATAGGTGACTGATATCCTCGAGGGGGACGTTTCCTTGGGCGATGTAGGGGCATCTTCAATAATAATCAGGCTGCTGGACGGGGGCTGTGGCTTGCCCGTCTTTATCCTAACACTCCTTCGAGCTTTAAAGTATAGAGGGGTCTCCCTCTTCCTTTTCTCTTTTGGCTTAGGTGGTGTGCTGAGGGCGGCCAGCACAGCTGTTGCCTCCCTTTCACGAATATCAGCTTTCTTCTCCTTGGGTTTCACCTTTTCAGGGCTTCCTGTAGAAGACCCTTTCTCAATAATTTTCGGGCTTCCTATAGAAGCCTGTTTCTGCTTTCCTGTAGACACAGGTGTCACCACCTTGGCTTGCTTTGCTGCATGGATTTTGCTTTTTGGTTTGGTTGCGGGTGCTGAGGAGGTACTTGTGCTGATGTGGACCTTCTCAGCTTTGTCCGTTCTGCTCTGCAACCTTTTCTCTCTTGCTGACAAGATGGGTGTGTCACCTTTTTCCTTAGCATCCTTTTTCTTTTGTTTCTTCTCTTGCTTTTTCTTCTGCACTGTGGTCGGGGTCTTCTGGCTTGTTTCTTTCTTTCCCGCGGCCACTGTTTCTTTCTCCTCACTGCTGGAGGAACCACTTTCCTTGGTCAACATCCTTATGTCTCCATCTCTTGTCAAATTTCTGAATGCTTCCCATGAGAGGGGAACCTTATATGAATGAAGCGCATCCTCCACGAGAAGTTTGATCAATCCATGGTGGGCTACCTGATCTGGTATGCCTTCTTTTAACTTTGTGGCACACTCAATTAGAGACTGTAGCAGGAAATAAGGAATGCTCAGTTTGTTTTCTACAGGAAGATCAATCTGGTGTCTCAATTCAGTGAGCAACCTGAAGTGATACCCGTACACAATGCTGAAACGGCCTTCACAGGTTATATACTTCATGATTTGCAGGCTAACTTCATTCCATGGTGGCAGCAAACTGGTTCTACGCACCCCATTTTTGTCCTCCGAGAATTCCTCCTCAGGTGGAAAGAATTTTTTCTTTGCCTGCTGGCTCAACTTCCTTTCTTCCTTATCCCATGGCAAACCCATTGGAAGTTCAGTAATTCGACTGATATATTGCGGGGTGAGCTTGAGGCTTAGGCCCCTGAAGTTGGTGGCCAGTGTTTTGGATTTCGGCCTCAAGGCTTGTAAAAATTCTTCTGCCACTTCGTCGTCATAACCCTGCAACTTGTCACAAAAGGATATCCATTGTGCCCGTGTGAAGAGCTCCACCACCTCCTGGTTTTCTCTTAACTTTGATGAATCAATGGGTTCCCGTCTAATAAACCCACCCGGCATGATAACAACTGTTGCTAGAGGTGGCGAATGCGGAAGAAATTTAGCTTATTGGGACAGAGCGTAGAATTACGCTTCCGTTGTGCAAATAATCCAAAAAACTTATCCCTGAGGACCTTAACACAGTTTAATTACACTATCATCCTGTAGAATGACAGTCTATGCACAGCAGACAACACTTGCAACCACTTTCTACGACCAGACTGTAGACGACGATTCTGCCACCTTTAAAAACCAATTGCATGGAGAGTTCAGGGTTACCTTTTTATTTGCCACCTTTTTACGTGAGGAACTCGCCTTCCTGTAGAAACAGCTTTCCTGTAGGAGCAACTTTCCTATAGGAGCAGCGCGCGATTCCTGGGGAAGACTGCAATTGGTCTGCGCTCTCGGTGCTGCTTCACAGCCGTTCTGATAGCCAAAGGCTCGGAGTTTCGAACTGCAGAGGGATCCGAATGTTCACTCGAGGTTCAAACGGTGAATGATAAATGCATGCGGGCAATCTAGCCGATTAGATTTGAATCGGCGGAATCCGTGGCGCGGGGGTGAGCTGTCCCCGCCGGACCATTGGATGACGTCGTTCCATCATTTTTCTGCGAGTTCACTTACCACCGCATCATCCCTCCAGCAGATCCGTCACCGTTTCTTCTGCTAAATCCGTTTTTCCCGACAGGGATTGTTCTCACGTGTGTGCTGCCCATTCCTTTTGTCACGGCCGCCACCCAAACATCCGACTGGACCATTAACCGGTCGACGTTGCCAGTCAACTGGCCATACAGCCACTCAACCCATTCACTTCACACTTTGCAAACAATTCAAAGTAAAATTCATGCAATCTGACGGAAGAAAGGGTCGAGACACTTACCTGCGCGGCTGCAACAAGATTTTTCAGGTTTTGGACGATGATGAATGGATCCATCTGCTGCTGGTGAATTTGCACAGGCCCGGAGGTTCACGTTTACAGGTTGCCAATGATGGAGTTGATGCTTGGCTGCATGCGTCCGCGTTTCCATTGCATATGGCCAGCGCTGTGAATAGTATCCACTCTAGCGGGCTTAACTGTTACAGGACTCCCGCGGGATGTCTTGTAACAGTTCTTCCTCCTTGGGTGCATGCTGCACGACGAAGGATCTGGCCTCCCGATCACGCTCCCAGGGCTTCTGGATGACTGGGATGGATATGGTATGAGATCTCAGCGTTGTTTTCATTTAAAAATTGCTTTTTCTTGATAACTCATCGATCTGCTTTGCTGGTGCAGGTAACTTCGTTGCATGTCGACAAGGATGGCAGGACGAGGTGACAACAATGTGTAAGGGAGATAACAATAGCTTGCATGCGTCCAAACCGATCCTTAGTCGTTAGATCTACTCATAAAATGGATTATGGGCCGTCCTGAACTTCTACAGGAAGTTTCCTGTAGAAATACAAAGCTTCCTGTAGAAAGGTTGCATTTCCTGTAGAGAGTCTGCACCTTCCTGTAGAAAATCTGCATCTTCCTGTAGAAAATCTGCGTCTTCCTGTAGAAGACTCAAGCCGTGATAAAATTGCACATACCTTGGAGAAAATGAGTATTCTTGGAGGAGGTGCTGGTGAGGTCTCCTGACAGCATGATAAGGATCCTTAGCTTTGAGTTGAGAGGCTTCCTCTCCTCCATAGTACACCTGCAACCTGCATGCAACTTTCAAATTATGAACTTGTTGTCCTTGTCTTCTTTGCTTATTGCTTTTTCTTTTTTCTTTTTTCTCTTTTTTCTTTTTTTTTTTGAAAGATAATAGGGGCGCCTCAATGAGGTTTTCACCCTTGCCATCTGCCTTAAGCGCCTCAGAAAGGTTTTCACTCAAGGATCTTTTTTCAAATCTCTTTTCTTTTCTTTTTCTTTTTTTGAAAGACAATAGGGGCGCCTCAATGAGGTTTTCACCCCTACCACCTGCCTTGGGCGCCTCAGAAAGGTTTTCACCCAAGGATCTTTATTATTATTATCTTTTTTTAGATCTTTCAGGGTATGCCCAAAGGAGAGGCAAAACCCTTCTCTATGACCAACACTGATTTCTCCATAGTTTTGATGAACTCTTGTCTTGAGAGAGGTTTCCTGTAGATCTTCAATTGATGCTCATTGACAAGCATGGGGATGGCTTCCTCATCAATGGTCCGAATAAGAACAGATCCATTGTCATGACATTTTTCCACTGCATATGGCCCTAGCCATCTGGTTCTCAGCTTCCCCTTGAAATCTTTGTATCTAGAGTCATGCAACAAAGCCCAATCTCCCGGCTGGAATTGCTTGTCATGGAGATGTTGGTCATGCCACACCTTTCTCTGAAGTTGAACCACTTCTGAGTGCAGGAGGGCCTGCATCCGTTGCTCGTCCAGTCCATTCAGCTGCAATAACCTTTCTTGTTGTGCATGGCTGAGATCTAGATCTAGCTGAGCTGCCATCCTCAAAGTGTTGTACTTGAACTCAATGGACAGCAAAGCTTTCTTCCCATAGACCAGCTCATAAGGTGTGAAGCCGGTGGTGGTCTTCCAGGTTGTGTTGTAAGCCCATGTGGCCTCAACCAGGCGATCTGCCCAGTCCTTTCTGCTGCTGCTCACCACCTTAGTCAAGATCCCTTCTAATGCTCTATTGGTGACTTCCACCTGCCCATTTGCTTGAGGGTGATAGGGGGTGGAAGTCCTATGCTTGATCTTGTGATGAGCTAGTATATCTTCAACTAGGTTGGATGTGAACTGGCTTCCTTGATCGGTGACTAGCTCTCTTGGGTAGCCAAACTTGTAGAAGATGTTTTCTCTTAAGAACTCGGCCACCTTTTCTTCTGTTGCTGCTTTGATTGCTTTAGTCTCTACCCACTTTGTCAGGTAGTCAGTACACACAATGATGTAGGACCTTTGCCTCGAAGGAGGGTTGATTGGACCCACAAAGTCCATACCCCACTTCTCAAATGGCTCAAGAGTCACTTGAGGTTGGAGAGGCATCTCATCCCTTTGAGTTGGTTTCCCCATTCTTTGGCATTGGTCACATTGGCTAATATATCTTCTGACATCTTGATGAAGTGTGGGCCAATAGTAGCCTGCCTGTAGGATTTTGAAGGCAGTCCTCTTTGCTGCAAAATGTCCTCCACAAGGCCCATCATGACAGGTGAGGAGGATATCAAAGACTTCCTCCTCCCTTACACAAGGCCTTAAGATCTGATCAGGGCCAAGCTTGAACAGATTGCCCCCGATCCAAGTAAATGAGGCACTTTTTCTGATGATTCTGCTCTTCTCTCTTGAAGATAGGTGCGGAGGGAACTGTGCTGAAACAAGGTAGTTTGCTATATTAGCAAACCATGGAGAGAGTGCTGAGATAGCAAACAGATGTTCATCGGGCATATGGTCATCCACTGTTCCATCCTCATCTGTAGACAAATCCAATCTAGATAAAAAGTCAGCAATGACATTTTCTTTACCTGGTTTGTCCATAATGGTCAAATCAAACTGCTGCAACAAAAGTAACCATCTAATAATACGAGCATTCACAACTGGTTTATTCATTAAATATCTAATTGCAGCATGGTCAGTATGTACAAATGTTTGATAGCCAGTGATATAATGTCGGAACTTGTTCAGTGCATGGACCACAGCCAAAAACTCTTTCTCAGTTACAGTGTAATTCAGCTCAGCTTTGGACAAGTTTTTGCTAACAAAGTAAATGGCATATGGAAGTTTTTGTTCGACTTGTCCTAAAGCTGCACCTATGGCTTTGTTCGAGGCATCAGTGTGGATGTGGAAAGGTAGGGCCCAGTTTGGACCTCTCAGGATTGGGGCTGACACCAACTTGTCCTTTAATTCATTCAAAGCCCTCTGACAATCATCAGTCCACTTAAACTCCACATCTTTTGCCAACAGGCCAAACAATGGCGAGGCTAGCTTGCTGAAGTCCTTAATGAATCTCCTGTAATACCCTGCTAATCCTAAGAAACTCCGAACATCCCTTACCTTTTGAGGAGGTGGAACCTTCTTGATGAGAGCAATTTTGTTAGGATCCACCTGTAACCCTTGGCAAGAAATGGTATGGCCTAGCACGGTCCCTTCAGTCATCAGGAATTCACATTTTTCAGGACTAAGGGACAGGTTCATCTCAATGCATTTGGTTAGGACTTTTCCCAGATTGGACAATGCTTCCTGGAAATTGGCCCCATAAGGAGTGAAGTCATCCATATAGATTTCCACTGCATCATGGACCAGCTCCGAGAAGATGCTCAAGACAGCTCTCTGGAAGGTAGCAGGAGCATTGCATAGCCCAAAGGGAAGAACTCGGTAGGAAAAGGTACCCCAAGGGAAAGTGAAGGTGGTCTTATCTTGGTTTTTTTGGGCTGATTTGAATCTGGTTGTACCCGCTAAACCCATCCAGGAAAGAGAAGAACTTCTTTCCTGCCAGTCCATCCAACACTTGATCTATGAAAGGTAGAGGGAAATGGTCTTTCTTGGTAGCTTTGTTCAGTTCTCGGTAGTCCACACAGATTCTCCATTTCCCATTCTTCTTGGGAGCCAACACCAGAGGGGACACCCATTCACTATCTGAGATGGGGTAAATAAATCCGGCATCCAACAGTTTTTGCAATTCTTCCTTGACAATGTCCTTAAGGGCTGGATTCATTCTCCTCTGAGGTTGCCTAACCGGTTTACAACCCTCTTTGATGTATATGTGATGGGTGCAGACCGAGGGATGGACTCCTTTCATCTCCTTATAGCTCCAAGCAAAAGCATCTAGGTGACTGACCAACAGGCTACACAGCTCCTTTTCCTGGGAAGGAGATAGGGAGGAGCTGATCTTTAACATTCTCTCAGGGCCGAACTCCACATTCTTGACTCTGGGAGTGACCGGGTTGGTCGTACAAAGATCCACTAAGGTGCTGGCTTGGGCATCCTCCACCAATTTTTCTAAGGATAGTGCACTGGAAGGTGGATTCTGGATCAAGGTCTCAATCAAGTCATCCTCGGTTGGGGGGTCTCTTCTAGTGGTATCTAGGGTGCACAAAGGTGCTGAGTGCACTTCATCCTCTTCTCCTTCCTCCAACCAAAGTGGTAAGTCATGCTCTAAGGAAGGTTGGGCAGGAGGGTATAGGACTAGCTGCTTGGACATAGGACCATTTTTGATGGTCATATTTCCTGCACGACAACTTATGTAAGCATCTGCAGTGGCTAACCAAGGCCTTCCCAAAATAAGAGGATATCCAGTAAGCTTTGCCTTGGGTTGCAGAACCAAGAAATCTGCAGGGTATTCCCAAGAGTCGACAGAGACCAAGACATCCTCCACAATCCCTTCGGGAGTCACAGTGGAGCGATCTGCTAGTTGCAGAACTGTCGAGGTCTTCCTCAAGGAACCCTGAAGATTGAGTTTGAGCATGGTATCCCTGGTCATCACATTAATGGCGGCCCCCAAATAAATCAAAGTGTGAGGTATGATGATGCCATTGATGTGGACATCTACTACAGGACTCCCAGGATCTAGATACTTTGGGCAGATGACTTGTCCTAACATAAGGTCAGACAGTTGTCCTAAGACATTGATGGTTGAAGCATCTCTCTTTCGCCTGCCTGGGTGTTTAAAACACTTTTCCTTAACCAGTTTTTTGTATATTGGCACATCGTTGATAGCTTGGAGAAGTGGTATTTTCACACACAACTGCTTGAGCTCACCCAGGAGCTCATCCTCCTCTGGGTTGGGTTGTGTGGTGGCTGTTAGTCTCTCAGGAAAGGGTGGAATAGCCTTTGGTTCACTTTCCTGTTTATCTTCCTCATCCTCTGGGGGAGGAGGTTGGCGATCCGGAAGAGTCTTTCCAGATCGAAGATTGATCTCCTGGATCTCCACAGCATAAGTAGGGCATGATGTTTCCCCAGTGTATACCTGCTGGGCCTGTCTATTGTTGGGGTTCGGGTTCGGTTGAGCAGGTATTTGAGGTTGCCTTGGAGGAGTAGGAGGTAATGGTTGAGGTTGAACTGGTGATGGAGGCAAAATGGCAAGAGGAGTGTTGTATTGGGGCCTCCACCCTGATTGAGGTGCATTCCACTGAGGCTGTGGCTGGGTATGTGAATGATAAGAATGAGTAGTGGGTTGAGTAGGGTACTGAGGTGGATAATACCATGGAGGAGGCATAGACCAGGAAGGATGAGCAGGGGGACCCCAGGAAGGCATAGGAGTCGATTGGTTGGGGCTGTAATAAGCTTGAGGTGCCCCTTGCATCCCCTACTGGTAAGGTCTAGGTCCTTGTGGCCTCCTTTGGTTGAGGTAATAGAGGGGTTCAGTGGGAGCTTTTGTCCCTTGGTACATGGCTTTAAATCCAGGTAAGGTTGGACATTGGTTTGTGGGATGGTCCTCCTCACAAACGAAACACACTTCAACCGAATGCAATGGACATTCGTTCTTAGGGTGTCTCCTGGTACATCTAGGGCAGAAGATAGCCAAGGCTCTCTCAGCTTCTTCCTTCTTCTGCTGGTACCTGAATGTGTCCAGCTGCATGGCAATGGTCTGTCTCACCTCACTCTTAAGATCTTCCAATTGATTTGCAAACTCATGTTTGGAGAAAGGGACACCAGTTGAGAGGAGGTTTCCTCTACCTCGTTTCCGAGCTGCCCTGGAGTGGTTTCTAAACACAGTCTTGATGTCCTAGTAAGGCAGTTGGTAAATGTCCCCCCTAGCTAACATGTGAAGGGTATCTAAGAGGTCTTCAGGGACTCCTCGGAGCAGGACCAACTTGAGGGATTCAGGGTCAAGTGTGCACCTAGCCCGCTTATAGCTAAGTTGGAACCTCTCCTCATAATCCTCTAAGGTCTCATCACTTCCCATGGTCATCCGAAAGATTTCTCCCTTGGTTTCCTTGGACCTACAGTAATCCCGGTACTTGGTATTGAAAGCTTGCTGCATCTGAGCCCAAGTGGTGATACTATTCCCAAGTAAGCCCATGAACCAGCGTAATGCTGCATCCTTAAGAGTTGAAGGGAAAAGTTTCAGCTTCTGCTCATCTTCAGTATAGTCATAGGTTCTACAAAGGACAGCAAACTCAAACAAGAAGGTATCAGGATCTTCAGTAGTCAGTCCATGGAAGTGAGGTAAAGCGGAGGGGCTAATGTTCTTCATTTTCATCTCTCCATTGGTCTCTCGGATGGGGAAGGCACCTTCTATTCTCTCATCTTCTCTTCTATTGTCAGCCATAGCTTCAGACGGGATGGTCTCTAATTCTTCTTCTGCTATAGGCTCTTCGTATATCTCAGGAGGTTCACCTATAGGTTCTTCTGGATCACTGTCACCGAAGAAGAGAGAAGGGTGACTCAGTGATGTGGTGGGGGTGTTGGGTAAGAATTTGCCTGTTCTATCTCGATTCCTACGAGGCATGAAATGGAAAGACTTTTTTGATTGCTTTTGTTTTTTTTCTTTGGTACCTGCAAAACTGAAACAGATTGATCTACAACTAACTATCTTACTGAAATAAAGATGCAGAATTAAATTGAAAGCATGAAAGAACTAATCTACTTTGCTCAAATGAAATTGCAGGAATGGAAATGCTAGTCTACGCTTGCAGAATTGAAAGGCTAATCTACGCTTGCAGGAATGAAATTGCAGAATTGAAATGCTAATCTATGAAAGCAGGAAATGCTAATCTATGAAAGCAGGAAATGCTAATCTATGAAAGCAGGAAATGTCTATGCTACTTTTGCAGAATGGAAATGAAATAAACTACTTAGCAGAAGGCAAGAGTAAGAAAATAGAAGAAAAGCAACAATTACTAATACTCTGACGCTTCCCCGGCAACGGCGCCAAAAAGATGGTGGGCTCCAGTATTGTAGCAATAATGCTACAACTCCTGGAGCTTCCTATCTCTAATTTTATCAACCCGGTAGTTCGTAACAAACTTGGAAGCGACGGTGCTGTATGCACAAGTACTAGCTCTTGTCGTAGCTGTCACTTGGTCAGCTGGCACAAGTCCGCTAGGGCTCAAGCCAACTTCTATATGTTCTCAGAAGAAGCTTTCTAAATGATGGACGAAGGCTATCTCAAAGGAAATTGACCTACTTTGCAATAATGAACTGAAAGCCAACAAAACAGGGAAACCCTAGTAAACCCTAATCTGACTAGTCTAATCTCTATGATGCAATGGTGGGAGTGAAAACTTCTAGAAATGATGCCATTACTTCTAGTGATATGAGATGCATGAATTTAAGCTACTTCTATTGAAAAGAACATTGTTTTTGTATTTTTGCTTAAGTGGTTGGAGTTATTATGATTTTGTTTCTTATTAGGGTCTGACTGTGCAGGGGTATTTCGAAGGGAAAGAAAGCTTGGGAAAGGTCAGGAGGGCTAGGAGAGGTTCCAGGGGATCCCTAACGTCATTCCACAGAAGTCCACAACGTTCAGGTGCTCGGCAACCGAGTTTGCAGGCTTCTACAGGATGTCTGCAGGGGATCCTACAGGAAGCTCGGGATTTCTACAGGAAGTCTGCTAACTTCTACAGGATGTTCTGTGGTTGGAGTTTTGGGTGATGGAGGAGTGGAAGAGTTGTATGGGTGGATAGGTAGGATGGAAAGGGAGCTTATGATGGATCAGGGAAAGAGATATGAGATGAGGAAAGAGTGCTTGCAGCTGGTTGGTGAATGGAAGGGTGGAAGCAATGAAAAGTCCAAAAAGATGGAGCTACGTGAACAGTAGAAGTGTTGGAAGGCAAACGATCTGAATAGAGGTTGGGTAGGTGGCTTTAGGCGTGGTTGAGAAGAAGAAGAAGATAACAGAGTGATGCAACGCAGTGTAAAGGAAACAAATCTGCACAAAACCGAGAATTCACCAACCTATCCTAACTGTGTTATTAAATCAACGAACAACAATGTATACTTCAGAGAAAAATCGTGCATGGAGTTGGAATGAAGAAGTACTGCTCAAGATCAGAATGCATGGATGGATCTACAATTGAAATGACTGTGTTGCAGCTTGAATGAAAGTATAAGACTGCGTTTTTTGGTGGTTGGTACGGTCTTCACCCCCAATCTCTAAACAGAGATGGCAGTGAGTGCACTATCAACCTTTTCTTGGAGCTCTAATGAATGTTGATCCTCCTACTCTAATCTAAGCAGTTAAAAGCACTTGAACCGTAAACTAATCCTACTCAATCACATAAAAGAAATCAAATCAGCAGACTGTAATTTCTAAATGCATGTCAAAACAGAGGAATAAAGTGCTGAAAGGAAAGACAAGTAACAATACAAGGAAGAGGAGGTCTATTTCTCTCAGGTTGGGCCCTAACCTGAGAGCTATAGCTCCCTTAAAAACTCAGAATTGAATCCAAAGCTGCCTGCCTTTATTGAATAATCATGAATCTAACATCATGCCAAAACTAGCTTACAAAAAGCAAAAACCGAGCTGTAGCTCATGCTTAGAAATTGCAACAGTAGTTCAAAAGTTCAAAAAGCTCTTATCAAAGGCTACGGCCTTAATATTTATACATGATGAGGATCCAGCTGGCTTCCTCAATACATGGAGCTTGGCTGTCCAACTAAAAGTTAAACTGCTGTAAACTATTGTTCCTATAGAATCCGTTGGCTGCCTTTAAGCTCGGTGGGGAGAGCTGTTGGAGCTCGGAGTTAGGGTGGAGATCACGAGGGAGGTCATTTAAGGCTGTAGACAACCTCCCTATAAACCTGCAATGCCACCTTTGCTGTCTCCTTGTCTCCTTCTCCGTGGTCTTTGCTCCCTTTAATGCCAAAAAACCTGAAATCATCATGTATTAGCCACATAGATATAATGCCTGCCCTTCTTCCTACAAATAACACGAATATACCAAGAAATGAATGCATAAGTGATAAAAGATGAAGGGTTGAGCAAGGTAAGTAGGCCAAATGAGCCCAAATTGTTACCAAAAATTGGGGCTCATCAATATTTTGAAGCGAATGGGTGCTTCCATGGATCATGGGAATGCTTCCTATAACTTGAGAACCATTGGGGAGGAAGTTTTGTTGATCGACGATTGTAATTCCTCCTTGAAAGGGGAATGCAATCTTTCTAAAATAGGTCGACACAACAGCTGCCATGGCATATATCCATGGTCTTCCTAGTAGGATGTTGTAATCAAGATTCCCATCGATGACTTCAACATCTATTTCTACCGTTTTTCCCCCTAGTTCAACTTTCAAGTTATTTAGGATACCATATGGGGTATATGTCCTTCCGTCGAATGCTTTTAATGTCGTTGCTGACCGCGACAAGGTTGGAGATCCTAAAGTTTTCCAGCAACTCATAGACATGATACATGTAGATGCCCCCTCATCAATAATTGTTCGATGAACAGTTTTGTTGAGGGCTTTCACTTGAACAAGGAAAGCTAGTTGAGCCGGTAACTGAGGATCGTATCCTTTGTGCTCAAAGGATACAAGATTGGAATCCTTTGGATCAATCCCATCAATGGCCGATAACAAAGCCTGCCTTTTGGATGGGCAATTTTGTAGTACTTCAAGAGTCGACATAGCGGATGGCGATTGGGCCAAATCTTCCACTATGTTATAATGCTACGCTGCTCTAGCACGGGGATTAAATGTCGACTTGTGTACTACTCCCTTCGGCGGTTTTATTGTCAATTCAGGAATGGTGGGTGGTACAACTTCTGTCGAAGTTGTTGTCGAACTACTTGGTTGATCTTTATCCTTGTTGTTCGACAGCTGCGGATTCCCGTAATCTTTGTTCCTTGTCGAAATCAAAGCATCATTCTGCTGTTTTGAAATCGACAACATCAGCACTTGAGACGGGGAAGCATTTCCACTTTCAACCAGATTTGTTCCTGGATTTGGAAACGGATCAGTTAACACTGCTGAGGTTTTCGAACTTTTAAAGAATCTCTTAAGCTCAGCTTTGTATGGACATTCTTTCGTCCAATGATCCTCATCGCATATATGACACCCTGCAGGGGGTTTCCTATTTCTAGGAGGGTTTGAAGAAGATTTTTCAGGAGATGACTCATCCTGTTTCTTCTTCTTCCCTTTGCCTTTCTTCTTGCTTCCTGGTTGTTTGGTTTCTTTGCCCTTATCTGTCGATACGGCATTTACTTTCGAAGCAAGAAGTTCGTCTTTTGCATTTTGACCTGAAATCTTACGGGCCTTCTTGGACGTAGCCTTTATCGATTTCGTGTCTGTTGTGCCAATCACGCCATCGCCGGCGTGAGAGTCATTGTTTGATTTAGGAGGAGGAGGAATTGAGAATTCCGATCTAGGGGCGTCAGGTATTTTGTCGTAGAGCGTGCCGGACTGAGTATAGATCAAGTCCAGATATTGTGCACGAGTGATAACTTGCTCTTCCGTTACGACTCCTCCCTTTGCCACATCTTCCGTGATGGCAGGTAGTAATGACTTGATAAACCATTCATCTAATAGTTGATCGGGAACGTACGTTTTTACCATCCTACGACGACGTCGCCACTCATGTATATGATCAGATATGTGAGTGGTTGTTGTCTGTTTGAAGTTGGTAAGAAGTTCTGTTTTCATTTCATACCTTATTGGTAATTGAAAATGGGTTAAAAAGGTTGTGGCTAAGGTACTGAAGTTGTCGAACGAAGCTCTAGGCAATTCGATGTACCATTTCTCCGCTGAGCCCGTTAATGTCCTCTGAAAGAGGCGAAGCCTTATCGAATCATCATTTAGGGTGTTTGATGAACACCATAGATGAAATGTCATCACATGATTCGATGGATCTTCACCAGGATTTCCATTAAATTTAGGAATATCTTATCGAAGTTTATGTGGAATCGCTGGCCACCAAGGGGCGTAAGAAATTGGATCGTTTGTTAACCGGTTTAAATCAGGTAACTCTAAAGTTGCCACGAATGGTAACTGCTGATTCAGATTAGGTGAAGCATACCCAGGGTAAGATGGGATTGCCTGAGCAGTTGGTCTTTGCATGCCAACATAATGCATTTGATGCTGGTATGACTGATAAGGTTGGTGGACATGACCATTGTAAAATGGTTGATTTTGACCGTTTTGACTGTACGGCTGTCCACCGTTCGCAAAGATTTTCTGCTCAGAACCTTGGTATGCTTGTTGGAATTGTGGTTGTTTGTATTGCACCAACCATGGTTGTGAAGCCATGTGTTGTTGTGCTATACTAACCGTTGGACCAAGCTGTGGGGTAATTGTACCCGTCTGGACCTGTGTCGTCCCACTAGTTGGCGATTGTGGTTTGAGTCGCAGGGTCAAGGGGCTGTTGCATTACAACCTGAGAAATCTGAGGTTGGCATACAACAGGCAGCGTTTGAACTTGTGACACCGTCACAATAGCTGGTGTAGTCGGGATATTCGACATAGGTACACATTGTTGCATCGAATACACAACTCTTGGTTGTTGAGGTAGTATAGGTACCCAACCACTTGAGGTAATTACAATATAACCTGAATATTGTTGTGAAATCCCGTATGGATATCCTCCCGGAGGGGATAATGAAAGGGCATACTGCCCCCCATACGGTGGTAATCTAGAACTCAAGGGAATTATTTGCCATTGGGGACCGGACTACCCAAATTGACCTCCAAACGGATCAATTTGTTGAGACTCAACATAAGAGTTTCCGGATATTATTCTGGATGAACAAACAGGAATGGACCAGACTGTCGAAATAGCCCCTGAGTGGGCTCCTTCTAGCGGTTGAGAGCTAGTCGGGACAGATGGTATGCCGGCGAACATTGTCGAAGTGACAGCAGGGAGTTCTGCTATCGCTGTGTCAGATGACACAATCCTAGATGTTGACGGTTGTTCAGACATTTGTAGTCTATCCAAAAGATTACCTAGCGATTCTACAGGAGCTTCCACTTGTGGTAGACTAACTTCTGATGAAGAAGGATATAGAGTGATTCCGACTCCAAAGTGTGTTGGAGTACTTGTTTGAGGATCTTCTACAATTTCTTCAATTGCAATCAGACCAGGTGGAAGAGGAAGACCGTCAGGTCCGTATGGTCGCCATTTTGTTAACGAGAAAAGTGTCTACTCAGAACGACCCAATCCCACTAAGGTGTGATAGTGACCTTAGAAACAAACAGAGAAAACTACTTTCGTATTCTTCTTTATGAACTATAAATGAAGAGGAATAGGATGAACCAACCTGTGTCTTGCGCTAGTCCTTTGATCCAATCTCTCTCCTCTTTGACAGCTTCCAGCTACCTGCTCCCTTACTTGCCCAGCTTCACCAAGTTCCTGTAAGATCACAGAAGAAGAAAACTACACAAAGACATGGATTTATATTCATAAATAGCTTAGGATCGGATTTAAGCTAAACATACAAATGTAACAAACATCAATGATACACAAGCATGTAGGAGAAACTCAAATAGTTTTATTGATATAACAAGAAGATCCAGGAGGAGTTACAACCGATGATTCCTAATCCAGCATCAACCTCCCAGCAAAGGAGTCCCCTCTTCACCTCCAACAAAGCATAAATCACCCAATACTCTGATATCTATCTCAAAACCAACAGCAATTCTCTGCAATGTACAAAATTCCAGCCTCCGGATCTTTGGGATGAGGGATCCATATATAGATGTATGAAAAGAGGATGAGTCAGCTTATGATTTGACTAGTGGCCTCTCTCTGTCAGTTCTTGTTTCCACTTGGAGACTGAGAGCCTCTTACTCATCCTTGGTCGAACTCAGTGAGGCAAGTATCATTGGGGAAGATTCTGGAAGCTTCCATTGTCTATCCACCTCGAGGAATGGCACTGCCATTTGTCATTTCCCGCTCAACGCACCCTGGTAGTGCATTTAGGTGCGTTGCAACGCACCTAGCTAGTGTACTTGGGTGCTATGCAACGCAGCTAGCTAGTGGAGCAGCTGAAATGATCATGATTTGACTGATTTTGAGCAGTTTCTGGTGGAGAACTTCTGGGAGAAGCTGTAATTTGTTGACCTTGTTCCTTTAGGGGTTGGAACAACACTTTTAGGGACTTAGGATCCCTTGTTTTATGGACATTTCATGCTTAGAGCTGTAAGGCACAAAAATGTCTATAACACCTCACCACCTCACGATGCCAACCCGTCCCATCCACCCTATCACCTCTGTTCTCGCCATTATGCCTGCGTCGAGTAAGGCCAATCCAACGACATCACTCCAAATCCATAAAAGCACCATGTCACGCCATTTTCAAATTTTAACTGCTATTTCTACTATTAGGTGCATTTCATTTCCCTCCAGACATACACAGAGAGTGCACAGTGCATACAAAAGCAACAGTGCAATCACAGAAAGATCCATTTTTCTACATTGGTCGAATGTTCCCATTCTCAAATCCCACTTTTGGTTAATCCCTTTTCTTCCTCCCTCACTGAATTCCCATTTATTTCTATTCCCTTTCTGTTATAAATTCAACCCAGAAAAGTTTCAGAGGTTTTCAGAGAAGACGACCATGGCACCAAAGAAAAAGGAAAAAGAAATATTTAATCCAATGGTGCATTGACCATTGGATTTGGAACACATGCCACTTGCAAGCAGGGATTTTAAGATACATGAAACACTCTCATAGTTTGATTTTTGTGACATATACAGCTGGTGGGAGGACAAATTTGTAGAGGGGATAGATGACATAGGTCTCTGGGACACTAATCTACCTTTTTATATTTTTCCTAAAACACACAATTGCCCAGAACTGATTAGGAAATTCCACTCATGCTACAATCCACAGCAAAGGGTAGTGATGGCCCCAACAGGACATATTTTGTTTACCATTGATGCCAAGTCCATTATGCAGATGATGCAGGCCCCTATTATTGAAGGAACTACTCCCTTTTCCCATGAGATTCTCACTGAAATGTATCAGAAGCTTGATTTTTCTAAAAGAGCTAAAACCTTAGAACTCTTCATGACTGAGCACACACCTCTGCCAAGAAAGAATCCTCCTTATTCCTCCTTTGTTTTCCCTGACAGAACTAGACACATTGTCATTATTCTCTCTTATTTACTTGGCTATTATTCAGATCAATGGCTTGATGAAGCTATCATATCTTTCTTGTCTATTCTGTCAATGGGATCCAAGCCCTCTGTTCTCTTCAATTTCAGCCAATTTTTAGCAGATGTCATTCATGAGTAGCTTGTCAATTTCTTCACATAGGAAGTGTTTCATTACTCCTAAATTTTGGTTTATACATTTGTTTATTTTCAGGCAGACAGGTTCTAGTTTACTATGAGCAAGATGAATGAAGAAGTTGAACCTCAATCTGTTATTTTATGAACAATATTAGTGATGAAGGAATCAAAAGACTTCAGCTACAAAACATTTGTAGAAATTTTTGTTCACCCAGCAATGAGCCTCCTCAATGGGACTGCAAAACCCAGGATTAGTGAAGAAATAAGAAGAATTATGCAGTTGACAGACCAAGCAAGAACAAGTGATTGGTACTTGTACCAAAATTACACTGAATTAAGAGTATATGGTTGTGAGTTGGCCCCTTATAAGCTGCCAAAGTTCCTCCCCATGAGGATCTTTTCACTTGAATACATCAGGAAAATGATTAATGCAGATGAAGTGCATTTTGTAGCAGCTAAGAAAAAGTCCCAGTTCAGGATCAAATCTCAGATTGGTCCCTTCATTTGTAACAGCAAAGCGGTAGGGAAGGAGGAAGATAAAAGACTGAAAGAAATGAATTTCACCCATAGTTTTACATGGTCCTATGACCCATGGGGTATCATCTCCAAGAAGAGGGTGGAGAATAATTCAACAGCCTATATTTACATTCAAAGGCCTAAAATTGAAAAATACATGAACCAGATTGAGTGGATTCCTGATACATTCTAGGAGGCTGAGGAACAAGTGATTTCTTCTTCCAATGCACAGACTCCAAGACAGTAGGAAAATAAAACCATTGAAGACACAATAGAAAATGGAAAAGAACAAGAACAGGGAGTGATAGGGAAAAGACCTAGAGAAGATCAGTCACTAGGGATTGATACTTCTATGAGGAAATTCAAGTTGAAATACCAAAAGAAGCCTAGAAAGCACATGGACATAGACAAAGGATCACCGCAGCAAACAGTCACCAATATCATTGATATTCCAGATTCATCCCCAACTGGGGGGAAATCCTTTCCTGCCACTCCAATTTCAGAAAGGTAGCAATCTCTTCAAGTGTCCTCATCTACAAATGTGACTGAAGAAAAGGAAGAGATAGCCTTTGACACATTCCGGGAGATTAAAATCAGGGATGAAATATTGAAAAATAGCACTTATGCTCAATTTTGGAAATAGAGTGCAACTACACAGGGTAGATGTATCTCTGCTTTTGATTTAGAAAAGGGAAAAATGCATATGGTATTTTTAGAAGCATAGATAGCAGAGCCCAAAACTCCAGCAGATTATAAGAAAACTTCTTTTAAGTTTGATGCAAGAAGTGTTCATCCAATTGATTAGCTGGAAATGCACAAGCAAATAGGTGAAATGATTTCATCTACTCTAACCAACACTTCCATGAATTTGTTTAAAATGCAGGTAGCTCTGTCAAATGCTCAATATCAGTTAAAGATGGAAAGGATTGCATCACAATACAAGGACAATAAAATTAAGTCTTTAGAAGACCTAGTAGTGAAGATTGGATATGATCCCTCAGATATAAAAGCAGCTAAAGAAATAATAAAAAAGAAAGAGATGGATATAGAATCTTTGAATAAGCAGCTCAAGATGCCTACTACACATGACCCACTGACCAAGGAGACAAAGGAAACAGAGAACCAAAAGGCTGATATGGTGAAATTAATAGTGGAGCAGTCTCTCCAGAAAAAAAATAAAAAATAAAAAAGGAAGTAGAAATGGAAAGACGGTGCAAGAGAAATAAAAGGAAGCACAGATGGCTAGCACGATAATGGAGGACCTTCCTCTAATAGCCCCTCCCATAACCACCCCAGCAAGTGCTACCACAGGAGCAGGAAACAACACAGAACAACTGGTTAGATCAATGGAAGGCATGAACCTACAGATTGAGGAAATTAAAAGACTAGAAACTCAAGCTAATTTGCTGCAAGATCAAATCAAAAGGGTCGAAAGTAACCATTTGGTGGAGATGCAAAGGGCAAAAACATTGATTGAATCACTACAAAAATCAGAGAAAGAATCATCTATTGGGAACACTCTAGGAAGAGTGAAGGAGATTATTTGGAATAATATAATAGATGGAATGAATGAAATTTGGCCCAACACCCAAATTATCTTTGAGCAGAAAGAATTAATTGAAAAATCCAGAGAAGTTATTTCAGCTACTAATGAAGAGCTGGGAGACATGCCAGCAACAACCAACAAGATAATAAAATTTTTAAATTCAAGAAACAGGTATGAGCTGGAAGATTTGGGAGTAGCAGATAGAACAAAGACTATACTTCAAGTGAAGAAGGTGCTGACTAAGAAGAGCTTGAATGTATAGCTAGAAGAGAAATGTCAAAATCTGGAGCTGACAGTCAACAGGTTCTTCAACAGAATGCAACCTTTACATCAGAAAGGTCTCCCCTCTCTATTTGTCATAAATGACAAACTCATGGCCAGAGAGGATTATGCCAAGAGACTCCAGGGCATAGCCACAGATGCTGCAAATCTTTCCAACATCAAAGGCAGCATAACAGGAAAGGCATTGCTGGAAGCTATCAGCAATCAAATTTACATCGAGCATGAACTGAAGCATGTGTTTCAGGTCAAACCGAATTTTGCTAAATACACTGAAGCTGATGAAATATACAGAAGATTAATTAAGGTCAAAGTTCCAGATGAGGAAGCATGGAGTGATCTGTGTGACTATCAAGAGGAATGAGACAAGGATGATTAAAGTGACAGCACAGACCTGAGTCAGCACTAGCCACATCAGCAAAACCACTACAGTTAAATTAATGTATCAAGCAACAACATCCCTAAAAAAGAGGACCACATGTCCCAGTTTTCTCAGCGTGGCCACTTCGTGGTTACATTAGTCATTTTTCCTTTCATTGTAATTAATAATAGATTTCCAAGTGTATAAGGCAAATCGTTGTAGGTTTTTGTTAAATACTTCATGCATTGGAAGTATTAAGGGTTGGACCCAAGTCATTTGAACTATCTTTTCTGTTTGGAGCATTGTAATTTCGAGCTGGAGCATCAATAAAAGGATAGTTTGCAAGATACTTGACCTGTTTTGGCCTAGTGATGTTTTCCTTTCTGTAATGAATGTATCTTTTTTTATTCATTTATGCATATTTGAGTCTTATTGCAAAGCATAAATTCTAGTTTAAGATATGCTATTGGAGCACCTTATTACTATCTGTATTTGAAATCTAAATGTTTTCCTCTGAGGTATGATTAAAAAATACTTAACTGCTTTTTAATCATTACTAATATCACTTTTCTGTCATTTCACTTTCCACTCTACTTTTAGATCCAGTAAATACAATTAGCTCGCCTTGTAAATTCTCTAGAAAATTGATGCTACCACCCAGCCTTAGACTCCATAGCCCAATGGAAAGGATTCAAATATGATCTACCCCAACCAAACAAACAAACAACCAAGCAATTAAGTATTAAATTTCCTTCATTTTTATATCTAGCCTAACACATTAGAACACAGAAAACAAAGTCAAATCCTAAAAATATAGAGAGAGCCCTCTCTGAGTCTAGGAGGACTAGATCCTAGACTCCTAAGCGGTTTGATGTATCTTTTGTGAATTTTGTCTTGCCAATCTTCAAAGTCATAGGACGATAACATCATCTATAGTAGGATTGACATAGTCCTCCCTCTATGTAGTTATATTATAAATGTTATCCAAAGCTTCTGCATCTAGCTCATCCCATACATTTTCCACCTATTTATCCCCTTCCCTGGGATCCAATGGTGCAATTACTCTACCATTTCCCAAAAAACATATCATCTACCTCTTTTTCAAATTGATGATGACCTAATTATCAAATGCTTAGTCAATTTCTAACAGCACAGTATATGGATTTGAATCATCCATTATTTCTATGACTTCAAACTATGCAAAATTAGTTTTCCAACCTTAGTTGAATAGGAGACCAGGTCAGTTTATAATTTCCCATTATCTCCCATGTCTTATTCATCATATTGTTTACATCTAATTCTAAATCTAGAATAGTTTTGTCCATATCATTATCACCTACCTACACACTAAATTTGAAATCTCAACTTGTCCTCTTTTTCTGCGCAACCTAATTAACTACATGTCATGGGTATGCACTGTAACCAATTCTAACTCTTTAGCGCAATGATCTATCAATATACGAAGTTTCTCCAATTCACTTTGATACTTCATCAGGTCTAAACAAAATTTCAAAAACCTTTTAGTAGGACTTCCCTCAACTTCAAACTTTTTGGTAGTTGTTCTATCATAAATGGGAGGCATGTCATATATTGGAATCTCTTATGAATGTCCCATTCTGATGTAACAAGCTCTATGTGTGCCTCCTTATAGGTTTTCTTCTCTTTAAGTGGATGAAAATTCAACAAAGGATCTACAACTTTCCTTACCCATTATTGATTTGTATTAGTTTTCTTCACGACATTCATCCCAGTGTTTGTGCATCCACACATAACTACACCCACATGTGATTGGTCTTTACATAGTTCAGCATTGATCATATGCATATTTTTTTCCTTTCTTCTCTCACCATTTTACAATTAGCTAAGGATGATATTTTTTTGCATGGTTAAGGGCTTGCAACAGGTGCAATTTGATCAAGTATTGGGCAAATATCTTACAAGATGTCCTAGTTGTCCACAATTATAGTAGATAATTAGCCCTCTATCACTTCCAAATTCTCCTATTCCTTGGCTTGGTCCTCTAGTTCCTCTCCCCATCATTCCTTGACCTCTTCCTTTATCATTACATGGTACATGATAATTGTAAGGATATACAATTCCTTCCTTCCCTTCTTTCAATCGGTAGGAATAGTGCGCTCCCTCGTCAACTCCAATGCATGAAAATGGTGAATTGCATGTCCCATTGATTAGAAGAAATCATAAAAAAGAGTCCTCATAGAAGTCTCATATTTCTACATCATGGGGATGTTTTGGGGTGAATATCCCCAAACTCTACAAACCTCGCACCACGTCCCCCTTCCTTACACCAATGGAATTGTTGTGCTAGTATCCATTTAGTCTATCAGAATAGGGCACTCATTCCTATGGTGTTTCTCCTTCCTACATATCATGCACCATACTTCCTCACACTTTTCTTTTCCTTTGGTCAAGTCCTATAACTGAATTGTTAGTGCGACTAGTTGTGATTGAACCTCCAATACTATCTCCACTCAATGTTGGAGATGCCTTTAATTTCAATGAAATCTCAAAGGCTTTTGATTGTGAGGGAATTTTTTGTTGGTTCAACAGTACTAGAATATGGGGGATTAATCTAGTAATGAACCAGTACTTTTGTTGCACATCTAGAATCTTGAATTCCAATCTACCCAAGAGTACCTTAAACCTTTGACCACAGTCCAAATATACTCATTTGGACCCTGCTAAATTTCCTTCAATTTTGTAATACATTGTGACTCAAATTTAGGTTTCTGAAACTCTTTCAACAAAACCTACTTTATAACTCCTAAAGTCCTTGGTTGTCTAGTTGGAGTGGTACTCTTATAATTCACGTATGACATTAGTGCACGATATCTAAAGGTTGTTTCCAACTACGCAATCTTAGTAGGTTCATCTTGGACTTGGTTCACAGTCCATACCACCTCACATATAAACAAATGTTGATCAGAATCCTCAATCCCAGAACCATGAAATGTCTGCATTCTCAAAGCATAATATTCCATTTTATTATGATCACTAGTTCTTGATAAAGGATTTCTAGGTATGCCCATTGTTTGTTGTGGTGCAATCTACGAAATGTTCTTTAATGGAGAGTTCTTTGACACACTTCCCTTCATATTACTGGATTCAGTACTACTATTATTATGGTTGCCCCTACTTTTTTTTACTGAACAAAGTATGAAAACAATTGTTAGGAAAACTTACCTCCTAATCAATTGGTGCACACAAGGTCATGGGTTCGGCACGGGGCATGGTTTGAGCAGGGTGATTGGTGCACAAGTTATAATATTTATGGACTATGTTGTGAGGGTTCTCCATCCTCTCCTTCACCATGTAGTATTCTAAGTTTCACTCTTTCAAAACTTCTTTGATCTCTATTGCTCTTTCCTTCCTTATGACCTTTTTTCACCTCCTTTACTAGACTTTTTTCAATTGTAGGTATCAACACAGATCTCTCTCCTCTCTTGGAACCACACTAAAACCTTCTTCTACTACATAATACTCCATTCTCAAAATTGATCATCTTTTTCTACTGGATCCCTTCTTTCCTTTTTCCCCCTTTTGCATTGTCAATTCTACAACATCTTGGCATACCTTCTGATAATTAATTTGGAGTTCTAAACAATTCATCCACTCCCTATTTCCTTCTTTATTTGCGCCCCAAACCTCATCCCCTCAGGCCATTCCTTGGTCATCCCCCAACTCACCCTTCATGCACAAGGGGTTTAGTTGCTCATACTATCAAATTCCATCTTTAGAACTCCATTATCAAACAATGGAGTTTTAATGAAAGTTGGCAGAAATCTAATATACCTTCCACGTGGTCCTTTTAATAAATTCCTCTCTGTTGCATTTGATGATACTATAGACTCAACAGCAAACTCAAGGATGTACCCCTGTAATATACTTTTGAACCAATAGTCTATGGTGTGAAAGCTCGTATTACTTACAGACTTAAATTGCTAAACCAATTCATGGGACCATATTTTTGGTTCAACAAGTCACAAATTCCTATTCTTATAATTCGTCCTTTATATCTACTCTATTAACATATTTGGGATTCAATAAAGAAAATCCAATAAACCTCGATGAATACATGCCTCTGTAACCATTATTCTTTGTTGATGTATTGATCTCCAATATCTCTTACAATAAATTCTCACTCTTTTTCTTTGATCCACTGACGTATCTCCTCCTTAGTAGGATTCCACATTCCCTTCATCAATATATCCTAGTCCCAAAAATATTACCATTTTTAAGCATTAGGGATGGTTTTACATGAGTTATCGTGCAAATTTTAGCCAACAAAACCCCACCAAGCACCAGTCCTTTTGGCATCACCTACAAAACAGGTGAAGTCTCACCTGAGGCACCTCTGGGGACTGCAGGAACCAAAATTCTGCAATGGTGATGGAAATTGGAATATGTGTGAAAATTATCCTCTTCAACATTTTATAGTACTCAGATCATAGTCATAGACTATATCCAGTCATAAACACTCAGAACATCCAAAACATATATCAAAACATTAACAACTTTGAAATGGGTGCTTCATTTTCATACATGGAGCGGTAACAAACATTCAAATATTTGATGTACTACAATTTACTTAACATGTTACTACAACACATTGAAAATAACATAATTCATTATGCAACCACCACATAAAACACACAAACTGGGACAATCCAACCATCAACGATCTTCTATTAATATTTCAGGGGCATTGAGTTCAATATTACATCACTACCATTCTAACCCCATTCGGCTCACCATCCTATTCAAAGCATCCTTAAAACATCATAATAACAATAATGAACCAACTAACCAATGAACCAACCCAAATCCTTGGCTTCCAACAATTTATAGATGATAATGTGGTCTTGAGTCGACCTCATTACCATGGAAAATATTTTCCATGGGAAGGTAAACTACAAGTAGTATGCTTGACTTGATCAAAACTAGTCCAAAAGGCTCAATCAAACTAAAATGATTTTAACTTTGACCACCTTGCATGTTGATTCTTTCTGCGCGCTCTTTCCTTCTGCAAAATTTTTGCGTTTTGATCCTTCTATGACATTTATGTTCACAACTCCACCAAAACTATCAAAATACCATAAAAAATTATTTGTGTTTTTACCCAAAACTTGCCTTAACACATGTGCTAATGGAAGTTGATTTTCGCATGGCTTGTGCTCATATATGCCCCTAGGTACTTTCATAGATGGGTCTTTTTTTAATCAGAAGAGTGGAATGAATCATCGACAATGATCATCTACTTCTACATCAACTCCAAGTCACTATTGGGCCATCCACTTGTGATTTTTCATAAGAAGGATTCCTTGAGATAGGGTAGATGATATATGTGAAGCATATGTCCATTGGACATCAGGGGAGTTTTGTCCTTGTATATGATGCAGTGTTAAATGTCTCCATTGTCATAGATAGTTTCAACCTCTTAAGGTATGCTCCATTTTGTATGGAACATCCCTCTGAAGTCCTTAAACCTAGATTCAAATAACAACACCCAGTATCCAGCCTTAAATTTCTTCTTTTTGATCAATTTTTCATGTCATTATTCCCTCTAATTTTGTGTCACTATTTCTTGGTGCAAAGAAGCCTAAAAAATTTCATATAGTTCATTTATCCGAAGGAGACTCCACTTCTGAGCCTTTATTATATCCATTCCAAGTTGGATGGTGGTTCTAAATGTCATGATCTTAGTCTTTATTAGTAACAATACTCTTTTCCCGTATACTAACTCTTAAGGAGTACATCCAATGGTAGTCCAAATTCCAAGGTATTCCCATGCATTTACCTTCCCATTGTAAATATTTTTCCATGGTAATGAGGTCGGCTTGGGTAATGAGGTAGTCTTGATTTGCAACAATATTATTTTCCCATATACTAACATGTAAGGAATACAACCAATGGTAGTTCTCCATGTGATGTGATAGGCCCATAAATCTTCAAGAAGTTTTCCAGCCTAAACTTTTATATGTAACTGAACAGTTTTAGTGATGTTGTTTTTGATAATATTATTTGTTTCTTCCACTTGTTCGTTGGCCTGTGGATGATATGGTGTGGTAATCTTGTGCTTTATCATGAACTACATTAATTCTTCGATGAGCTATGATGTGAACTAGGTTCCTTCGTTCGTGAATATCTCTCATGGTATCCCAAATTTAATGAAGCTTTCCTCATGAAGAAATATTGCTAATGATTTCTTAGTTACATTTGGAAGTGTCTTATCCTCCATCCACTTTGTGACATAATCCATGCATACAAGAATGTATGAGTTGCGTTGTGATTGTGAGTTGATTAGTCGAATGAAATCAATGGCCTACCTATCCAAGGGTTCCAACACAATCTATGGTTGTAAGAACATCTCACTGGATTGCACAGGTATTCCCATGAATTGGCAGTGATCTCACCTCTTTACATACTCCTTGGTATATTTGAAGATGGTGGACCAATAGTATACTTGATGAAGTACCTTGTACTCATCTCTATTATCGATGAAGTGACCCCCACATTGTCCCTCATGGTAGGGCTTGATGATATCATAAACATCATCTTCTCTCACACTTATGAATGTTGAGGTTCGGGCTTGTGTAGAAGAGACATCCATAAATTGATGAGAACCTCCAACATTGTCTCACAATATTTTGACATTCTTTCAGTGAGAGATGGTGTGGAAGTTTATCTGCATCCAAGTAGTTAGTGATATCTACAAACCACAAAGAGTTAGAAGAAACTACAAATAGGTTCTCATCAACAAAATAATCTTCTATAAGGGCCTCATTTTCATTAATTGTGAGTCTAGAGAGGAAATCAGCCACAACATTATATTTCCCTAGTTTATCTTGGATGGTGATATCATATTCTTGTAATAACAACAACCATCTAGTAACTCTACAATTCGTAATGGGTTTATTCATTAAATATTTGATTCCAATAAGGTCAATGTGTAATATTACCAGATAACCTACAATGTAACGCTGAAATGTTTTAATTACATAGATGACCACAAGGAACTCCTTCTCGGTTAACATGTAATTAAGATTTGTAGGTGTTGTAGCATTTTTTGGTTTTGATAAGTTAGAGTAAATTAGTCCAAAAAATGAAAATATTTTTCAAAAAATGTGAAGCTAGGGTATGGACAAAAAGAATATTGAATAAAAAATCTTAGGAAATATCTTGATAACATGTCCATATCAAAGAAAATGTTAGAATAGATGCCCTAAAAAATGAAGGTAAAAATAAAATGTTAGGTTAGAGAGAAAAGAAAAAAGCAATAAATTCTGAAAGTGTGCAAGTCCAAGTGCCACTACTTTTTACTTTATTATGCAAAATAATGGTTGTATGCAGATTTTCGTAAATGCCACAACCCATGGCAGTCAAATAGTTTAATCTTGACTAGTTCATGTTTTAAATTTCATGTTTATAGTTAGAGAATAAATACCTAGCCAAACTGTTTAATCTTGGCATATCAGTAGTTAGGTAGAGAATAATAAGGAGCTCATCAGTTTAATCTGAGCCCTTGGATGTTATAAGGTTAGAATTAGATAGTTTTATTTTCAAAAGAAAAAGGAAATAAAAGGGTCTGCTAGCCTAAATGCACCCAATTAAGTGAAGAAAAAAGGTTAGGGTAAGTAAAGGGTAGGTAGAAGAAAGGTTGCAGAAGTACAAAGTTGATTGAGGCATAAGCACATTTATCATGCTTGATTATGTGTTGCAGTGTGCAGGAGCAGTTATGAAGGTGAAAAGATGTTCACAAGTTGATTTGGTTAACTTCCCCTCATTTCATTTCACCCCCACTACATACTTACTAATTTCCCATCATCCTATCATTTCCTAAGAAAATACCCTTTTCCCTTCATTTTCACCTTCTCCTCTTGGTTTCACACATTTTCCTAACAATTTACCCTCCAAACTCATTCCCCTACCTAAAAACCCCTTTTCCCTAGTGTGAAACCCATTCCCCTTTGAAGAAATCGCTTTCCCCTTGTAATTTCCTTATTTTCACCCAAAAACCCATCAAACCCCCTTATCCTAACTTTTATTCCCCTCTCTTCTTTATTTAACTTTAAATCCGCCCTTCATGTTTTTCTAACAAAACCCCTTTTAACCCATAAAACCCCTTTAGCCTAATATTTGTCTCCCCCCGCTTCATTTTAATCAACTCCGTTATATTACTGTTTCCCGATATAAAAACTCTTTTAACCCACCCCCTTGGTGTGGTTAAATAAAACTCATCGCTGTTAACCTTGGTCCCACTCCATAAACCCGTGCATTATGTTTTAACCCGCTATGTTTAAACCCCACTTATTCATTAAAATAATTTCAAATCCTTTGTAATAAACCCCTGGTCCCCGCTAATCTCTGTCGATGTCCTTCGTGCAACTCCACCATGCGATAGCCGTTAGATCATCCACTCCCAGATCCAACAACCCACACCAATATCGTGCGCTCCCGATCTCCTAGCTTTATCCGCAAGAGAGCACGCGAGATTTGGGGTTCTGCTCGGGCCCGTTGTGGTTACGTGGCAGTCCAACGTTAACTCGCATGCCCTCTGAGAAAAACAACCCCACGGCCAAAAGTGGTGCGATGAGCCTCTGAAACCACTCCCCATGTACGATAAAACCATCCACTTTTCACTTAACCCTTCTGCGCCAAATTTAAAAATTTTACCGTTTAAACGCTAAAACCATCACTTTCGCTCTTTCCACCCGTTTACACAGTAAAACCTGTATAACCCTTCCTACGTCACCCTGCGCCTCTGCAACCTATTTTGACCTCCCATTACATTCCAAACACTACCAAGACTCCTCCATACACTATCCTGTTCCCTGAAGCCATTTTGGCCCTCTCTATCAAGCTGTGTTTTTCTTATAAATTGTTGTATTTTGTAGGTGATTAGCAGAAGACCAGGAGACCTGGAAAAACAACTTTTATAAAAAAAACCTGTTTATTCCATATTCTTGAGAAATGAATTCAAATTATTTTCCTATACAAACAGAAACTAGGTTTAAACCAAAGACAGAGCACAAGGAAACTTTTACATAGTAAATGTTAAAACAGACAATTGACACAGTGAAAGTTAAAACAGAGGAGGCAAATAAAGAAATGCAAATGAAAGAAAAAATGGTAAAAGTGTATCAGATGAAAGGTCATAAGTAAATATGACATCCAGTGTGAAGACCAAACAACCAAGCAGCTTAAAGGGCAAAAGATCAAAGACCAAATCCAACAGAACCTAAATAACAAGGACATCAAGAAGCAGTTCAATAGTTGTCTCTATCTTCTTGCATGAAGATATTTCCTTTTCCTTGAATAAATCTATTTTTGTAAAAATAGTTTAGGATATTTTCTTAGTTCTATTGTTGTATAAATAACTCTCCTTACGAGTTATTATGGGTTCAACATTGAACCAATTTCACCATTGAACCAGGTTGACCATTGAAAGAGAGTTGCACTCTTGATGAAGCATTTCAAAACACTTGATGTACTTGACTTTTATGGACCCTTAATACAAAGCAAAGGATTCTGAATTCAGTTTTACACAGTTTGTGTTTCCTATAAGTTTTTCCAGTGTTACACATTATGTTTTTCTTCATATTCTTATGTCTTACAGAGATACCTAGGTAGGAATAATTGTGTCTCAATCTATTCCTATAAGCTTCTGAAGTGATAATCTATAAAGAGAATGGATTAATGAACTGTCTATTTAATTAATTCCCTCTGAATCAATAAATCATCAGCATCTTGTTGTAAGCATAAGCATATTCTCTTGAACCTTCTGAACATCGGTCAGAGGTTTTCATACTTATGATTATTCAATTTTCTATCTGAAATTTGTGATAATCATATTATTTTTTGTTTCTGCTCACCACTATTCAAGATTTATCACTGTGTGAAATTTTATAACAGCCCTCTGCTTTGGTATTAATATTATTCAAAAGGTTAGGCATTACAGTGTTATATCTGTTTCATTCATTGGTCCTCGAAATTAAAAACAAAACCCCCAAATCAATTATCTTAGATGCTCTAGCTTGATAGCTGACCATTATCAACTCAAAGGTACAACATTAGTCTGGCGCCGTTTACAGGGATTCGAATTACATTATGTTTTCCTAGGACAATGATATTCATTCTATTCCTTTAAGGTGATTAAAGGTCTAGAAAGGTTAAAATCTTTCACCTGGCGAATCCACTAGCCCAAACTAGCACCTTTTAAGCACACCACATCTCATTAAGAATCTGACTTAGTTAATCCTCTATCAGATCTTGAAAAACTTCTAAGAAAAGCCAGTTCTAAAAGGAGACATCAACCATCCTCTTCTTCCTCTTCAACCATGCAATCTGAAGAGTTAGTATCATTTGCTCCTTTTAGTAATATTCCATCTAATCCTGAGTTGACACAAATACCTCCTATGGTTTCTGAACTTTAGATAGGGGAGTTGACTTAGATTCAGCTTTCCTCATTCATTCTTTTGAAAAGCATCCAAAAACCCCATTACCACCATGATCATCTAAAACTCAGTCTAACTTGGGTGTTCATTTACCTTAATACAAACCCACAAATTTCATATCCCCTACCACTTATTCATTTCCTTCCACTTCTGAACGACTTGAAGCTTATACTACTGAACAACCTGAAGAGACCATCTCTGTATATACAAATCCACTCTTTGAAACAAAAGAGGATATTCATCCACAAGTCCCAGAGTTAGTTCTTAAGACTCCTTTAAAGTTATTCAAGAGATCCCCTCCTTCTTCACCTCCACATAGTCACACACCTCCTCAATCATCTTCTTCTATCTCTTCTTCATATACCTCTTCTTCATCTTCTTCTTCTTCATCCACACAAACACCTCATACACCACCTTCTACTATGGCATTCCAACCTATTGTACAAGCTAGATATGCAACTTTAGTCTTACCTGCTAACCTCGATGCATTCCCAGTTGGGTACTTGAAATACCGTCCCAGGTATAGTGGAGAAATTGGTCTCACAGTTGAGGACCATCTTCAAGATTTACTAGAATTTGCAGACAACATGAATTTGAAGAAGAAAATGTTTACATGAGATTATTTGTACAATCACTTGAAGGAAATGTAAGAATTTGGTTTAGGCAGTTACCTGTAAATTCCATTAGAAATTAGGAAGAGCTTACAAACATATTTAAAAACCAATGGGGTGTAAAGAAAGATCCTCTTTACTTTCTGACTAAGTTTGAATAACTTAAAAGAAACTTTGGTGAACCTGTATCAGATTTTATCAAAAGGTTCAATAAACTTTATCATAAGATGCCCCCTGATTGTAAACCCCCTGTAGCAGTAGCTAAGATTAGGTATTCTAAAGCCTTTGACGATGATTTTGTTGTAATGCTAAGAGAGAGAAATTCAAGAAATCTTGAAGATATTCAAAATATGTTATAGAGGTGGAAGAAAATAGGTCTGCTTCGACTTCCTTGAAGCTAAAGAGGAAAAGGCCCAAAGAAAACTCAAATCTATTCAATAGGCCTCTAGTTCTTCTAGTTCTTCTAAGAGTAAAACTGAAGATTCTAAAATAGATGAAATAACTTCTCTTCTTAGAAATCTATCTAATAGAATTTCCAAGATTGAGACTCAACCTAGGATAGTTCAACAAATAGTAACTAGACCCCAAAATCAAAATCAAGGTCAGTATAGAAGGAATCCACAATTACAAATTCTTCATAGACCTAGTAATGATCAGTAGGTTCCCAATCCTTTACTGATATATGACCAGCAACTTGATGAAAATACTACGACTATTATTGAAGACATCAATAACATGGATACTTCTTCTAATCAAATAGTTATCCTTCCTCTCTCACGACAAAATCAAGTTCAAGAAGATTAATAATCCTCACAAGTTTCTAAATACCATGCCTTCTCTAAATTTTTAATTGCAGTGTTGAACAAGAGATATGATCGTAGGCCTAGACCTGGCCCTCGAAGACCTCCTAAGGAGACTCCAATAATTGAACCTCGTACCAAAGCTACTGAAGCTCAAACAACTGTTATTTGACCATTAAATCAGTCAACTAATACTGCTCAGAATGATAAAAATGCTTTGATTACATTTAATGTTGAAAAAGAGTTAGAAAGAGTTAAAATCCCAATTCCACTTTCAAAACTTTCCAAAAACCCTGGATATAAAAATCAAGTCTCCAAATGGATACAAAACACCTCGGTTGATCCTGAAAGTGATATCATTAGTCTCCAAGATGAAAAACTAGCAGTTGTCTTTGGTCCTAGCTCAGATATGATAGATAAAATAGTGCCTCCTTTCTATGTAACGCTTAAGACAAATGATTCCATGTTATAGAATTGTATGCTTGATTCTGGAGCATCACATAACCTCATGCCAAAAACTATCATGGACCATTTGAAACTTGACATAACTAGATCCTATCATGACTTGTACACCTTTGATTCTAAAAGGGTGCCCTGCTTAGGATTGATTAAGGATTTAGTTGCCACCCTTGCCCAAATTCCAGTGAAAAGTGTAGTGCTTGATATAGTTGTCACAGATATCCCTCCCAAATTTGGAATGCTCCTTTCTAGGTCTTGTTGTGCAAAATTAGGGGGAACTCCTCAGATGGATATGTCCTATGCCACTATTCCAATTTATGGTGGAGAACAACTAAGGTTATATAGAGAGGTAAGATTTGTGCACATTGTTTGTAAAACAGACCAGCCAAGGAACCATCCCATTTATGCAATTGATCAGGATTTTGGTTGCTTTCAACTCTCTTCAAACCAAATACATGAAACTCAGGTTAAAATAGAAGATGTAATTGAAAGTCCTGAACCAAATCAAACTGATGTATGGAAACTATTTTTTGATGGTTCTGGTACAAAAGATGGAGCAACAGCTGGGGTAGTTTTAATTTCGCCAGAAAAAGAAAATATCACCCTCATGCAAACTCGACTTCAAAGTTAATACCAATAATGTGGTTGAATATGAAGCTTTCCTTTTGGGACTATAATTAGCCAAAAGCTTAAAGGTTCAAAACTTAAGTGTTTTTACTGATTCAAAACTTATTGTCAAACAAGTGAGAAATATTTGCCAGACTAAGCATCCTAGACTTAGGTCTTATCGAAATGAAGTTTGGGATTCAGTTGAAAACTTCTTTGATGCTTTTAATTTGACTTATATTCCAAGAAATCAGAATATTCATGCAGATGCCTTAGCTATTTCTGTTAGTTCATTTGAAATTCCTTATCAGACCAATCTACTCTATCAAATACAAGTCAAGTACAGACCATCCATCCCAGACAATCTAAAACACTGGCAGATATTTGAAGATGATGAACATTTGAAATCTTTTCTGCAGGTTATAGATGATTTTTCAGTTCTACAAATTGATGAAGATAGAACATAAATAAATGAAAATGATACTTCAAATTTCAATTCAAAAATTGTTGATCATGACATTATTCAATTGTCTAACAATTTTATTCCCAAAGGCCTCATTCCTTTAGAAAAATTGTTTGATCAAAATGATGTCCTCTGAAACCCTCAGTCCATTTCTTCACAAGATGACATAGAAGAAATTAATATTGGAACAAATGATGATATTAAAAACATCAAAATCTGTGCATCTCTAGATCCTGAGATCAAAGCTCAATATCTTAAGTTACTTCAAACTCATAAGGATGTTTCTTCATGGACCTATGCTGATTTAAAAATCTATGATACTTCATTAATACAGCATAAGATTCCTTTAAATCCAGAAGCAGTTCCTTATCAACAGAAATTCAGGAGGATCAATCCAGCTCTTATACCAATTGTAGGATGCCCAAATCATTCTCCCTCTTAGATATTCTAATTGGGTTGCAAATTTAGTTCTTATTATAGAGAAGAATGGCGAAATTAGACTTTGTGTGGAATTTAGAAATTTGAACAAGGCATCATTAAAAGATAACTATCCTTTGCCCAAAATGGATCAATTACTTCAAATGGTTTCAGGAGCACAAAGACTTTCTATACTTGATGGTTTTTCAGGCTATAATTAGGTAAATGTTGATTTAGAAGAAAGAGAAAAGACGACCTTTACTACACCCTGGGGTACATTCATGTATGCTAGGATGCCATTTGGCTTAACCAATGTTGGAGAAACATTTCAGAGAGCTATGGATGTAGCTTTTGTGGGTCAGGTAAATAAATTTGTGGTCATTTATCTTGATGACATAACTGTTTTTTCTAAATCTGATCAGAAACATCTAAAGCACTTGATGAAGGTTTTTGACAGGTGTAGAAAATTTGGAATATCATTGAATCCTAAAAAGTCTCTCTTTGCTATCAAAGAAGGAAAATTGTTGGGCCATATAATTTCAAAATAAGGAGTAGTGATTGATCCCAAGCATGTGTCTGCCATTGAAACATTGACCTTACCTAGAAACAAGAAGGAGATTCAAGCTTTTCTAGGCAAGATTAATTTTTTAAGGAGATTCATCCCAAATTATGCTGAGATTGTAAAAGATATAACTAACATGCTCCAAAAGGATCATGAAGTTAAATGGACTGTCTCTTCCAGGCATGCCTTTGATCAGATCAAGAAAGCTATCTCTAAAGCTCCCACCTTGGCCAGCCCTGATTACACTAAACCATTCAGTATCTTTTCCTTTGCCTCAGAAACAACCCTTGTTGCTATTCTACTACAAAAGAATGAAGATTCCCATGACCAACCCATAGCCTTTTTCAGTAAGGTTATGAGAGATGTCGAGCTTAAGTATGACATAATTGAGAAGCAAGCCTATGCCCTTATTCAAGCCCTGAAATCATTCAGGATGTATGTCCTACATTCTTCTATTACTGCTTATGTTCCAAACAGTGCTGTGAAAATTGTTTTAACCCAACCAAACACTGATGGAAAAATAGGTAGATGGATCACTCAAATATTAGAGTTCGATCTAACTATAAAAACTGCAAAGCTAGTAAAAGGCCAAGCATTAGCTAATATTCTAGCTGAATCCAACTGTAAAGTGCTTGGAATCAATTCTATTTTAGAGATACAAGGGAAGTATCCACAGGAACCTTCTCAAACTTCAGATAAGAAGAATACACAAGAACCTTCTATCCTTGCTGAAGAGGAGAATCTACAAGAACCTTCCCTTCATCCTGAAGAAAAGAATCCACAAGAACCTTTACCTTCAGATTAGATCAGCCCTTTACACATTGATGACAAATATATGTTGTCAGATTGGTACCAAGACATTGTAAATTTCTTGATCCATTTTGAATATCCAACATCATTCTCCAAAATCCAATGTAAAACTCCCAAATTGAAAGCAGTCAAGTACTATATCATAAATGAGAATTTATACTAGAAAGACCCACTAAATATTTTGTTATTATGTTTAACAGAATCAGAAACTGAAGGAATCATTGCCCAGTTTCATACAGGATTTTGTGGAGGACATTATGCCTTGAGAGCAACAGCATATAATATATTAAGGGGAGGATTTTATTGGCCAACATTGTTCTTACAAGTAGGAGCAAAGGTTAGAGGATGTGCTCCTTGTCAAATGTTTGCTGGTAAGAAAAAACTAGCAGCTCTTCCACTAGTTCCATCAATAGTCTCAGAACCTTTTAGCCAATGGGGATTAGATTTTGTTGGAGATATTCATCCCACTTCAAGTAATCAGCATAGATGCATCCTCACTGCAACAGACTACTTCACTAAATGGGTAGAAGCAATTCTAGTCTGAAATGTTATTGATTCAGTAGTAATCAAATTTATTGAAGAGAACATCTTATCTAGATTTGGTTGCCCAACTCAAATTGTCACTGATAATGCGCAGCTTTTTCTAGTGTTAAAATGATTGAGTTTTGCCAGAAATATCAGATTTTGTTACATCATTCAACACCATATTACCCACAAGGTAATGGCCTTGCAGAATCCTCCAATAAAAGTCTAGTAAAGGTAATCAAAAAGACTCTAGCAGATCATAAAAAGAGTTGGGACTCTCATTTAATTTATGCAGTATGGGAAAATAGAATTACTCCAAAGATATCTACTAGAAAATCTCCTTTCCAGTTATTTTATGGGAAAGATGCAATCTTCCCTACCAATTTGGCCTTCCCTATTTTGAAATTCCTGCAGGATTCAACAGATGAACCTGATGATTTTTCAAGGAGAATAAATCAGATTATTGAACTAAATGAAAACAGAGATGAAGTTCAATACAAATTGAAAAAGTATCAAAGTAAGATGAAGAGCCTGTTTGACAGAAGATCCAGGGAAAGGGACTTCAAGGAAGGTGATCTAGTTCTAAGATGGGATTCCAAGAGAGAAGAAAAGGGAAAACATGACAAGTTTGACAACCTGTGGTTTGGACCTTTAGCAATTGCTGAAGTGAAGGGAAACAACACTTTTGTGCTACAAAATATTGAGGGGCTATATTCCACTTACCCTATAAATGGAAGGTTTCTCAAACATTACATTCAGTACTGAGAATTTGAAGTAGATTTCATTACTACCATTGTAAAAATTCTGGTTTCTTTTACTTTTCAAGTTGTCAGTGTGATTTTTTACAGCAAAATACTCCATAGCCTGAGGAGAAGGCACATGGATCTGCAGGCCCTCTGCGTTCTACAGGATAAAGTAGTCCCCAGTTGGAGCCAATGTTGTAGCATTTTTTGGTTTTCATAAGTTACAATAAATTAGTCCAAAAAATGTTAGGCTAGGGTATGGACAAAAAGAATATTGAATAAAAAATGTTAGGAAATATCTTGATAACATGTCCATATCAAAGAAAATGTTAGAATAGATGCCCTAAAAAATGAAGGCAAATATAAAATGTTAGGTTAGAGAGAAAAGCAAAAAGCAATAAATTCTGAAAGTGTGCAAGTCCAAGTGCCACTACTTTTTACTTTATTATGAAAAATAATGGTTGTGTGTAGCTTGTCATAAATGCCACAACCCATGACAGTCAAATGGTTTAATCTTTACTAGTTCATGTTTTAAATTTCATGTTTATAGTTAGAGAATAAAGAACTAGCCAAACTGTTTAATCTTGGCAGATCAGTAGTTAGGTAGAGAATAATACGAAGCTCATCAGTTTAATCTGAGCCCTTGGATGTTATAAGGTTAGAATTAGATAGTTTGATTTTCAAAAGAAAAAGGAAAGAAAAGGGTTTTCTAGCCTAAATGCACCCAATTAAGTGAAGAAAAAAGGTTAGGGTAAGTAAAGGGTAGGTAGAAGAAAGGTTGCAAAAGTACAAAGTTGATTGAGGCATAAGCACATTTATCATGCTTGATCATGTGTTGCAGTGTGCAGGAGTAGTTATGAAGGTGAAAAGATGTTCACAAGTTGATTTGGTTAACTTCCCCTCATTTCATTTCACCCCCCACTACATACTTAGTAATTTCCCATCATCCCATCATTTCCTAAGAAAATACCCTTTTCCCTTCATTTTCACCTTTGCCCCTTGGTTTCACACATTTTCCTAACAATTTACCCTCTAAACTCATTCCCCTACCTAAAAACCCCTTTTCCCTAGTGTGAGACCCATTCCCCTTTGAAGAAATCACTTTCCCCTTGTAATTTCCCTATTTTCACCCAAAAACCCATCAAACCCCCTTATCCTAACTTTTATTCCCCCCTCCGCTTTATTTAACTTTAACTCTGCCCTTCATGTTTTTCCGACAAAACCCCTTTTAACCCATAAAACCCCTTTAACCTAAGTTTTGTCTCCCCCAGCTTTATTTTAATTAACTCCGTTATATTACCATTTCCTGATATAAAAACTATTTTAACCCACCCCCTTGGTGTGGTTAAATAAACCCCACCGTCGTTAACCTTGGTCCCACTCCATAAACCCGTGCATTATGTTTTAACCCGCTATGTTTAAACCCCGCTTATTCATTAAAATAATTACAAATCCTTTGTAATAAACCCCTGGGCCCCGCTAATCTTCGCTGACTATCCTCCATGCAACTCCACTACGCGATAGCCATTAAATCATTCGCTCTCAGATCCAACGACCCACACCAATATCGCACACTCTCAATCTCCTAGCCTTACCCACCCGAGAGCACACGAGATTCGTGGTTTTGCTCGAGCCCCTTGTGGTTACATGGCAGTCCCACATTAACTCACATGCCCTCAGAGAAAAACCACCCCACGGCCAAAATCAATGTGATGAGCCTCCGAAACCGCTCCCTGTGTACGATAAAACCATCCATTGTTCACTTAACCCTTCCACACCAAATTTAAAAAGTTTACCATTTAAACGCTGAAACCCTCACTTTCACTCTTTTCACCCGTTTACATAGTAAAACCTGTATAACCCTGCCTATGCCACCCTGAGCCTCTGCAACCTATTTTGACCTCCGATTACATTCCAAACACTACCAGGACTCCTCCATACACTATCCTATTCCCTGAAGCCATTTCGGCCCTCCCTGTCAGCCTGTGTTTTTCTTATAAATTGTTGTATTTTGCAGGTGATTAGCAGAAGACTAGGAGACCTGGACAAACAGTTTTTATACTAGTAAAAAAACTTGTTTATTCCAGATTCTCGAGAAATGAATTCAAATGATTTTCCTGTACAAATAGAAACCAGGTTTAAACCAAAGATAGAGCAGAAGGAAACTTTTACACAGTAAATGTTAAAACAAACAATTTACACAGTAAAAGTTAAAATAGAGGAGGCAGATAAAGAAATACAGATGAAAGATAAAATGGTGAAAGTGTATCAGATGAAAGGTCATAAGTAAATATGACATCCAGCGTGAAGACCAAACAGTCAAGCAGCTTAAAGGGAAAAATATCAGAGACCAAAGCCAACAGAACCTAAATAACAAGGACAGCAAGAAGCAGTTCAATAGTTGTCTCTATCTTCTTGCATGAAGATATTTCCTTTTCCTTGAATAAATCCATTTTTGTAAAAACAGTTTAGGATATTTTCTTAGTTCTACTGTTATATAAATAACTCTCCTTACGAGTTAATATAGGTTCAACATTGAACCAAGTTCACCATTGAACCAGGTTGACCATTGAAAGAGAGTTGCACTCTTGATGAAGCATTTCAAAACACTTGATGTACTTGACTTTTCTGGACCCTTAATACAAAGCAAAGGATTCTTAATTCAGTTTTACACAGTTTGTGTTTCCTATAAGTTTTTCTAGTGTTACACATTATGTTTTTCTTCGTATTCTTATGTCTTACAAAGATACCTAGGTAGGAATAATTGTGTCTCAATCTATTCCTATAAGCTTCTGAAGTGATAATCTATCAAGAGAATGGATTAATGAACTGTTTGTTTAATTAATTCCCCCCTTTGAATCAATAAATCATTAGCATCTTGTTGTAAGCATAAGAATATTCTCTTGAACCTTCTGAACATCAGTCAGAGGCTTTCATACTTATGATTATTCAGTTTTCTATCTGAAATTTTTGATAATCATATTATTTTTTGTTTCTGCTCACCACTATTCAAGCTTTATCACTGTGTGAAATTTTATAGCAGCCCTCTGCTTTGGTATTAATATTATTCAAAAGGTTAGGCATTACAGTGTTATATCTGTTTCATTCATTGGTCCTCGAAATTAAAAACAAAACCCCCAAAACAATTATCTTAGATGCTCTGGCTTGATAGTTGACCATTATCAACTCAGAGGTAGAACAGTAGGTGAAATATTTTTATTGAAATATTAGATTACATATGGGTTTCCTTCTTCAAATTATCCTAGCACAGCTCCTATAGTGGTGTCTAAGGCATCTGTGGAAATATGGAATGGGAGGGACCAATTAGCTCCTCTTAAAACTTGCACCTCAAACATTTTAGACTTTAATTATTCAAAATCATGTTGGCACTTTTATTTACACATAAACTCAGAGTTTTTAGTAGTAGAGTAAATAATGGATGAGCAATTTGTGAAAAAAAATTCAATGAATCGTCGATAGTAACTAGCATGTCCGAGGAAGTTGTGTACTTCTTTTTGTGAGAAAGTAGTAGGTAAATATAATATCACCTTAATTTTTTCTATATCCACCTGAATACCTTCTACTAAAATGTAGTTTCCTAACACAATACCACCGTTTAACATCATTTGAAAGTTGAGATTTCTAAGGGCCACATTAGCTACCCTACACCTTATTAATATTTTTTCCAAATTAGCTAATTCTTAATCAAACGCATCACCATAAGTCATCAAATAATCCATGTATATTTCCATACAATCATGTATCAATTCAAAGAATATTCCTATCACAGCTTATTGAAATGTGATAGGGGCATTACACAATAAAAATGGTAGAAATCAATATACAAATGTCCCCCATGGACAAGTAAATATAGATTTTTATGATGATGGATAGTCCACCAACAATAGGGTGTCTCCCAGTGTGAAATCCCAATTAGACCTCACACATTTCGTATAGGAGCCCCATCCAACTTGTAGGCCCATATGCCACCATGTGTGTGTTTTACTCTTGGATATCAAATGTACGTAGATAAATGTGAGACCAAGTGTTATATTCCAAAATAATGAGGAAGAGATCACCACTCCATCGATAGCTTGTGGAACATGACATAAAAACACAACAATAACATAATGAGTAAGAGCATGCCTTAAGAAATAATCAAATGGTTGAGACTAACTAAGACATACACAATGAGGAAGTACTAGAAACCAACTGCAAATTAGTTCACAATCGATTACTAACATTTGCATGGAATGAAGAGTGAGGATTCAAAAAAAATATATGAATTGCATGCAATGAATTAGTTCATTAACATGTAATCAATATATAAACACACATGCATACATGATTGGAATACCAATTAGCTAATATAACCAATTGAGGAATGCATGAGAATCGATGCATGAATTGAAAAGATTCTCATTAATATTCTTGCCCATTCAAATACATGTACAAAACCCAATAGTGGGATGAGAGCAGTTCATTTCATCTCCAAAACATAACATTAACCTCACAGCCCCTCCACCTATAATCTACCAAGAGTGAATGCTTTCATTTCCCCAAGCAAAAAATAGCAATCTAATTACTATCCTAGCTTAACTGGTAAAAGTCCCTTTGAATGAGGCATGAAGCTGCATTTATAGAAGTGGGGGTGACTTTTAACCTTCCCCATGACCCTTCAATGCCCCATGACTCTTCAAATTCTCTACGGCCTTTTGTACTTCCTTATGACCTTTTGTGTTCCCTTTTGACCCCTTTTCCATGGTTTTACTATTTATGATTTATGACAAATTAAAATATTTACAAAATAATAAGGTGAGGTGTAATAATATTTAACATATTATCATGTAGGAAAGACATTGGTCTTTAAGAACTTTGTTGATGTCCTTGTGATACCATAGGGTCGCCTTAGTGTTGGTCAGGTCATCCAATAGTTATCATTGATGGACATCATGCACCCATGTGACATTTAGACCAGCATTCTTCCCACAACTTTAGTCATGAAAACAACAACCAATAATCACATCAAAAGATTATAAGATTCTAACCTAACAAGATAATAAACTTGTAACAATTATCATTAATTTATTATGAATAAAATTTCTCAATATAATTAGTAGTGAAAAAATTGAAGAAGTCTATATCTTTGAAATATCAACTTCATCTTGATAACAAGATTGATTGATTGATTTCATACGACATCATATAGCTTCTTATCCATAGTTTGGGTTGAGTGGCAGAGAGGTCTTTGGTAATTTCCATCTGTCGTGTCATCATATGTTCTTCAAGTTCCTACTTCTATAGTTCATGCTTTTGCATTATCATTGTAGTGCAATGCTAAACCTTACATGCAGTGCATGATCATATTTATTTATCGAATGGCTTCATCGTATTCCATTGCTCTTATCGCCTGCATGTCATGGTGGTCCTACTATTACTGCTTGATATAGCATCTCGTGTTTACATTTTAATACGCGATATTTTTTTATGACCTCTCACGTGGGCTGGCACATAACTTTTCGCATAGACTAATATATTATTCCCTTGTTCCCTTTTATACCATGTCTGAACGTTGATATGTAACCATAATTTTAATAGCCTATCCATTACATGCTTTGTTTTGGCCCTCTATTATAACTCCTCGTCATTTATCTTCATCCTATCACTCGACATATTGTGCATCACTATCAGTTGCTCCCTTTCAATGGAATTTTTCATTTCTTATTGTTTTAATGGTAGTGCGGTGCCTTGTTGGAAGGTGAAATGACCTCATGCATATCCCAGTTTTTAGATGTGGGAATGCGATGGTATTATGGTTTGTAATTCGCTTTTAGCGGGTGCAGGACTTTTAGCAGTACGAGGGTCATACTTGTTTCTCTATGTTGTCCCAGTGTGATTGCGCCAGTGTGCCATATATTTTTTCACAGTCTCGCACTTTAGTAATGCAGAGTCTCTCCCTTATTCCTATGACATTCGCTCTTGTGCAACACTGATATCATCTGGTCGCATTATTTAGGTGTGTTGATGCATTACGTGGTTTGTTGCATTTTATAAACCTTTGATGCAGCATTGATGCATATTTTCCATGTTTGCAACATGATTAGCATATGCCTAAGGTAACCTTTTATTAAACTATCTCATCATGTTTTTACATAGTCTCTCAACACCGCATTATATCATTTCTTCAACGCCTTCTTTATTTTTTCTTTCATCTTGGTGCATACTTTACCACATTTGATCTGTAATGTATTATTATGTCATTTATTGTGATATCTCGCATATTATTTGTCTTCTCCACATGTGATCAAACTTTGTAGTGATATGAAATATGTAGCATGTTATTGTGGCTTGCAGTGTGATATTGTAGCCTTTATAACATCATATTTTGATATATAACTTTTTTTTCATTACTATTGTGTCCATCCATTTTATGTTTTCAATATAAATCTTTGTGTCCGTTGACGGTGTTAGACCCTCCAACATTTAGGGGATCTCTCTAATAAGAAGTCCCAACTAGACCTTTGGAGTAGTAGTCCCAGCAGTGGGTGGTAATGTAATGCGTTGACCAGTAGCATGCAGAGATAAGTATGATAACTTTGGGTTGAAGCAATTGTGTGACCTTGCGGCAAATCAAGTGCAATGCATGGGAATTCTAACACACGGAGGGGAAAAGGAAGTTTTCCCCTTAGAAGCCTGTAATAGTACGTAGCTTGAAAGGAACACATGAGCGGAGTGACATCACAAGCTAAAATGTGGAATAGTCCACAAATTAATGTGATGGGTTAATCCAACAACATGCATTCAACAAGATTCATACAATTGCATAAAAAGTAGTTCATAAGCAAATGTGTAAGTCAAAGAACATACATTGCTAAAGAAACCAGAATATTCCAACTACAATAACAACAAATGCATGAAAGTGTGATGCCTATGTTATTATCATTATAAGTGAAAGTTCCATCCATACATACACCATCGACGGCCACTAGACCCAATAGTGGAACATTACAATCCAAAACACCTACTCCTCCAAACTAGTATACTAGCTCTACATTATGGAGAATCCAATACTCCCAAGCCTTTTCTAAGACTAAGCCTAGCCAAAATCTTGGCTCCCAAAAGCCTCTTCTATGAGTTATGAGGTTCTATTTATAACAAAGGGTGGGGTGACCCTTGACATTCCCCTTTGTGACTCTTTGACTACCCTCATGACTCTTCAACTTCTTTACAAATAACTCATTACATAACATGATGACCTTTCACATTCCACTAATGACACTTGGAATTTCACTTACAACATATTTACAAATAATATTACATTTTCCACATGTACCCATGTGAGACAAAATATGCTAGAGACAACCTAACAAGACAAAACACTATGACTCCAAAGTTTGGGGAAAGACCAACTCGGAAACCTTCACTTGATGCTTCTCAGTCATGTACTCATGCCAAGCTTGGTACTGTGTGATGATGTCCCCAAATTGCTTGATGGTTTCTTTCTGATAGCAGACTCTTACCTCCATAGCATCTGGGTATATGGTCTTGGAACCTATATCCAACTCATCCTGAAGCATGTGCAGCATGGTGTTGACCATGACGGGACCACCAATGTACTTCTGCATGTTATGTGCATTGAGCTCCAAGTCATCCCTGGTGGCCTCTCACCTTAGCTTCTCCATGTACCTGTCCATCTCTAGCTGGAATGGGTTCTTGTATTTAGCCTTGGTGAGGAAACTGATTGAAGGGATCATGTGCGTTCTCACCATGACATCCAAACTCTTGTACAATCGGGCATATGAGACCTATATGCTGGTGACGAATGGGGTGAACTGCTCATAGTTTTGGATCAACATCTGGACCCTTTCTTTCTCCAGATCGGCTTGAGGCTTCATCATCTTTGGCAAATGAAGTGGGTTCCCTTTATACCGCATTTTCCACTCTTGCACATGGGCGATGGCAGCATGTATGTTCCTGAGAGTTTGAACAAACTATTTGCTCCATTGTTGTAATCCATGCACATGGACAACTACTTTATGCATGGTTACGAATCCATCATAGAGCTTCTGCATGGTAGCCTCAAGTGTTGATACTTCATCAAGTATCACTTTCCTCATTTCTGAATTACGGAAACTACGCTCTCTTCTCTGAGTTTTTCTGCCTCTTGCCTAGAAGCCTACAAGTTCTTTGTCATTTTTTCATTCTCATCCAGTAGGAACTTAATATTTGAGATTTTAGCTCCTGCATAGGCCAAGGTGGCATCAGCAAGGGCAATTGGATGCTTTCTAACATCTAGCACTATCACCCTTTCCTTCATGAACACAGGTGATGTGTGATCATCCATAAAGTGCTTCCTCTGCGCCTATACAATATTCTTCTGCAACTCATCAAATGAAAGATTGTTCACATCCATAACTGGATCATCATCAAGGAGAACAGCCTCTCCTTTCTCACTCAGGACTGGTTCCAACAATGGAGGTGGTGGAAACTGAGAGGTGACCTCAAGTGCTCTCAGCATGAGCTCGATGCCTTCATTCTATGGCTCCTGCACCAACTCCATGTTTGTCACTTCAATCAGGTTCTCAATTTGTTGAGCAAGCTCCCGATCATGCATCTATTCACCGTCTTCCTCAACTACTGGTTGTTCTGACCCCTCAACCTGTATGGGCATTGTTTTCTCTACCATTGCACCTTGCCTTTCTTCTTCCTCCTATTTTTACTACTCCTCCCTTTCTCTCCTTCTCAACTCTTGATCTTCCATCAACTTCTTCTCCATTCCTTGCAACTTTCATTTTGCTTCCTCTAGCCTTTTCTTTTCTTTCTTCCTTCACTTCCCCTTTTTATCTGTTGATCCCTCTTTGCCTCCACTGCTAAAGATGCTTTCTTAGTGATAGGATCTGCTCTCCTCTTGTAGCTTTGTTATGCCTCTGGGTTCTCGACAATCTTCCTCTTGTCCTTGTCCTGTGCTGGATTAGTGCTCATTGTTGTTGTTGTTGTTGCTTCCTATGTTGTTGCTACCTATAGAGAAGCCTTCCAAGTTGTGGCTCTACTAACCAACTCATGGAGCTTAGAGCCATTGTAATAGTATCTCGAAGGTTCCTCCTTGTGCTAGTGAAATGTCTCATGGACCCATGGATAATACACTTGTGCACATCGGTTCTTGCAAATAGCATGGGGATCATATAGATTAAAGTCCTTGGCGTCGAACTCAAACTTCAATATATCCTTAGCTTCGACATCTACATCTTTCAAGCTCTTAATCTCATATAACTCGGTCTACAAAGGAAGAGCGGGCTATGGTGCCTTCTTCTTCCTATGTAGTCCTACTAATAACCTTGTAGAGAGGTGATATGAGACTTCTTTCATGACCATCTTATCTGTGGCATACCTTGGTAGAACATGTAGAGGCTTCTATCCACCAAACACTCTGATAAAAGTGCCACTAGGTGAGGCATACCAATCTGCAATGTTAAGTATCGCCTCCATCACATCTTGGGACATGCAAGGTCAGATCCTACTCAAATCTCAGCTTGTACAACGGGATGATGAAATGGTAAGTCAGCCTTGCCATTACTCCTTGGTAGCTACAATCGGAAAGAAACTTGCAATAAATTTTGATGGCAGTCTCTTTCAGTGTCCATGTCCATCTCATGCCAGGAAATTGTTGTTGGACACAGATTTCATCCAGTATGCGGACATGTATAATCTCGCTTTCTCATCCTTGGGTGGATTTCGGGCATTAGTCACATTGACTTTCAACTGATAAGCCAACAAGTCTGACTAGTTGAATGGATTTCCATCACTCACCAATTGGTCCAATACAACTACCCAACCTTCAGAAAAGGTCTTTGTACTTTCTTGACCGTGTGTTCGACATAAAAATATGATCAATAACTGGTAGGCCTTCCTGAGATACTTTGTCTTGTAAACATGATTCGGTGTATGTTTGAACTTTGATGGGTGTTTCACCCAATGCTTGACTATATCTCTCGTGTTCACCTAGTTGTGGGTGGCATAAAAAAGTGTGTCCATGTGCCTCGCCGGCAGAGGTAAATGATACATCCGGTCATAGTTATCCACTCTAAACGTGGAAATCTCTATCCCACTGGCATTTCTCAATGGCATAGTCTCTTGATCTTTGTGTGAGATAGACCAAATGATAATTTCCGCACATGGGAAGGCAGGGTACCTGCATGCAACCTTATATAATCTGGACCACTGAATATTGACATAAACCTACCAGTGCTCTAAGTATTCCTTGAAGTCCACTTCAAAAGTATCATTGATTTTTTTCCATGTCAACTTGGTGCCCTTCTCAATGAAAAACTGAGTGCTGCATAAATTGGCAAGTTAACTGACACCTGCTCAATTGTTTCCCTAGTACTATTCTTGACAGTTTCCTTTGATGTAGCTCTCTTGGAGGCCATTTTAACTGTAATTGCTAGAGAGATGCTCAAAAACTGTTGTACCTAGAGATAGAGATGACACTCATGGCATGCAAATGTTAGCTTAAAACCAGAAGCAATTCAAGAAAATATCAAGCAAAAAACTAGGCTAATGCTAGGAGAGATTGTGCAATTATGGTTCACAGAGGTCATTGGCTACCTGCTAGAATTGCACACTGCACAGTCCCAACAGTCAGTGGAGGAGGCTTGATGATTGGAATAGTGCAATGCACAGTTCAGTCTGGGCACAGGTAAGAAGAGACTGTGCATTGCACAGTCTTAGTGGCCAATACTTGGAGACTCTCTCCTGGAACTATGCAATGTGCAGTTGGAACCAGATCAGGGTAGCCTTTGTGCAATTCCAGAAGCAGGGGAAAAGGCCTTGATCTCCAAGAATGTGTAGTGCTTGTGAGGGAAAGTGAGATCCGGTCAAGGGAAGCCCAGATCTACCCAAGGGGAGTGTGAAATCGAGCAAATCTGAAGGATGGTGAGATGTTGAGTGCATATATGACTAATTGATGATGCATGAAAGTGAAACAAGTGCAAGAATCAATCAAACTAAAGGAAAATGAAGCAAGTGGAGAGAGTCATCGCAACGTCGACCATTAGTGCAAAAATGGTGTAATGCATGTGACACTTGGGAAAAGCAATGAAAAACTTAAAAAAACACTTCTAAAAGCTATAATAAGTTAAAACACTAGCATTCGTTCAAAAAAACAAGTGAAACAACACTCTCACAAGCTAAATAAGTAAAAGCAACAGAAAAAATGGCAAAAGGCTAGAAAAGCAAGACTTACCGAGAAAAGCGACGACGGTCGCATTGAAGGTTCCTTGATCTCCTCAAGATTTCCATAGCTCCAAGATTGAATGTGAAATTGAGATCTAGCAGCATCGATTAAATATATTTGGTCGATTTAGATGTTATGACGCGAAAGCCCAAAATCAAGTAAAAAATGAAACTTGGCAGAAGTTTCCAAAAATAACTCAAGTGCCTCCTTCGAACTGCTAAAATAGTTCCCTATTTCTAAAAGATTATTTTTCACCTTTTTCTTTTTTCTTTTTCAGGAAAATATGTCATGCATTTCCTAGAGAGATTGCACATTTTTGGGAAGGACTAGACAACTCTCCGCTCATGCATTGAGCAGTTTCTGAGCAAGAGGATTTTGTGCATTTTCTAGGTTGAGTGTCTTTGGGCTTCCTCTCATGCTTTGTGCAATTTCCCAGCTAAAGGTTGGTTGTCAGCTAGCTGTACGCAATTTTGGAGTTGAAGGCTCACTGTCAACTCAAACTGCATAATTCCCAAGAGAAAATTTGGTTTCCCTCAAGGATTGCGCAGTTCTCAAAGGCAAGCCTAGAACTCAGTGGAAACCAAGTCAACATATCAACTTGTGGGTTAGACAGTAAACCAAGTGAGAAAACACAACCCATGATGCAAAGATGAGGCTCAATCAAAGCACAAGTACCTAGCTTAGTGCAAGATAAGTTGTTATAATTTAAAAGGGAGGCTCCAAAATGAAGCATGGGAAAAATTTTGGAGGGTGGTTGTAGCTGCTACAACATTGGCGACACACTAGTAGAACCCCATCTCTTTGTATGGACCTTGTCTCGTGTAAAGCGAGTCCAACTCCTCCGGAAGTATTGTTTGATTCTTCGATTGTCATAGCTTCTTCACTAGCTTGGGTTAAAGTTGTCGTCTCCAGCATTTTCTTTATCGGTAGCACACATACCAAGCCAAGTCAAACTAAGTTGTTTTGATTAGGGATGAGGGGTATATAAATACATAAGTAATGTAGAATGTCAGAGTTTCAATTTGATCTCTCATGTTGCTATGTTGTCAGTAGGCCTGGATAGTACCTCGGTGGAGTCACTTCAAGAACACAAGCATTCCTCCGCTTCCAGCGAGCTTAAACAGTACCATGGTGAAGTTACTTGCTTCACCTCTCTGCGTAGGAAGCCTTTCTCTTCTTTCACCTTTATTTTATTTTTTCATTTTTCAAAGAATTGTGCATAAACACTTACTTATTTCATGAGGCAAAAGAGGGATCTTGACGTATTGATATTAGAAGAGGTTGTCCCTTCAAAGAAGGATGTTTATACATACCTATGACATACTTGTTAAGGTTTTACCCCTCCTTACTCTACTTGACTAAGATGACAATGGTTAATCGAATATAGAAAACCAATTAGAGTAGGTGGTACTAGTTAAGAGTGCAAGCATCGTGATTTCACCATGATTCTCTCTGAAAGGAACGTATTTTCCATCAGGGTATCATCGACTAGAAGAAATGCAAGATTCTCATAAAGAGAGGGAATAGACAGATAACCAAATGTTGATAGTTGTACAAGTTCCTCTTAGATTTCACCCTTCTTGTCTAAGGGCCAAAAACGGCTTCATGTGGAAACTAACCTACAGATTCAAAGGCAAACAAGCAAAGGAAAGAAGCAAGACAAAGTGAAACAAAGTAAGAAAACCAGAAACAAGCAAGAAAAGTAAACAATACTCCTAATCCTAACCTAAACAGAGCATAGGCCAACTCACGTAAAGTGATACTTCTAATGCAGCAATCAACACATTGGTTGTCCCATGTAGGTGATAGCATGGTTGACAAGAAAGATATTCAAGAAAACCAACATACAAGAAAGATAAAATAATACAAACTAGATCGTTTGAAGTTTGAATGCATCCACAGAAAAGAAAAAATTGAAAGTGCATGAAAGGCACTATGTGGATGTATCATGGTGTCTTGTCACATTGCGCGTGGAAGAAAAGCATGTACACACCTTCGAACTTGGAAAACGATCAAACATGAAGAAAGAAGAAAACTTTCACTTTGCAACATTGCTTTCTACATATGACTTCTCCTGTTGGGGGAATTATATGAATGATATATCACCACAAATTAAATTTTCGACCAGGGAATCATAATTAGCAGAGTTGATGCACTATATGTGCCATTAACAGGTAATTTCCTATGTCTGGTGAGTATAGCCTAGATAAGAAGCATTCAAAACCCAATACTCCATCTAAGACTTTCGATATAACTTCCTCACACAATTAGAAAGCAAAACTCAGAAATAAAATCTTAATAAGCATGAATCTAAATGTTCTTGCTCAGATGAAAAATATGTCCATTTATAGGCTCATGAAATGAAAAGATGAATTCGACTATGTTTTCATGTAGCAAATGATTTCAATTGACTTACTATAATCAAACATCAAAGCAAACATGCATTCCTAATCTAACTAGCCATACATTCTTGTAAAGTAAATGTTCTGTATGAAAACAGTCTTCACATAAGAGCACATGTAGGTGAATGGTGAGATCTATGTTCTTAACTCTTCCTGTTCTTTCAAATTAGAATTCAACACTTAAACCTACAACCTAAGAAATAAGTTTGCATTCATAAAATCAATGTGTTATCACTTAGAAAAATAGATTACTTGCATATGATCAAAACTGGAGTTATATCAATCACTCTAAAAATGAAATTATAATACTAAATCACTCTCACACATAAACCAAACCAATATTCACAATAATTGTAATGAAAACTTGCCTTAATGGCTTCAGTGGGCCCTTTCCGAACTACCAAGGAAATCTGGAAGAATTTACATAACTAGGAAATCTACTAACACATCAAATCCATCAATTTATGCTCATATTATTGATTTCAGAAGAAAATATTACATAATCAAGTCTCCATCATAACAATAAAGTTAAAACTATGTCTTACTCACTATCTAACTCTTACTATCTCTATCTCAATGACTAACTGACTAAATCCTACCATCTATGGGCCTTCTCTTATAGAAGAATGGTTGTTACATTCAATGTTAAAATATAATATCAAATCGCTTTCTTTTACATGTTTGGCTTCATCCTCATGACACACAATGCATGAGTGATGAAGCATATCATCAATTTTCCATAAAAAGTAATGTGTTGACCATCAGTTCCCTCGGTCTCATCGAAGGAAACTCACCTGAACCGTCGATGTTGAAGAGTCGGATTTGGTACCAGATGAAGACAGTTAGTGTAGGATGGACGTAGGTACCGAACAAGCACAATTGGTACCGGATGAGCACAGTTGGTACCGAATGAGCATAGTTTGTACTGGAAAAGTATAGTTGGTACCATATGAGCACAGTTGGTACCGGATGAACGTAGTTGGTACCGGATGAACGCATGATTGGTACTGAATGAATGCAGATATCAGATGAACGCAGGATTGGGGTCTTAGGATCTATTTGATTCAATCCAAATAATTATAGAGTATAAAGAATCAACTATTTCATTCCTACTAACAATAAATCATCAAAATCAATCTTTAAATATAAATTACCTCATATATACATAAGGATGCTAAATTTTATGTTCTTGAAGAAGAGAGGCAAGTGGTGAGTTGGTTTTGAGGTAAAGTTGGTAAAAAATAGAAGAAAATATAGGTTATTAAAGGCATCAAAAAGGAGACTCAACATTCCCCCATGCCTAAGTTATTACATGTCCTCATGCAAAAAGTATTGAACCATTCCTCAAAATTTCACAAATGGAGTCTTCTTTCAACTTGCCTGAACATCAGTTGTTTGGATCTAATATATTCACACCTGAAGCCTCTCGATAGTAGCTTCTAGACCTCTTAGCTAAACATATTGTCCATCATAAATTTGAGTGGAGTGACAAATGCCCTCATGGTATCCTTCTGAACTTTTTCAGAAACGGAATCCATCCAGGTTTCTCAAATTTTTCTTTGCACAATTGATATTCCTCGATTTATTGATAAACAAATTTCATTCAAATGTAGGTTAGTCATGATGGAGAAAACGTGGTTGAGTACATCAGTATGGGATGGTCAATGTCATGGTTCTGGTAATCATTCATCGTAATTATTCAGTTTATGGTTATGAAGTAGTGGTAAAATCATTGTTTAAACAACCCATGGAGGTAGAAGCTCTATCATGAGATATTCAACATATAATTCATTTGCTCAAATTATGATTGGCATTTATCCAATCACACCCATGATTACACCATTCAATCATATCATAAAAAGGATTTTTTTTCTTAGAAAAACAGGGGAATAAAGGTGAGTACTTTAGGATTTAGGATAGGGGTTTAACAATTGATGGTAATAAAGGTTCATGAGGGTAATTATATATTCATCACATGATTAATATGAATCTTAATAGCAGAAAATAAAACATTGACCTCATACCTCCATTACTGGATCAACACAAGAAATTTTTTTTAGTACCGGATGAAAATTGTTTTCCAGTACCGGATGAATACAGGAGATTTCCTTCCAGTACCAGATGAAAACAGGAAACTGCTTCCTAGTATCGGATGAACACAGAAAACTACTTTAGTGTCGGATGAAGTTTCATAAGATACCTGGTGCATAGTCTTCAAATTGGAATCCTATAGGCTTCTCTTTGTAGCTTAGCATGTCTTGAGGGTCAAGCTGAAGTAAGTGCTAGTGATTATTGATGCTGCATGTGAATTTGTTCTGTTGGAAAAACTACAAACAATGCACTGGTACAAGAATTTTGAAATTGCAGTGGAAGTGTCAGAAAATGAGACAAAGTAAGGTTGAGGGTCCTAAATGATCTGGAAGAGTCGGAGTTGATGAGTGCCAATATGATATGCTGAAGGAAGTTGAAGAAAGTGAAATGAAGATGTTGAAAATGGTCCCAACAACCACTCCCCCATGCCTGAGGTTTTGCATGTTCTCATGCAAGCAAGGTAAGGTACTGAAGAAGTGAGGAGGGTTACTGAGATGACTCAGTACAAAGGACCCTGAAAAACAAAATAATGGAGCTAATGAGATGAATAATAAACAAAAATAATTCATCTCAAACTTATTAAAATGATGCTAAATTAACACCAAGCATAAAATAAATTTCAAATCACTCATTACATAAGATTTCATCAATCTTTAACAGTTTTCTGCTCAAGAAAATAACCCTTTTATAAATTTAAGGGTCTATCCTTCCTTGTAGGTAGGAGGTTTTTTATGATCACAACAAATGATGAACCAGTGAAAAATTACTTATTACTAACCAAACCCCAAAGTATTATAGTCATCCAAGTATTACAGATAAGCTTTGTAGTTGAGTTTTATTAGTTCTTTGTAATCATAGGTCCCACTTCTAAGACAATGAAATCATAGATATAATATGAAAAATTAATGATAGAGGACTCAAGGTTACCTTAAGTCCATTCTTCAATAGCAAATTTATGGAGTTGGTTTTTACCCTTGACTTCATAAGTTCATCCACACACACTTCCTTTTTATGGTAACACTATAAAATAACCATCATACGTGTAGACAAAAGCCTTGGTTTGGTTGACACTTCTTTAGGTAGAATTCCCCATTTCCCACGAGCATCCATAGCCCTGATGGGTTTTCCTAGTGGTATCACAGGTCAATACCCGCTGCCAGCAGGCGTCCATAGCCTTGACGGGTTAACCTCTTAAACCTATTTTACACTAAAGGCTCTAGTCCCATGTTTCCTACCATTTTAGGTTTAGCTTATGAATATTTCTTTTGCAATTGGTAGATGGGGGAGCGGCTTCAGAAAGCCCCTTAAAGGCATAGGATGATACCTTTCAGAGTGACTTAGATTACCTGCATAATGTCTTAGACGCATAAGGTACTTATAGGTACTCAAAGGACATAGCATGAATGAGCCATTTTTAATGTGAGGTGGATGAGGCTAACCAAAAGACACCTAAAGTACTACTAATCATAGTTTTCATGTATGCTTCCAAGTTCCGATTTTAAGTAGTGTTACACTATGAACAAAGACTTCATTAACTCTCTTGCAAGGCTCAATAAAGATGCTCGGAGATCATGCTTTGGTGTTATGGTAATAGTATTCAAGTTTATTTTTCATCGATATCATTATATAAACCTCTCAACTTTGTTTTAATCCCCTTGTATACATTGGTAACTATATTCTGAGCAACTATTTTGCATTGATAATCAGAAATCTATATGAATAAAAAAAAATGAAATTTAAAAATAGAAATAGAAACTATGAATAGTTTGGAATTATCCTTCAATTCAAATTTTATGAAAATGATTACTTATATCATCTTTGTGAAATAATAGATAAAGCATGAATGCATCCTTAATAACTTAAGGAAAAAGGAAAGATGTCATCAAATACTCCCCTAAGTGTTCCATTCCATTGATGAAGATGTCTTTTCTACTTTTAAAAAACATTGTTCCAGTATTTAAGCATCCCAAATGAAAAAATACCCTTGGATCCTTCTTTTTCTTGAAAAATATCAAATTGATACTGAAATTCTCAATATTGGTTAGATGAAACATGGTACTAAACAATTGGTATGCAATACTAGATGATGTTGTTATGCAGTAATTTCCAACTTTACCTACAATTCCAAACATAATGGTCATAGTTTGCTTTATTGAAAAGAAAAACTAGAAACGGATCTAACTGAAAAGAAATAATAAGTGGGAAAACAAAGTAATAGTTGAACCATGTTGCAATTGGAAATCAGACTGTGTCACAATCCTCGTTAAAATAATATGCAGCTAAAAGAGACCCTAACAGAAATATGTAAAGGGAACATAGATCTCCCATTTTCAACTAAGTACTTTTTAGTTGTTAACATCCCTAATTATTGAAAAAATGAGAAAGATGTTGCACTATATGTTATAACTAAACTAACTACTATATGCAACATTTATTTATTTATTTATTTATTACCCTACTCTACTTGAGAAAAGCAAATTCCTCTCCTCATTTCCAATGTAACCATGTGCGTAATAGGTGGAAAAATGCATTCATACTCTGTTAGGTCCCTATACTACTAGTGTAACCCCTTATTGTTATTAGTGCCACCCCCTTATTATATCGTTGTGCCCTTACAGTATTATTGTTATGTCAGCTTTGATTACATTATGACCCTTTAGACTCCTATATATAGAAAGGAGGTCTTGTCATTTGTATCATCCAAGAATTGTTCATTTGTGTAATGTAAAGGAGGTTTCCCCCTCGAAGAGGCTAATTTTGAAGACGTTTATCTATTTTCTTCTATTTTGTGAGCTAGTTTCATAACATTGAGTATCAAATATTTAGATTATAGGGTTTCTAGACCATGCCCATTGTCTGTCCCATTAGTTATTCAGGAGTCGATGCCACGAATCAAAAAAGTTTCTCCCAGAAGTAGTCTATGCCGCTTGTCAATGTCGCTTATCGATGCACTCGATTCAGGTGGCGATGCCGGTATTCGATCAGGTGTCCATGCATTCTCGTTTTCTCTACGAAGTTTCAGAAGATAAAAGAAAAACCCATTTGAGCCGAAATCGGTCTGAACCTCTGGTACAAATTCTAGAGCTTGTCTCACTATATTTTCAGAGATATGATCTAAGGAAGTTAGGGTTTTTGCAAGCTCCAAAATTCCATCTCAAACCGGCCATCGTGGAATTTTTTCTATAATTGCTTTTCTACAAAGTTTCAGACTCTGAAATTAAAACTCATTTGAGCTGAAAATTGGGTGAAGCTCGGGCCCGAATTTCATATCTTGTTTTACTATATTTTCGGAGATATAGTCCAAGACATTTAGGGTTTTTTTAGGCTTCCGAATTACATCCCAAACAGGTGACCATGGGAAAATCGTCATAACCTTCTCTCTGAGTATGCGATTGAAATTTCGTAAGAGGTTACAAAAAGAGGACAACCTGTAGTTTTCTTTATATCAGTTTTAGGTCCGAAGGTCGAAACAGTGACATGTGGCACTTCGTACAAGTTCGCTCTACTCAAAAAGTATATAATCAAGCCATCTTGTGAGATTGGGCATAACTCTTTCTTGGATAATCAAATCTTGATTATAATTGCAGGGTTAGAAAGAGAACTCAGCAGGCTACCACAAGACGCAATTTCAGACCTTGGATATCTAAAATTACAGAGATATAGCATATTCAATATCGAGCTCATAAGATCAAGAAAAAGCGATATGAGGAAGTTTGATGGCAAGGATCCGATAAATTGAATACTAGAGATGGAGCAATATTTTGATCTACATGGTGTACAACTGTTACAAAAGGTAGATATTGCATCTTTATATTTAGAACCGAATCATTTTTTATGGTATAAAGGGCTTTGTTCTCGTAAACCACTCGTCACTTGGTCAATTTTCACGGAGGAAATGATAGCACATTATGAGGATACAAAGAGTAACACCTTCTCTAGCCAATTGATAAATCTCAAACAAAAGGATTCAATGGCAGAGCACATTGAGGACTTCCAAAAATTGAATATAAGGGTAAATGATATTCCAGAGAAGCAAAGCATTAATGTCTTCATAGGGACTTTAAAGGATAACATTCAACATGAGGTTCGTCTTTGGGAACCTGATTCATTGGAGAAGGTATTCAGGTTGGCAAGAAAAATTGAAAGCGGAATTATGGAAAAAAGGAATCCTACCACTCACAACTATAAATATGGAAGTGTTTTTGCTCCTAGCCTTCCACAACCTATAAGGTTTACACAACAACAATTGGAAGAAAAAAAGAGAAAAAGGGCTTTGTTACATTTGTGATAGAAAATACACTAAAGGTCATGAGTGTGCTAAGAAGAAATTATTTTACATAGATTGCGAAGAGGAGGAAGAAAAGGATCAAGAAATGTCAAAAGAAGAGAATATACACCAAGAACCAACCATAGAGAAAGAATAAATGAATCTGACCTTATCTTGTAAAGCATTGGCAAGAATTACCACTCCTCAAACTCTCAAGATAGAAGGACATATCAAGAAGAAAAAGGTTCAAGAAGTGAAAGATCACATCGAGCATCAAGAAATGAATCTGACCATATATTGTAATGCATTGGTAGGAATTACCACTCCTCAAACTATCAAGATAGAAGGACATATCAAGAAGAAAAAGGTAATAGTGTTGATTGATTCGAGTAGTACCCATAATTTTATTCATTGTAAGATAGCAAAGGAATTAAATTGCTTCCTATATCCAGCACTAGAGTGTCAAGTGATGGTTTCAAATGGGAGAACCATAAATTGCTCTGGAAAGTGCCATAATATAAAGCTATCCATGGGAGAATATGTTTTGAATATTCTAATGCTTTCCATTCCAATGGGTGGTGTTGATGTTGTACTAGGAGTCCAATGGCTACAATCTTTGGGTACAATAACTTTTAATTTTCAAGAACTCTTCTTGAATTGTTTTTTAGAAGGAAAGGAAGTTAAATTAATGGGTATCGTAGGGAAACCGGGAAAGATAATCATCTCTAACGGCATGAAAAAGCTTTTAAAGGAAGAAAAACATGGCGTAATTGCACAATTATGTTCGCTAGAGGTTCCCATGTCGAAATCGTCTATTTCTCCAGATCTCCAAAAAGTCTTGGACAATCATTCCAAGGTATTTGAGACTCCCAAAGGCATCCCACCTATTTGTTATCGTGATCATGCTATTCATTTTCCAGGAAGTGTTCCTCCAAACATCGGGCCTTATAGATATTCCTTTACACAAAAGAGTGAAATTGAATGTATGGTTTCATAAATGCTAGAGGTTGTTATAATTCAACCTAGACAAAGTTCTTTCTCTGCTCTAGTAGTATTGGTGCACAAGAAGGATGGATCATGGCACATGTGTCTAAATTATAGAGAGCTCAACAAGCTCACTATTAAAGATAAATTTCCCATTCCTCTCATTGATGAATTATTGGATGAATTGCATGGAGAAATTTACTTCAAAAAGTTGGACCTTCATGTAGGATATCATCAAATCATAATGAAGACTGAAGACATTCCGAAAACAACATTTAGAACTCATGAGGGTCATTATGAATTTTTGGTCATGCCTTTTGGCCTTACCAATGCACCTTCTACATTCCAAGGTTTGATGAATTCCATTTTCAAACCCTTCCTTAGAAAATTTGTGTTAGTATTTTTTTATGATATACTAATCTACAGCAAGTCTTGGAAGGATCATGTTCAACATGTTGATAGATTTCTCAGACTATTGGACGAGAAACAATTATATGCAAAAACCTCCAAATGTTTCTTTGGAGTACAAGAGGTGGAATACTTGGGTCATATTGCACCTCATGAAGGTGTTAAGGTAGAACCTCAACAACAACATTTTCTCCAACCCTTAAATGATAACCTCACTTTGGCACATAATCGAATGAAACAACAAGCATATCAACATCGCAATGAAAGAAGTTTTGATATAGGCGATTGGGTATTTTTACGAATACAACCATACAAACAAATGTCCCTCAATCAAGCTAAGAAGGATAATAGCTTATCACCAAGTACTATGGTCCTTACAAGGCACTGTAAAAGATTGGTACTATGGCATACAAATTGGAGCTTCTTTCATCTTCCTGAGTGCCCCCAGTTTTCCATGTTTCATGCTTAAATAAGTTTATAAGTGACAAACTGCCAGTTCAAACAATATTGTCAAAACTTGACAAGGAAGGAAAATTCATATTGGAACCTGAAGCAGTCATGGAAACAAGAACCTGACAGCTACGAAATTGATCAATTTCAGAGTATCTCATCAAGTGGAAGAACTTACCTACTGAAGATTCCACATGGGAGGAAAAAATTTTTATACAAAAGCATCCAAAACTACTCAAGCATTGAGGACAACACTTTTTGAAGGAGAGGGGCATGTTAGGTCCCTATACTATTAGTGTAACCCTTATTATTATTAGTGCAACCCCCTTATTATATTGTTGTGTCCATGTAGTCCCCATATTGTTATTATTATTCCCCATAGAAGCCCACTATTGTTATTGTTGTGCCCTTACATTATTATTGTTATGTTGGCTCTGATTACATCATGGCCCCTTAGACTCCTATATATAGAAAGGAGGTCCTTTCATTTGTATCATCCAAGAATTGTTCATTTGTGTAATGTAAAGGAGGTTTCCCCCTTGAAGTGGTTGATTTTGAAGGCGTTTATATATCTTTTCTTCTATTTTGTGATCTGGTTTCATAACATACTCAAGTTTAAATTATAATATTAAATGCATCCCTGAGTATGAAGCACCAGTTGCCTTAATGATCATGTCAAGAAGTAAGGAAGAATGAAGGAGTGGTGTGGCCTTATAGTTGCTTGAAACCAATTTTCAATCAAATGGAAATGAAATTGGTTTACCTCGTTATTTGTCTCATTTGGCATATCCTCCTTTACCATGCCATGCAGATCTTCTATTACGAGATGACCATCTACTTGTGTGCTTAGAGGATCTATAGATAGGCATGTCAAAAATTATTCAATCTCAAGTTCTAATGGTTGCTCCCCATTGGATTTGGTCCATGATTCCTTAATTTATTACAGAATATGGAAAGAGTGAAGATCTTCATGTGGATTTGGTTCATGGATTTTTTGTTCCTATATCACTTCTGTAGAGGCAAATAATTTCTTGACTGTTGTCAAGATTTGTTCTTCCTAAGAAGCAGATATCCCACCTACCACTATTATTTGAGAGAGTTCTCCCAAAATATTGATCATCCTTGCATACTGCTTTGCTGGTTGCGAATACCTGTCATGCATATGGATTAGTGTTTGGAGTCCTTATTAAAAACCCTAAATAAATAAGAAGAAAACACACTTAAAACAAATGCAAGCAAACCAATCATGTATTCGAAGTGCCATCGTGCTACTAGGATCCTACTGTCACTGAGTTATTTGTGAACACAAGTTAGGATTCTCTTATTTTCATGAATCAATCTAAAGGAAATCATACTTGAAAATAAAAATAAAATTAAAAATGAAGCTTTAGATCCTCCCTTTAATTCTATGCATATGAAAAAGAAACCAAAGAGTCAATCAGAGAAAACCAGACTTTGGAGAAACCCCACCATAGTAGATGTGTGGCTCTTCACTCACGTCTTACTGTCTTCTCTCCACCCTTAGGTTGTCCTCAATATCACTTAAAAACCATCAAAAAAAAAATCATTACCTATTATCGTTTACAGCACCCCGATAACGACGCCAAAAATGTTGGGGAAATTATATGAATGATATATTGCCACAAATTAAATTGTCAACCAAGGAATTGTAATCAGTAGAGTTGATGCACTATATGTGTCGATAACAGGTAAGTTCCTATGTCTGATGAGTATAGCCTAGATAAGAAGCATTCAAAACCAATACTCCATTTTACAAGTTTCAATCTAACTTCCTCACACAATTAGAAAGAAAAACTCATGAACAAAATCTTAGTAATCTTGTAATCTAAAGGTTCTTGCTCAGATAACAAGTATGTCCATTTACAGGCTCATGAAATGAAAAGATGGATTCGACTTTGTTTTCCTGTAGCAACTAATTTCAATTAACTTATTGCAATCAAGCATCAAAGAAAACATTCATTCCTAATCTAACTAGCCATACATTCTTGTATAGGAAATGTTAGGTATGACAAGAGTCTTCACATAACATCACATGTAGGTGAATGGTGAGATCTTTGTTCTTAACTCTTCCTGTTCTTTCAAATTAGAATTCAACACTTAAACCTACATCCTGAGAAATAAGTTTGCATTCATAAATTCAATGTGTTATCACTAAGAAAAATAGCTTACCTGCGTATGATCAAAACTGGAGTTATATCAATTCCTCTGAAAATTAAATTTTTTACTAAATCACTCTCACACATAAGCCAAACCAATATTCATAATAATTGTAATGAAAACTTGCCTTGATGGCTTCGATGGGCCCTTACCGAGCTACCAAGGAAAGCTGGAAGAATTTACAGAACTAGGAAATCTACTAACACATCAAATCCATCAATTGTTGCTCATATTATTGATTTCAAAAGAAAATATTACAGAATCAAGTCTCCAGCATAACAATAAAGTTAAAACTTTCTCTTACTCACTGTCTAACTCTTACTAGCTCTAGCTTGCTGACTAACTGACTAACTCCTATCATCTACGGGCCTTATCTTATAGAAGAATGGTCATTACATTCAATGTTAAAAGATAAGATCAAATCACTGCAAAAATATAAAAATCGTTTTCTTTTACATGTTTGGCTTCATCCTCATGACACGGAGTGCATGAGTGATGAAGAATATCATCACTTTGCCATAAAAAGTAATTTGTTGACCATCAGTTCCCTTGGTCTCATCGAAGGCATCTCACCCGAACCATCGATGTTGAAGAGTCAGATCTGGTACTTGATGAACACAGTCAGTGCAGGATGGATGTAGGTACCGGACAAGCATAGTTGGTATCGGACGATCACAGTTGGTACCGAATGAGCATAGTTGGTACCAGATGACCACAGTTGGTACCGAACGAGCATAGTTGGTACCGGATGAACACAGTTGGTACCGAATGAACGTGGGATTGGTACCAAATGAACACATGATTGGGGTCTTAAGATTTATTTGAGTCAACCCAAATAACTACAAAGTACAAAGAATCAACTATTTCATTCCTACAAACAAGAAATCATAAAAATCAAGATTCAAATATAAATTACCTCATATATACATAAGGATGCTAAAAGTTATGTTCTTGAAGAAGATAAGAAAGTGGTGAGTAGGCTTTGAGGTAAATTTGGTCAACAATAGAGGAAAATATAGGGTATTAATGGCATCAAAAAGGAGACTCAACACCTCCAATGCATGAGTAATAGGATTGTGTGATTCTGGTGGAGGATGTGAAAACTGTGAAATGGATTGAATTTCAATTTGAACAAAAGAGTGATGAAAAGCCTGGGGAGATTCAATAGATTTCTAATCAAAAGTGGAACTATCCTCAAGGTTATGAGTATCTGACATAACCATCAGCTCAAGCTGAAGTGCCTCAATAGCTTGAGGAGTTTCCACTTCATCAAAATATGGATCATCAAAGATCAATGGCTTAGAAAGATCAACAATAGGTGAATCAGAGTCATGATCGAATGAGTGAGCGAAAAGATCATGACAGTCGCAATAAAAAAATTCAAGATGAACAACGGCATCCTCATGATCTAACGAATCATAAAGAGGGGGAGATGACAAACAATAATTTACACCCTCTAAGTTTTCGGAAATGAAAGATGAGAGATTGGGTGGATCTAGGAAGAAAGATTTTTCCTCTTCGTAATCAAATGAAAGACTGACATCCCACATGTTCTGTGAATGATCGAAAGTGGAAACATCCGGAGATGAATTTTCACAAGATGGAACATAAATGGAAGAATCATGGAAGATGTCAAGATAAAGTGGATGAGGTGCAGATAGAAGGAGGTCATCCTTCACCGCAGATTCTTGTTCAGACTCCCACACATACTCATAAAAAATGATAGTGTAGGTTGGTTGTTCAACACCAACTTCGTCCAAAACTTGATCCTCATGAACATCACATGTGGAATCCGGAACAGATGAACACAACACACCAAAATCTGGAGGATCAAAGGAATCAAAGGATGGAGGCTGAGCAGATGAGACCACGTGACAACCATTAGGCTTGCAGTCCAAATCTGCACAGAAATCTTGAGCAAGTGGGGTAGGAGGAGATGATGACAGATCAACAGGTGGATTCACAACTTCTCCCACCTCGACTTGCGAAGCTAGAATTGTTTTATGAGAAGGGGATGAAGGGTCACTTGGGACAACAACCTCGTACATCTCAGATTTAGAATCTCTAACACTGAGGTATGTTGGGAGAGAGTCAGAAGTTTCTAACTCATGTTGATTCTCAAAGATGTGAACAAGATATTGAAATATTCCCTCCAAAAATTTCCAGTCAACTTCATCTTTAGGAAATTCAAAATAGTAATGAAGAAAACGATCATAAAAGTGCTCAAGATATTCGTGAGGTGCTTTTTGTAATTTAAAAAAAAATATGAAGTGCTTTACAGTCATAAAAAACTAAAGCACGACATAATTCTCTGATCATGTGATTGAAAGAGTGTATAGAGGTTGCGGAAAATGTTTGACACCATTGCTTTGCATGCCCTTCAAACGTGAAAGTGAACAACCCATAGGAAATGTCATTTGAGGGGACATCATGCCTGTCACAGAAGCCAGCAAAGACAATCATGTGCCTGAGTAGGGGTGTTCCATTGTCACCACTAAACTTATATTTCGACGAGTCATCTATAACACCCGTTGACACATCGAAATCAAGAGCGTGAGAAAAACATGTCGGGGTTGTGACAAGGACATAAGTCAAGAAAGATGTGAATAAATTCAAAACATACTTCAAGGGCTCATCTTGTCATCTATCCCTCCTTTTAGCACCAAAAATGTTAACAGTGTTGGACTCGCCTGCATTCATGGGACCTCTCAGATAAGAAGTCCCAACTAGACCTTGAACGGTTTGGAATAGGAGTCTTAGCAGTGGGTGGTAATGTAATGCCTTGACCATGGTAGCATGCAAATATATGTATGATAACTTTGGGTTGAATCAAGTGTGTGACCTTGCGGAAAATCAAGTATGATGCATGGGGGTTCTAACACATGGAAGGGAAAAGGAAGTGTGCCCCTTAGAAGCTTGTAATAGTACACAGCTTGAAAGGAACACACGAATGGAATGACATCACAAGCTAAAATGTGGAATAGTCCACAAATTAAAGCGACAGGTCAATCCAACAACATGCATTCAACAAAATTCATACAATTACATACAAAGTAGTTCATAAGAAAATGCGTAAGTCAAACAACATACATTGCTAAAGCAACCCGAATAGTCCAACTACAATAATAACATATGCATGAAAGCGTGCTGGCTCTGTCATTATTATTATAAGTGAAATTTCCACCATACTTACACCATTGATGTCCACTAGAGCCAATAGTGGAACATTACAGTCCAGAACAACTGCTCCTTCAAATAAGTATACTCATTCTACAATGTGAATAAGCCAAGGCTCATCACAATACTCCCAAGCCTTTTCTAAGCCTAAGCCTAACCAAAATCTTCGCTCCCAAAAGCCTCCTCTATGAGTTATCAGGTTCTATTTATAACAAAGGGTGGGGTTACCCTTGACATTCCCCTTTGTGACTCTTGGACTACCCTCATGACTCTTCAACTTATTTACAAATAACTCATTACATAACATGATGACCTTTCACATTCCACTAATGACACTTGGAATTTCACTTACAAAATATTTACAAATAATATTACATTTTCCACATGTACCCATGTGAGACAAATTAAGTTAATGACAACCTAACAAGACAAAACACTATGACTCTGAAGTTTGGGGAAAGATAAACTTGGCAACCTTCACTTGGTGCTTCTCGGTCACGTACTCATGCCAAGCTTGGTATTGTGTGATGATGTCCCCAAAATTATTTATGGTGTCTTTCTGATAGCGGACTCTTGCCTCCATAGCATCTGGGTATATGGTCTTGGAACCTGTATCCAACTCGTACTGAAGCATGTCCAGCATGGTGTTGACCATGACAAGACCGAAAATGTACTTTTTCATGTTATGTGTGTTGATATCCAAGTCACCCCTAGTGGCCACTCACCTTAGCTTCTCCATGTACCTATCCATCTCTAGCCGAACTTGGTTCTTGTGTTTAGCCTCGATGAGGGAACCGATTGAAGGGATCATGTGTGTTCTCACCATGAAATCCAAACTCTTGTATAGCAATGCATATGAGGAATGTATGTTGGTGATGAATGGGAAGAGTTTCTCATAGTTTTGGATCAACATCTAGACCCTTTATTTCTCCATCTTAGCCAGAGGCTTTAACATCTTTGGCAAGTGAATTGGGGCCCCTTTATACTGCCTTGTCCACTCTTTCACATGGGCGATGGCAGCATGTATGTTCCTGAGAATTTGAAAAAACTTTTTTCTCTTCTACTGTAAGCCATGCACATGGACAACTACTTTATGCACAGTGATGAATCTATCATGGAGCTTCCACGTGGTAGCCTCAAGTGTTGATACTTCATCAAGTATCACTTTCCTCATTTCTGCAATAGCGGAAACTACACTCCCCTCTCTGAGTTGTTCTACCTCTATCTTGGCCACCTGCAATTTATTTGCCATTTTTTCATTCTCGTTCAGCAAGAACTTAATATTTGAGCTTTTGGCTCTTGCATAGGCCAAGGTGGCATCAGCAAGGGCAATTGGATTCTTTTTGACATTTGCACTATCACCCTTTCCTTCATGAATGTAGGTGACGCGTGATCATCCTGAAAGTGCTTCCTCTGAACTTGTACAATATTCTTCTGTGACTCGTCAAATGAAAGATTATATACATCCATAATGGGATCATCATCAACGATAACAGCCTCTCCTTGCTCGTTCAGGACTGGTTTTGACACTGAAGGCGGTAGAAACTGAGAGGTGACCGCAGGTGCTCTCGGCATGAGGTCGGTGCCTTCATTTTGTGGCTCCTACCCCAACTCCATGTCTGTCACTTCAATCAGGTTCTCAATCTACTGAGCAAGCTCTCAATCCTACATCTACTCACTGTCTTCCTCAGCTACTGGTTGTTCTTACTCCTCAACCTGTGTTGGGACAGGGTCCCCTAGGGTCAGTTTTGGGGAAAAAATCCCAGGTTTTGTTGTATAGAAGGTAAAGTCTCCGCAATTTGTGGTCACAGAGTGCATAGATAGTAAAGTGTCATAAAGGGTTTTACCCTTCTATTATGTAAGTTGAGTTGGTTGTTAAAGATCTACCGATGGTCCGCGGACTATGAGATTTTATAAAAAGTTGTGTCTTAGGATGTCTAAGGTAAGTAACATCAATGATGAAGATGAATGTAATGGGTCAATATAAGGAAGAGCGAAGAAGTATTAGAGTAGAAGAGAGGCTCTGCAGCTGTGTGCGTAGAGGCCTAGAGTAGAGTTCACAGTTGAGTGCGCGGGCCCCTGCAGCTGAGTGCATAGGGGCCCCTGCAGCAAAATTGAAGTATTAATAAAGAAATTATTCCATAAAATCATGTATTTTGTATATTTACTTCTGTTATGAATGAAGACGTTTTACGCTATGATGAATGATGGGTTTATGAAGTAATTATGTATTGATGTGTGACTTTACATAATTGATGTTGTTATATGAACGCACTTAATATTAAATATTTATGCGAAGCATATCTTATTGCATGTTAAAGCTCTTGATGCTTAGGCCAATCTGGGTAAATACAGGATTAAGAGTAATCACAAAGGCGTGAAAGTAGTTTATTCACCTGTTTAGGATCTGTGAAAGACAGTCGTGAACATTCGCGGAGGTATAGAAGCTGATTAAGGGAAGTTATATTGATAAGCCCTAAAGGTTTATCGATCTGTGCGAAGGCAGGTTTAGGGCATAAAATCACATTACATTAATCTCTGGGTGCAGAAACTTGGTTCCAGCATCCCCCCACACTGCTTTGGGTGAGACTTTAGTCCGTGATCCGTGGATTGATGCCAAAAGGGCTAGTAGTGTAGGGATTTGTTTGGAAGAACTAACTCTGAACCTGGGTCAGGACCCACTAAGCCAACAAATGGTTCTGTTGCTGGGACCAGGATCTGCATAAGGAGATGTGTGATGTCGCATCATTGGAATCCAACTAAGAAGGAAATTGAGGATTGGTTTGATAGAAAGATCCATGAGTTCGAAACGCAAGAAAACATAAACCTGCACCTGACAAAAGAATAGTGATTGGATAGATATATGTACATAGAGATACATGAAATTTTCTTCTATTCCTTCCCAATCGAACTATACAAGTGGATCGCTAAATTGGCAGACATCCAAGGAAGGTGGAGGCTTGACGGTACAATAGTGTGGACCTTGGGGCTAGTTCGAAGAATGGAGGCCTCTAAAGATAAGATCGCGCGTGTTGTCGATCACTGGCTTGATCGGATCATAGGAGGATTTGTGACAGAATTCGTGGTCGATACCTCAGTCATCTACAGCAAAGCAGAGCGACGCTTCTTCAAGGGACCGTGAGGTAAGTATTTAAGATCTTTGAATACTTGGATTAAGATGCTCTTGTGTGAAAAATGGGTTTTGAAATTACCTTGATGTTTGGAGCTACACGAAGTGAAAATTTATTCAGGGATAGAAGGAGGATAGGCCTTGAATATAGCCCGCTTATTCAACCTCCTCTGAGTGATGATGAAGGAGCAACACAAGTTTCACCGCATAGCGTTGTCCAGTTAATAAGGAAAGGGTTTCCGAAAATACCTCATCCATCCACACCACCTCCACCTTCACCTCCACATCATACACCTTCACCCACACCGCCACCACCTTTGCCACCGTTCAATATGTCGAATACAATGAAGTTGCCCATTTTCAAGGGCTTGGGAAATGAGGACCCGGACCAGTTTTGGTTCATTATGAAGGTCGTGTGGATAGCCCATAATATTATAGATGATCATATGAAGAAAGCGCAGTTGGTTACTTCTCTACATGATCGCACGCTAACATGGTACATTAATTACTGCATTGATAACCTAATATCTTTGCTAGCGGACACTCAGACTACGTTGAATAAGGAATTCAGTAGGTCCAAATATGAATCACAATTAGTCATTGGATTCAAGGAAATCATGATGAGGCCTGAAGAAACACCTTGGGAGCTGGATCAGAGATTGAATTTCTAGATCCACGAAGCCAACATGAATCTCATAGATGGGCAGCACCGCGAATGGTTTGTAGCTTCGCTCCTACCCCACCTAAGGGTTTCTTTATCACAACAGAAGATAGGGACCCAGGCGAAAGCCCTAGAAATTGCGATGAGGTTGCATGAGACTCTGATTCAAGATGTTGCTTTGGGAGTTCACCATATTCATGCAGAGTTGTAGAATCTTTGCCTAGAGTTTCAAATCCTGAAGAAGGATAGAGCATCTCGGCCAAAGGTGTGCAAAGAAGTTTGGTGTCTGAAATGAAAGAGTCAGGGGCATGATAAAGATCATTGCCTTGTCTTCGTGAATTATGTTATAGGAGGTGGGCCAATGCCTATGAGGTCGGAAGCTCAAGTAGGGCCAAGTATAGGGCCCACGCTATGGTGTTCTATCTGTTAGGTAGCTGGAAAACATGTAACAGACAATTTTCACTTGCTGCAGAAATTCGTGCAGACATTGCAACGGCTCCTCCACAACTTTTGCAAATCAATGGGCCACAATGAACATAAGAGTCGTAGTTATGAGCTGATGATGGGAAGAACGCCCATGTATTTAATGAAGACAGAGACTCGGCCTCTGGATCAAGGTACCCGGGCAACACGTGGAGGATATCAGGGGCACAGATGAGGCCGAGGAGTAGGAGGACCTGGTAGAGGTCGGGGAAAAGTTATTTGTTACAATTTTGGAGTGCTGGGACACTACACACGGGAGTGTACGAGATCAACACGCCTGTCGTGCCGATATTGTACTCAGTTTGATCTCACGATAGAAGATTTCCTTGTATTGATAGCTAAGATGCAAGAGAAGAGGGCACAGCCTCAACAGCCTAACCAGAACCTACAGATGATGAGGGATGAACCCCGCGAAGAAGATCCTAATTTGAATATCGTGATACGAAGTGGAATGATGACTGGCGAGGATAAAGGAAAATAACTTGAAGAAAGTGAATGGGTCTACAAGGCTCCAGAAAAAGAGGTTGGGTTTGACTTGGAGCACACAAAAGAAACGCTCATGGAAGCGAAGAAAAGCTTCGTTGAGGCCTCTACCTCGGGAAGTCAGGATAATTTGTCTAAAGAAATGGACCCCTCCAAGATTAATACATTCTTGGAGACCTGTATGAAGCTGCTATGCGATAGCAAGGCCGTGAAAGGATTATAGGAGTTGATAAATAAATGTGCCAGTAAAGAAAATTCTCCTGAGGGACCTCGCGTAGTCAGAAAAATTGGTAAGAATAAGGCAAGAACTAGGCATGAGATGAGGCTCACCACACAAATAGGAGAATATGAAATGGACCAAGTTATTCTAGATCTTGGGTTGGATGCAAATGTTTTTCCTAAATAGATATGGGAGAGAATGGGGGGACCTACGTTGTAGTGGTCTAAAATTCAATTGAGGATGGAAAATCAACAAAATATTATCCCCGTGGGAAGATTGTAGGGAGTAATGGTAGACATTGAAGGCACGAGTGCATTGACCAATTTTGAAGTGATAGAGATTATGGATGACAGCAATCCATACCCCGTTCTCCTTGGGATTGATTGGGCTATCGACATGAATGGAGTAATAAATCTGAAGAAGTGAACGATGTCATTTACCTTTGGACCCTGCAGAAGGATTGTGCTATGTTGAACTAGTCCACAAATTTGAAGAAAGCGACGATGATCTGCACTAGATCTATAAAATAACAGCGTGAGATCAAGATTGGGTTAATCTGACAGCTGATGGACACATTGCATGGGATTGCGAAAGTTCCTATACATCAGATTTAGATGAAGAGTTGGAGCACTGGCAGAATAGGTCGCATGAAGTATCTATGTTGCGTTGTAACATGATGACTAAATCCTTGTGTATTGTCGAAGATAAAGAGTTTTCCTTATTATGATGGTCTAACTGATGTAGATAAATTTTTGGATGCGTTTGAAATGGAAGTCGCAGAGAATCATCGCTTCCAAGCCTTGGTTTTGGCATTGCGTGCTACACCCACAAGGTGTTGGGGTATGCATAATGTTGGCTTATATGGGCCTAACCCAGGTTCAGAAGAATTATTTAGCAAACAAATCCTGCAGCTACCGGCCCTTTTGACAACAATCCGCGGAGTGCGAACTGAGGTCTCACCCGAGGTAGCAGGGGAGGGTGCTAGAACCAGGTTTCCACACCCTTGGGATGTCTAGATGTGGTCTGGAGATTCCGTGCACCATTCTGCAACATCGTGCTGCCCTCTTTCGCACAGATCCGAACCCAGAATAATCTTTACTAGTTATTAGCGCACTGTTTACAGATCTAATCTATTTGATGAAGTATTACTTAGAAGGGTCTTTAAGCAAACATTTATCAGATTTATCCAGTTCGTGCACTTAGATTAAACGCAGATTCACATGTATTCAAAATGTAAGCATATGCGCATAGATCAAATAGTGATATTAACCATACAAAAGGCTAGATTCGCGATACTTTAGATTTAACACAGAATTACCAAAGAAACTTAACTTTATTTACTTTCTTCACTAATACATCAGATCCGCCTTGCGCACTCAGCTGCAGGGGTCCGTGCACACAGCTGCGGACTCTTCCAGGCCTCTGCACACACAGCTGTAGAGCCTCTATCCACTACCCAAACCCTCGACTCAGACTTACAGACGCTTACAAATTGTTCTCCTCAAAAACCCATTACATTTCAGATCCAAGATCATACAACAAAACTTAGCTACCTCTACCCATAGAGCCTCACTCTATTTATACCTTTCCATGGACCATGATCCACGGGCAGGTTGACCCCTCTTACATTTCTTTACATTATTTTTGGGTGGACTACCCTTTGACTTCAACCTATTACAAATCGCGCTCCGCGCTTCTCGCAGAATCTTTACCCAAAATTGCGGTCTTCGTGCCCCATGACCATTATGCGGGGCTTCTGCTACCCAACAGTCCCCCAACACAATCATCGTGACTCATCCCGAGTCACTCAGCTAGTGCGGGAATCTTTGCACGGAGGTCGGTCAGCAACTTCTGCATCTCGCCAGTCTCTACAACAAATTCGGCTGTGAGCCTCTATACCTTTTCCAAGTGAGCCGCTGAGGCATCCCTATCACTTGTAGCTGCCTGCTCCATCACACATATTACCTGCATCTGCATTACCTTGCCTTCAATGGTTGTAGATATGCTAAATGCTTCATCGAGCCAGGGTTGGATATGTTCTTTAAGTACGGCCTCTTGTTGTCGCGCCGCGTCAATTTGGGCTTTGAGCGCCTGGGCCTCTTTCATTTTGGCCAACCACTGTGTGATAGTGACCATCTGTGCAGCCCCGTGGGCGGTGTCGTAGGCTTGTTGTAGCTCACGCGCCTCGGTTTCTACTTGTTGAATGGTTGGGTCCTCCTGGAGAGAGGTGAGTATCTCAAGCAACTAACCGAGTAGTCCCAAGCATTCACAAACAGCACTACTCATCATTTCTAGTCTAGCTACAATTTCATCGTGGCGGCATTCCCGTTCGGCCGGGGGTGTGGGAGGCCAGGCCTTAAGACGGAGCTCTGCAACCTGTAACGTTAGTTCCTCCTGGTTTTTTGCAGCCTCTGCTTGGGCCATGCAAAAGTCGGCTGCCATGTGCTGAATCTTGGTGGCTGGTGGGAGGTCCCCAGGGATAGCTAGCTCGAGTACCATGCTACACACCTCTGTCACAGCTTGTTCTACCTCCTGGTATCATGCAGCTAGGTCCTCATGCTAGAGAGTGATCTGTTCTATCTTTGCCTTCTACTCTGTCAAGATGTGGAAAGTGCAACCTTCCCTGGCTCGAAACTCCTGAGTTACTCCCTCTTGTAGTAGGTATAGTATTTCTCTAGACAGGGCGGCTAGATTTAATTCCCAACTACCTTCGTCGCCTGCGGCTGCGGCTCGGACAGCATCTGCTGGCAATGGGAGGATGTGTGGCATGTGTGTACTAACCATCTGTTCGGCGGCGGCTGTGTCTTCTGTGGGCTCACGAGTGACCCAGCCCAGGGGTCACTCTTGTAAGGCCTGTAACTATGCTCTGATCTCCCCCAACACAGTTGTTTGTGCAGTGATTAGTTCGGGCAACGCGCTGGTGGTAACATTGCTTGCAGGCTGGCTACTATCCATGAATTCATTTTCCAGAGCCTTCGTTGTTTTGGACTTTTTCCGGGTGGCCGGTGATTCCTTGGCACACGACCGCTTGAGGTGGTCCTGCATCTCCGTTTCTTGTTGCGGGTCCTGTTCCAAATCCATTCCCTGATCTGCCTGATTCCCCGTTGTTATCGGGCTCGTGGTAGCCTCCTGCTGCAAAGCGGCTTGTTGTTCCTGACGTGTTTTTTCTGCCAGTTGAGTGAGTCGTTGCTGGTGTTCCTTCTTCTGCTGTTGTGTGGCCAATCTGTCAAGAACGGCCTTGTCTGGGGCGTGCCATTCTAGAGGCCATGCTGCCAATACCGCGTAAATGGCATCATCTGTTGCAAGGAACGGGAGTGTGACCCAAGATCACTCTGGATCCTTTCGCACGCGGATATACACGTGATGCATGTCTGCTTTGAACTTGGTCGTGCTTTGAAAATTATTGTAGATCATGGGGGACATGCACAGTCTTCGAGCAATCTGCGTCCGTATCTTCCCTTCCATGGAGGTCCAAAACACCCGAATCGCGGAAACCCTTGCTGCATCCTTTGTAGCCCAAAGCGAAATATACCGCACTGCTTCAGGTAGGTTATCCTCAATGTGGGGAAACTGGCTCTCCTGCGGAAATTCACCTGTAACCAGAAGGATTGATAAGAGAAACCATGCATAATGAAAGGTCTTACCCTTGTCCTATTCTTCTTGACAGTTGGTCAGAAATTCGTCACATAAAAACTGTGCCCAATTGAACTGAACCCCCTCGACACACTGCCTTGCCAATGCGATGACAAGGGTTGGTACCTCATCCGTGCGACATTTTCTCATGAGTTTACCGGCTAGTAGCTGAGTGGTGACTCGTACTATGTGGTCACTGATGCTTGTTATGACATACCCCCACTTTCCTTTATCTAGATGGTACTTTGCCTTCACTATTTCGGCGAGGCCTCCCTCGCTACTGGTTCCTGCTATGTCTGCGGGGTTATTCCCTTTAAGCAGCAAGTGCGTAATCCAGTGGATTAGGTCAGCTGTGATCGGGATCGGTTCTTCCAACCAAAGATATCCATCATGGATGAGACATAGCAGTTGTCGGATCACAAATATGGTGATGGTCGTGTGGTGATAGTGAGGTATCCACCTGAGATTTAGTAGCCCCACCCTCTCCACACCTAGTAACCACTTCTGCGGAAATAACGTGTCTTCGGCTAGCTCGGGGAAATTTTCGCCATCTGCAAGGTCCCAATCTTCGAATTTGATGCTTGGAACGCGCCCCATTGGCAACCCTTCGAACCTTATATCGTCTGGAAGAAGCGGGCTCTAGAGCGTAGTTTTTGCAACATCTACGTATTTCAATATCTTGGTCGTCCTAGTCCATGGAGAAAGATACGGGGGTAACAACAGAAGCTGGAATGTAGGTTCTTCTTCCTCCACCTGTGCATCAATCTGATCGATTAGGTCTTGCAGATCGTCATCCTCCTCAGCGGGTTCGGTGGTTATTGCTTTGCCTTTGTCAACGACCAAGCATTTGTTGAATCTTGGGGAGGCCCGGACTATTCCCATCTTCTGCTTGTTCTTCTTGGGTCATGGGGTACGTGGGGACTTAGGAACTTCTGGAACTTGAGTCACATCCTCGGGCTCTTCTTGATTCAGCTGCATTTCTTCTGTGACTTGTGCTCAGGTTCTTGCCATAGTACTCATGGAGTGCCTGGTAGCTACATACTTGCTGCTTTTTGCTGGTTCAAAGTGCCAAAAGTCCAGTGCCAGCCCCAAACTATGAGATTTGAAAAAATCCCTTCCCTCCATTTTCAGTTCATTAGTGGCGTCGAGTTGGCAGATCTTTGTGTATCTCATCTGGAACTTTCGTCTTAATGTCCCACCGCCTGCTCCTTTCTGACGTGATCGGACCTTCCTGTCAGGGCCAATGTGGCTAATGGTCATATTTTGACTTTTCCCTGTAGTAGCACTATCCTTGGGGCACAGCTGTGAACTTGGGGACTGCCTAATTTGGTAAAGAATCCTTTTGCCGTACCGATTTTTTGCAGACTGGTTTATAGTCCCATGCCTTCTTTCAACTGCTCGAGGTGCTGAGACTGTAGTTTCTACTGCTAGTCAGGTGCTCACACCTTTGGTGCGAGTTCGGACCGTCCCTGCTAGCCCGGGCTGTGAGCACCTCTGAAGCATCTGGGTCATCAGTCTGGGGTTTATGTTCTTCCGTGAGTGTGGGCGCAGCCATGATAGCAGGGTCGCAGCGCGTGCCTGGGCTACGCTGCTTCGTAGCGCACTTTGCTTCTTTGGCCATAACCACAGTTTATCGGTGTTGAGGGGCCCGCAGCCACTCTATCTTTTCTGAGCTTCCTTCTGTCATCTATTACAGGCCCAGCGAACCTGTGGTATCCGCAACTTCCCTGAGCCCCTGCTAACCTTGATGCTAGCCGCTTGGGCACCGGTCTTTTGGGGTGGCTTCGGGCTCCTACTTCTAAGCTGGGTGGATGTCCGCACCTTAGACACCTATAGACTATGCTGGCAAAGAACGCCTACCTTGTTTCGCTCTTCTGGCTATGTGCGCACCTTCCTTCGACATCTGCACCCTGTCGTTTGCATCTTTGGGGTTACACCCTGTCCAGAAGCAGCAGTTGTGCGGGATGGTTTCGCGGATAACTCCAATTGTTCCTTTTCTCCTATTGTCACCATCCGATTACAATTGAGCATGGTTACTTCATGCAGTTGGTTCTGCCATCATTCAACCTCTTCATCCGAGTCTGATGTGCAAGAACTATCGCGGTCCCATGAGAGTCGACCATCCACAGTTGGATTGACCCTGTCCTGATCTTGCGCTGTAATCTGGTAGATACAGTCCAACTCTCCATCACTGTCTTCATCATGCACGGGCTCGGTATATCGCGCCCCTTCTGCAGGGTCCAATGGGACCACCACGCGGAGAGCTTTCTTTTCGAATATCATTTTTCGTTTCTTGAGGTTGATGATTCCATTCATATCCATTGCCCAATCTATCCCTAACAGTGCAGGATATGGGTTACTATCATCCACAATTTCGATGACCTCAAAATCGGTCTGGGTGCTAGTGCCATCGATGTCTACTGTAACTCCGTGCAGGCGTCCCATGGGCAGAATCTTCTGTTGGTTAGCCATCCATAGTTGAATCGGCGACCATTGCAGTGGAGGCCTGCCCATGCGTTCCCAAGTCTGCTTTGGTAAAACATTCACGTCAGACCCCAAATCTAAGACGACCTGATCCATCTCATAGTCTCTGATCTGGATAGTTAGTCGCATTTCCCGCCCAGTGCGCAAAGCATGTTTACCTAATTTTCGGATCATTCGTGGTTCATCTGCTCCCGCGCACCGAGTTATCAATTCCTGCAGCCCCTTTACCACTTTAGCATCCCTGAGTAAGTTCATGCAGGTTTCCAAAAAGGTGGTTAGCACAGATGTATCCTTCTCTGATCCTAATTGATCCTTACTTCCCGACGTAGAAGCTTCTGCGAAGCTCTTCTTGGCTTCCATAAAGGTTTCCTTCGTACACTCCAAGTCAAAGTCTAGTTGTTTTGGGGGGGCCTTATGGACCCATGCATCTGTCTCTGGTTGTTTCCCCTTATCTTCTCCAGTGGTAGCGCCACTTCGGAGCATCATATTTACGTTCGGCTCCTCCGCACGAGGTTCAGCCTTCATCATCTGGACGTTCTGAGTGGGGTTGGCTGGAAGCACCCCCTTTTCTCGCATCTGAGCAATCAATGTGGGGCAATCAACTGCTTCGTGGTCAAATTGGTAACAGTAAGGACAACAGGATTTGGTCGAGTTTGTGCAATCTCGCACGTAATGCCCTGGCCCTCCACAATTGTAGCAAATTAATTGCCCTCATCCCCATCCAGGTCCCATGCCTCTGCGGCCCCATCCACGTCCCTGGTACCCTCCCTGCGTGAATGGTGTGGTGGGATCCTACCCGTGCGCCTCTATTTGCATCCTATAAGCAGGTGTTCGATCCATCAACATTTGGTAACTGCGGCAATTTCTTTCCTCATGGCCCACCATTCTGCAAAAGTTACAAAATAATTGTTGAGGAGGGGGTTGTCTTAAGCTTGGAAATAGGTGACAATTTTCTGTGGCATGCTTTCCTCCCACCTCACAGATTGCGCACCAGAGTGCGGGTGCCATACTTGGCCCAGCTTGTACCTCTGGTCGCAACGTTATTGGCCCCCCTCCTGCCACATAGTTCGCAAAGATCGGACAGTGGTCCTTATCATGGCCCGGTCCCTTACATTTGATACACCATACTTCTTCCCGTACCTCTGTCCTAGGCGCCTGTCCTTGTTTCAAGCTTCGCATCTCTAGACATAAGTTTTGTATTTGCGCTTGGATTTGTTGTACTCCCAACCCTGGGTCCTGTATTGGGGTTTCGTGCAGCTGCATTGCTACCTCCAGCACTTCAGCTTGGGTTGAGATCTTTTGTTGTGACAGAGCCGATCTCAGATATGGCGTTAACGATGCGACAAACCAAGCGCGGTGTTGCGCATCTGTCAGTGTCATATTGGCCTTGCAGATGGTGCTTTTCAACCTCTGATCTAAATCCCATGGGGTTTCCCCAGGCAACATTACAATCTCCTTGAACCAAATAACTGATTGTGCTTCCGACTTGGGTCACCCAAATTCCTTGTTTAGTGCCTCCTGGATTGTTGTCATTCCTTCATTTGGATGATCACTTGAATATTTCATGTACCAGGTCAATGTGCAGTCCTGTAGCGTGCTAACTAAGGTAGCCTTCTTGATGTTATCGTCTGTGATGCCCTGAGCGTCCCATACAGACCTTATCACAAACCAGAACTAGCCTGGTTCCTCATTTCCTATCCCTTTAAATGTCGGCAGCTAGACTGCGCTCGCCATCCCAACTTTTGGTGGTGGCGGGGTTGGGGGTGGCGGGGTTGGGGTGGATGGATTTGATGTAGGTGAAGCGGGTGGTGGCATGGATGGAGGTGGTATCAATGGGAAGCGCTCCTTGATCAACTGGACCGCACTTCCTGGTGAGAACCTCGCGAGCTCCTCCTCACTTTCCTGTGAAATAGAAGCCAAAGGACTGTTTTCTACCCCTCCTATTCCATGGTAACCTCTTCCGCTCCGCGTTACTCCAGACATCAATAAATGCGCATAATCTGTTTTTCACACAACAGCATCTTAATCCAAGTATTCAATGATTTAATATACCTACCCCGAGGTCCTTGAAGAAACCACCTTTCTGCCTCACTATAGCTCACAGTTGTATCTATCGTGAACTCAGTGATAAATCCTCCTATTACCCGATCTAGCCAATGATCTACTGTGCGCGTGAATTTATCTTCGGTGGCTTCTAGCCTGCGCACCAATTCCGAAGTCCACATAATAGGCTGGTCCAATCTACACCTTCCCACACTGTCAGCTAACCTCGCGATCCACTCGTACAGCTCTACTGAAAATGTCACGAAGAAGACTTCGTGAATATCTGTGTATATATAGCGGTCCAACCAATCTTCCTCCGATATCCGTAGATTTTCTGTTTTCCTAAACTGCGAACTCGTGGAGTTTCAGATCCCACCACTCTTCAATCTCTTTCTTTGTAGGGTTCCAGTGTTCCAACATCAGACACCCCTTAGGCAGATCCCGGTCCCGGCAACAGAACCATTTGTTGGCTTATATGGGCCTGACCCAGGTTTGGAAGAATTATTTATCCAAAAAAATCCTGCAGCTACAGCCCTTTCGGAAACAGTCCGTGGAGTGCGAACTGAGGTCTCACCCGAGGTAGCAGGGGAGGGTGCTAGAACTAGGTTTCTGCACCCTTGGGATGTCTAGATGTGGTCTGGAGGTTTCGTGCACCATTCTGCAATGTCGCGCTGCCCTGTTTCGCGCAGATCTGAACCCAAAATAATCTTTACTAGTTATTAGCGCGTTGTTTACAGATCTAATCTATTTGATGAAGTATTACTTAGAAGGGTCTTTAAGAAAACAATTATCAGATTTATTCAGTCTGCGCACTTAGATTAAATGCAGATTCACATGTATTCAAAATGTAAGCATATGCGCATAGATCAAACAGTGATATTAACCATACAAAAATCTAGATCCATGATACTTTAGATTTAACACAGAATTACCAAAGCAACTTATCTTTATTTACTTTCTTCACCAATACATCAGATCCGCCCTGCGCACTCAGTTGCAGGGGTCCATGCACACAGTTGCGGACTCTTCCAGGCCTCTGCGCACATAGCTGCAGAGCCTCTATCCACTACCCAAACCCTCGACTCGGACTTACAGACGCTTACAGATTGTTCTCCTCAAAAACCCATTACATTTCAGATCCAAGATCATACAACAAAACTTAGCTTCCTCTACCCATAGAGCCTCGCTCTATTTATACCTTTCCATGGACCGTGATCCACGGGCAGGCTAATCCCTCTTACATTTCTTTACATTATTTTTGGGCGGACTACCCTTTGACTTCAACCTATTACAAATCATGCTCCATGCTTCTCACAGAATCTTTACCCAAAATTGTGGTCTTTGTGCCACATGACTGTTACGCGGGGCTTCCGCTACCCAACACATAAAGACAGTTTTGATGGATGGCGTGAATACAGAAGAATGATGAGGTTGTGGTTTGGTCTCCCAAAAGTGTGACTAACAGAGAAATATGATGGAAGGAATGATCCGCATGATCACCTAGAAAAATGGACTTACGTGTATGGAATGGATCCGCAACCAGAGTAGGTGCATTTATTCTGTCACACTTTGGATGTAATACCAATGAATTGGTACCTGGAAACAAAGCTTTTCCATGACACTAAAGAATGGGACGTTTTGAGATAGGGATTCTTTCTGGCATTCAACTTTGAAGATGAGTTTGAATGTATTGACCCAGCGTTTCAGGAGGTCAGAGAACAGCGTGAAGCCACTGTGAAGGATGGAATCACAACGGTGGATGTGGCGGTGGTGGATTACACTGCGCTCTTTGAGCAGTCCATGGAGGTAGTCACAGATCTATAGGAAGATCCTAACATGTAGAGGTTAAACACAGAAGCTCTTCAATTGCAGCAGAAATATGATGAAGCGAGAGCAACGGCGTGCACCGTCGTTATAGCACAACAATTGTCCAAGCCGCAGGAGGCGAAACAGTTGCTTGAATGGGTAGAAGAAGTGTAGAAGAAAGAGGTGGTCCTCAAGGGTAGACTGGGGCCTTGGATGGATGAGGCCTACATTATCTTTGCCAACATCTAGGAGAAGTTGGAAAGCCTACAGAGCACGCAGCAGAAAATCAAGGAAGACAGTGCGGGACCAGCAATAGAGCAGATGGTCAAGCATATCAAATAGGCAGCCACACAAAGCACGGTTGAGGTAGCAGTGGCACAAGTAGAGTTGGGAGGTCTCCGCAGTAAGATCTTCGTGTCAATAGAGTGACTCGAGGGCGAGTCATGATCTTTTTGTTGGGGGCCTGTTGAGACAGGGTCCCCTAGGGTCATTTTTGGGGCAAAAAGCCCAAGTTTTGTTGTATAGAAGGTAAAATCTCCACAAGTTGTGGTTGCAAAACACGTATATAGTAAAGTGTCATAAAGGGTTTTACCCTTCATTTATGTAAGTTGAGTCGATTGTTAAAGATCTACCCATGGTCCGAGGACCATGGGATTGTATAAAAAGTTGTGTCTTAGGATGTCTAAGGTAAGTAATATCGATGATGAAGATGAATGTAATGGGTCAATAGAAATAAGAGTGAAGAAGTCTTAGAGTAGAAGAGAGGCTTTGCAGCTGTGTGTGCAGAGGCCTAGAGTAGAGTCCACAGCTAAGTGCGCGGACCCCTGCAGCTGAGTGCGCAGGGAAGTCTTGAGTTTGTAAGCAGAACTGAAGTATTAATAAAGAGATTATTCCAGAAAATCCTATGTTTTGTCTATTTACTTCTGTTATGAATGAATACGTTTTACGCTGTGATGAATGATGGGTTTATGAAGTAATATTGTATTGATGCACGACTTTACATAATTGATGTTGTTATATGAACGCACTTAATATTAACTATTTACATGAAGCATATCTTATTGCATGTTAAATTTCTCAACGCTTAGGCCAATCTGGGTAAATATAGGATTAAGAGTAATCACAGAGGCGCGAAAGTAGTTTATTCACTTGTTTAGGGTCCACGAAAGATAGTCATGAATGTTCGTGGAGGTATAGAAGCTAATTAAGGGAAGTTATATCGATAAGCCCTAAAGGCTTATCGATCTATGCAAAGGCAGGTTTAGGGCATAAAATGACATTACACTAATCTCTGGGTGCAGAAAATTGGTTCTAGCATCCCCCCATACTGCTTCGGGTGAGACTTCAGTCCGCGCTCCATGGGTTGATTCCGAAAGGGCCAGTAGTGTAGGGATTTGTTTGGCAAAACCAACTTTGAACCTGGGTCAAGACCCACTAAGCCAACAACCTGCATGGGAATTGTTTACTCTATCATCACGCCTTTCCTTTCTTCTTCCTCCCATTTCTACTTCTCCTCCCTTTCCCTCCTTCTCAGCTCTTGCTCTTCCTTGAACTTCTTCTCCATTTCCTACAACTTTTGTTTTGCTTCCTCTAGCCTTTGCTTTTCTTTCTTCCTTCGCTCTTCCCTCTTTATCTATTGCTCCCTCTTTGCCTCCACTACCAAAGAGTCTTTCTCAGTGAGAGGATCTGCTCTTATCTTGCAACGTTTCTCTGCCTCTGGGTTCTCGAAAATCTTCCTCTTGCCCATGTCATGTGCTAGATTGTTTCTCATTGTTGTTGTTGTTGTTTCTTCCTACATTGTTGTTGTTGTTTCTTCTTGCGTTGTTGCTGCCCGCAGAGCAGCCTTCCAAGATATGGCTATACTGACCAACTCATGGAGCTTGGATTCATTGTAACAGTATCTCCAAGGGTCCTCCTTGTGCCAGTGAAATGTCTCATGGATCCATGGATAATACACCTTCGCACAGTGGTTCTTGCAAATACCATGGGGATCATACAGATTAAATTCCTTGGTGTCGAACTCAAACTTCAATATCTCCTTAGCTTCAGCATCTACATCTTTCAAGCTCTTAATCTCATATAATATGATCCGCAAAGGAAGAGCAGGCCATGGTGCCTTCTTCCTCTCGTGCAGTCCTGCTAGTAACCCTGTGGAAAGGTGATATGAGACCTCTTGCATGACCAGCTTTTCTGTGGCATGCCTTGGTAGAACATGTGGAGGCTTCTCTCCGCCAAACACTCTGATAAAGGTGCCACTGGGTGAGGCATACCAATCTGCAATGTTAAGTATCGCCTCCATCGCTTCTTGGGACATGCAAGGTGGATCTTGCTCAAATATTTGCTTGTACAACGGGATGATGAGATGGTCATTCAACCTTTCCATTACTCCTTGGTAGCTGAAATTGGAAAGAAACGTGGAATAAATGTTTATGATAGTCTGTTTTGATGTCCATGTCTAGCTCATGCCAGGAAACTATTGATGGGCACATATTGCATCCAGTAAGTATGCGGACATGTAGAATCTCGCTTCTTCATCCTTAGGTGGATTCTGAGAATTAGTCACATGGACTTTCAACTGATAAGCTAACAAGTACGACCATTTGAATGGCTTTTCATCACTCACCAACTGGTCCAATACAACTACCCAACCTTCAGGAAAGGTATTTGTGCTCTCTTGATCGTATATTCGGCAAGAAAAGATGATCAAGAACTGGTAGGCCATCCTGAGAGAATTTGTGTTGTAAACATGATTGGGTCTATGTCTGAACTTTGATGGCTCTTTCACCCAATGCTTGACTATATCTCTTGTGTTCACCTGGTTGTGGGTGGCAAAGAAAAGTGTGTCCATGCGCCTCGTTGGTTGAGATTAATGATACATCTGATGATAGTTCTTTGCCCTGAAGATGGCAAGCTCTATCCCGATAGCACTACTCAATTTCATAGTCTTTGGATCTATGTGTGAGACAATCCAGCTGATAATTTATGCACATGGGAAGGCGAGGTAGCTGCATGCAACCTTGTATAAGCCTAGCTGCTAGACACTGATATAAACTTGTCGATCCTCTAAGTATTCCCTGAAGTCCTCTACAAAAGTATCCTTGATTTGCTGCCATGTCAACTTGGTACCCTTCTCAATGAACAGTTGAGTGTCTGCATAAACTGGAAAGTTAGCTAACGCCTACCCTCTGATGTAGCTTTCTTGAAGGCCATTTTAACCGTAATTTCTAGAGAGATACTCAACAACTATTGTATCTGGAGATAGATATGACACTCATGGCATGAAAATGTTAGCTTAAAACCAAAAGCACTTCAAGACAATATCAAGAAACAAATCGGGCTAATGCTAGGAGATATTGCACAGTTCTGGTTCACAGAGGTGACTAGCTGCCTACTGGAACTGCGCATTGCGCAGTCTCCACAGTCAGTGGAGGAGGCTTGCTAACTGGAACTGCGCAATACATAGTTCAGTCTGGCTACAGGCAAGAAGAGACTTCTCATTGCATAGTTTCAGTGGCCAAGACTGGGAGATTGGCTCCTAGAACTGCAGAGTGCACAATTGGAACCAGGCTAGGGAAACCTCTGCACAATTCTAGAAGCAGGGGCAAAGGCTTTGATCTCCAAGAATGTACATTTCTTGCAAGGGAAAGTGAGATCCGGGTAAGGGAAGCCCAAATATTCCCAAGGGGAGTGTGAAATCGAGCAGATTTGAAGGATGGTGAGATGTTGAGTGTATATATGACTAATTGATGATGCATGCAAGTGAAACAAGTGCAAGAATCAATCAAACTGAAGGAAAATGAAGCAAGTGGAGAGAGTCATCGCAACGTCAACCATTAGTGAAAAAATGGGGTAATGCATGCGACACTTGGGAAAGGAAATGAAAAACTTAAAACAACACTTCTACAAGCTAAAATAAGTTAAAAAACTAGCAGTCATTCAACAAAACAAGTGAAACAACACTCTCACAAGCTAAACAAGCAAAAGCAACAGAAAAAATGACAAAAGACTAGAAAAGCAAGACTTACCCAGAAAATCGACGATGATCACACCGAAGGTTCCTTAATCTCCTCGGGAATGCCAAAGCTCCAAGATTGGATGTGCAAATGAGATCTGGTAACATCGATTAAATAGATTTGGTCGATTTAGGGTTTAGGACACAAAGGCCCAAAATCAAGAAAAAAATGACACTTGGTGACCGTTTCTAAAAATAACTCAAGTGCCTCCTTCGGACTGCTAAAATAGATCCCTATTTTCTAGAGATTCCTTTTCACTTTTTTCTTTTTTCCTTTTCAGGAAAAGCTACCATGCATTTCCCAGAGAGATTGCACAGTTCTGGAAAGGACTGGACAACTCTCCGGGTCATGCACCGAGTAGCTTTTCAGCAAGAGTCTTTTGCACTTTTTCTAGGTTGAGTGGCTCTGGGCTGCCTCTCATGATCTATGCAATTTCGCAGCTGAAGGTTGGCTGTCAGCTAGCTTTGCGCATTTTTGGATTTGAAGGCTCACTATCAGCTTAAACTGCGCAATTCCCAAGAGCAAGGTTGGTTTTCCTCAAGGATTGTGTAATTCTCTAAGGAAAGCCTGGAACTTGGTGGAAACCAAGTCAAGAGATCAACTTGTGGGTTAGACAATAAACCAAGTGAGCAAACACAATCCATGATGCAAAGATGAGGCTCAATCAAAGCACAGGTACCTGGGTCAGTGCAAGATGAGTTATTGTAATTTAGAAGGGAGGCTCCAAAACAAAGCATGGGAAAAATTTTGGAGGATGGTTGTAACCACTACAACAGTGCCATCAATATATGGTAATATCACTCTTGTAACCTTTGAAGCATTGTTTACTTTTCATTTTATAAATTTGTGCAGTATGACTGTTCGAATTCATTGATGTATAAATTTTGCATGCATTCTGATACATAACTTTAGTTTTTGGCGTTTGCATCCTTCTATCGCAAGTTTTTGTAATATGGCCTTCACTTTACCCCATCACAATCCATTTATTGTATTGTTTCATTTGTAATGTATTTGTAATGCCACTCTTTTAATGCATTGTAATATTGCTCCTTTGTAGTTATTATACTTCTCTAATGCAGCTTAATATGTCCTTCAATGCATAATTTGATACAATATTCAAACACAACAAGATATTCCTTGCTCATCTTCCAACGCATGTCTTGAATGGTTTTAATGCTAGTCTTTAATGGCTTTCAAATGTTACTCTCTTATAGTTTTCAAACATTACTTTGAATGGATTTAAAAACATTTTCAACTCTTTAACTCATTATGTTACCACTTCCTCAACGCATTATGTAACGTATTCTCCTTTTTTTTCACAATGTATTGATTGCCTATGCTTGCAACACCTATATTGCACTATTTTTCCTTCAAGCCCTTTAGTTTTCTTATTTTTTCCAATGTTATTTTTCATTCAATGTATCTTTTGATGCGGCATTTAAATATATATATATCCATCACAGTGTTTAACGTAACCTTTGTATTGGTGTTATTGTATCATTTTGATATGCTTTTATCACAGTCCTTTATAATAAATTTATTCAATGTAGCTTTGGCACCATCATGATTTTATCACTTTGGCATTTAAATAGTTTCTCAATGCCCCTTTTGAATTGGTACAAATTCCCAACGCACCTTGTAGTGTGCATTGATTTTATCTTATCTCCAATGCATTTATTTATCCAATATGTTAGCACTCCATGATTTCCTTTTAGGCTGGAGGGAAAAGGATCACAAAGGTAACCACGAACCTCTTTTGGTTGATATATTGGTCTTCTTCAACCTGAAGGGGCTCCCTCACCGAGAAAACTTAGAGATAAAATCTTTGAAAAACTAAACTTTAGAAAATACCACACCTGTAAAGTGTTCAATTTTTTTATTTGGGGGTGGTAGAGGATTCTAAGGAAACTAATGCAATGTGATCATGACCTTCCTGGTTGATCATGCCTATGCATTTCCCAACCAGCTTTATGTACAGAGGCTTGACTAGTACAGTTTCGAAATAAGAAGGCAATTTGTAGTATAGCAGAATAAGAACATCAAGACACTCATCTATAATGGCAGAACAAATTACATTTCATTACTGCAACTTGGATGAATGAATATCAAGAGGAAAAGACAAAGCATTCAAAGGTATAAACATTTCATTTGCAACTGAAACATTTTAGAGCAGCTAGACAAGAGCATGTGAAATGAATTCAAGCATAGTTGTTCCATACACCTTTAAAGCATATTAAGAAAACATATAAAGGATATTACGCATAAACTAAAAGGATAATGATTTTAAAACATTCATACCACAATAATCTCTGCAATATAACTAGAATCTCTTTAGTGTCAAAGCATATTCATTAATACAGATCACAGCATAATACTACTATAGCTCCCAGCATTACTGAAACCAACAACAACCTGTTCCATATGTATTAACAAGCTTAAATAGACCATAAACAAAATATGATAAGTGTCTAGATTCGTTGCATCATTGATCCAACAATGGATCGAATCAAAATTTAAAAAGAGGAAAGTGATTTGATGTTTTAAGTCCTTTTCCTCTTTAGATCAAAAAAAAAAAAAAACATAAAGCGTTGATGAATTTATCTAAATAAAAAAAACTAAATGTATGTGTAAAACAAGTTTATCTTCGAAGACCATATCTTCATGAACCAAATCAAATAGTAAAAGCAGGGGCAACTGGACGCTGACTGAGCAATGATTGCATAGAGACTAGGCAGCGACTGTGTGGGGGATTTTTCCTTTCAAAATTGACATGTGGCTGGTTGCTGAAGATCTGAGTTGGCTGCCACATTTGCTCCACGTTCATAGCTTCAAACCCTGACAAGTGGCTTCCTCCCAATATGCATGCAAGTGTATAGACAAGGTCTGCGCAGCAACTGCCTAGTGCATTTTTCAAAAAAATATTTTAAATGCCTTCTAGGATTAACAAAACACCATCATTCTTGTATAATCCACTCCAAATACATCAACTGCAACTTAAAACCAAAAGGAAGAACCCCTGTTGTGCAATGTAGGTATTTTTAGACAAAAATAAAACTTCAAAATTATGAGAAAAGAACAGTTTACCTCCTTTTTATTTTGCTGGAGGTTTCACTAGTGGAGGTCTGAACTTTTGAAGATTGAGGTGTGATATCTTTGTGCTCAGTGGGTATTGGTGGAGGAGGCTTTGTTTCATATTAAACCTTGTTGCCATTCTTTCCAAATATTTCCTAATTATGTTAGAAGAAACTGTGAAAATAGGCCACCAATTGATGCGTGTAACTCCCAAAATATAGAACCCATGTAAAATATGAAATATGTTTTCGTATATGAGCTTGTTTTGAAGAAAAACATCTCTTGGTTTCTTCAAATTCATCCCTAGAGCCTCAAAAACTACTCTGCAAAACCATGACTAAAACAGAGTATTTGTGCAGTCCAAAAAATAGGCTTTGAATATGCAATCAAATCTCTCGATCCGTGACACCTATGCAAAATATGGAAGAGGTTATTGTGATTTTTTTTGTTTTTGAGAAAAACCTCTTTTCGTTTTCCAAAATCTTCCTCCATGTGGTCAGAAACCATTCTGAAAAATGGTGACTAAAACAGTCAATTTCAGAGGAAATTGCATTGCAGAGTGTAGAAGACCTCCATGCTTGGCATGAGTGTAGGGAGTATGGGAAATGATTAAGGTTTAGGGGTATGATGTGAATGATGTGAGCCATTAGGCATGAGGGTGTACCATGGTGGTGAATGTAGGAAAGTGGTAGTAGTATTATGAGAATAGATTTAAAACGATGTATGTAAATGATATATGAAGGGGTATGTATAAAGGGAAATGGGGAAATAGGGTATGAAATAGGGAAGCATGGGGTAGATAGAAATAGGGAATAAAAGTATAGATTATAGGCAGTGGAAAATTTAAATACTAGACCTCATGACCAACAAAACCTTGACTGAAACAAACTCATTTTGGACGATTCTGATCAATGAAGACTAACACAAAACCCCTTTCAACTCTGACTGACTGTATAAACATGTGTGACCTCATGACTCCCACTAATTGAGACCCTTCACAACTCCAATGATGTCATACAATAACTTTGAGGCTATGACAACAACAGTAGTCATAGGCTAAATTGTTGCTCAAAAACTGAAAATGAATGAATAAGGCAAATACATTTGACGTCAAAAATCATAAGACCCTAACATTGGCTCCAATGGGGATGGTAGCCTCCCCGTGAGGTGCAAAGGAAAAAAAATGCAAAATAGTATCCTAATTAGAGCATTGGGTAATGGAGTCAAACATTTAAAATTGAAAAATCAACTTACTTACAAGACTGAAAATTTAACTATTGACTAACTAAACTTATGGAAACAGATCATTGAGACCTTATGGCCTTCACCTCAAGCTTTAAATCTCAGTGCTAACCACCCACACTTGCAATATTAAAAGTAACACGGTATGTACAGTGGAATCTTGCATATGCTAAAAGTATGTACACTAGGCAATCACCTCTTTCCAATATAGCTAGTCAAGAAGAAGGCTACTTGATTGAATTATTCTCACACTTTCCATGAGCAGGCAATGAAATTTAAGAAATAGCAACTCAAAATCCAGTTGAAGCCTATTGTACCTCTAAGATAGTAGTAGGTTAGCTACCAATGCCAGAGCATCTAAAATAATTGTTTTTGGGTTTTTGGTTTTAGTTTTGGAAGACCAATGAATGAAGGCTGATTTAGAATTGAAATACTTAATCCTTTGGATAATATTAATATCTCAGCAAAAGGCTGCTAAAAGCTTTACACAGTGATATAGATCAAATAGTGGTGAGAAGAAGACAAAAAATAATATGATTATCATAGTTTCTAGATTGTAAAACACAACAATCATAAGCATGAAAACCTTCTAAACTATGTTCCAAAGATTCAAGGCAATATACTTAAGCTTACAAAAAATGATGATTATTTATTGATTAGAGGGTATTAGCTAAACAGATAGTTCATTAATCCATTCTCTTAATAGATGATCACTTCAGGAGCTTATAGGAATAAATTGAGACACAATTATTCCTACCTAGATATCTCTATAAGTCATAAGCATATGAAGAAAAACATAATGATTGATAACTGGAAAAACTTACAGGATAACACAAATTGTGTAAAACAAAATTCATAATCCTCTTCTTTGTATTAAGGTTCCAGAAATACTGAGTACATCAAGTGTCTAGAAAAGCTTCCTTCAAAGGTGCAATCAGGTTCAAAAGAGAATGAACAGTCACAACTTAACAAGCAATGAACAATGAGCCTTCAACTTCGAACCATTAACAACTCGAGGAGAGAGTTATTTATACAATAATGAAACTAAGAAAATATCCTAAACTGACTAAGATTTATTCTAGGAAAGGAAAGATCTTCATGCAAGAAGATAGGGGCATTTATTGAACTGATTCTTGTTGTCCCTTTTATTTAGGTTTTGATGGCTTTGTTGTTTGATATTTTGCCCCTTTAAGCTACTTGATTGTTTGTATCCTTTATGTTGGTTAATTCCTTCATCTGATACTCTTTAAACTCTGTGAATATCCTTTGACCCTGCTGAGTAACCTTTACTGTGTTCTTTTTACCTTTACTATGCATTTCAGGTTTCACTATGTTTTTCAACAGTAAATCCTTTTAGATTTTATGTCACACGATAAAATAATTTGATATGATCTTCATATTTTTCTTTAAACTGTATGCAGGGTTTTTCTTTGTAAGCCTGGAACATAAGTTTTTACCTGCAAAACACAGAAATTGTTAAGAAAAATATAGGTGACAGAGATGGTCATCAATGGCTTTATTGGGCTCGAAAGGATATTGGAAGGAGTCTAGGGCATATCGGAAGGTAAAACAATGGCTTTATTGGTCGCAGAGGCTTATGGAGGGTTTACTATGAAAACAAGTGAAACAAAGGAAAAATGGTGATTTTTGCGTTTAAACGAAAAAACGGCTTTCTTTTTTAAATATGGGGCAAAGTGAACAGTGGTCATTTTGTCGTTATGCAGGAGGTGGTTTTGGTTTTCATCGCACTGCTTTATGAGGTGCGGGTGGTTTTGGGAGGGGTCACCCAATACAATCTAACCCTGACACGTAGCAAGGGGAGGTCAGTGGAATACCGCTTTTCGGGTGGGTAATGCTCGAACAGAGAGCCAACCCGAAATCACTGAGGGTTGATAGATTTGAATGGATTTGATCGAATGGTGGTGAAGAAAAAGAGCAGCACAGAGGGCCCCAACGATTAATTATGACGGAAATGGCTTTATTATGAGTTAAAAACTAAGATTAGCGGGGTTTTATGGTTAAATGGAGGTTTAGGTTGGCTTTTCGTTTAAAACATAAAAACATTTTAACAAAGGAATCCTTTGCAAAACAAGGTATGGCGGACTTGAAATAATATGAACTTAGGCAGATAAATGACGTCGAGTTCGGGTTCATCGCATATCGCAATCGGGGTTTAGCGAAGGAAGGCCCATCGCAAAGGAATGCGATAAGGGTCAAACACGATATGGAAATAAAACATGAATAATACTACGTTGGGTCCAAGTTCCCATTGCAATCGGAGATCGCAATGGCAAAGGGTATATGCTTTAGCCAGGACTTGCGATGGAAGCGGATGTGAAATGGCTTTGAATTATGATATATATTGCTGGTCTATCGCTCATTGCATATCGCAATGCAGAGGAGAGTGTATTCATGGTGAAAGGCTTGTGATCCACGATATGCAATGTTTTATTTAATACATAGTTTTATAATAAAACTAAAGGTTTCGGGATATTTTAATAATGGGAGTTAATAGATATGGGAAAGGACTTTTAGGGGTTTAATACTATAAGTTAGAGTTAATATGAAATATGAGCAGAAAAGGGAAATAGACTAAGTATAATACTTTTTATGAGTTATTTTCTTTTCGCATATATACATCAATACTTAGGCTAAACATCATTTTGTGGGTTTTTTGGGTAAAAGGGGATTTAACATGGGATTTTCACTTTTCCTAGGCAAAACGGATTTTGACCTTAGGAAAAGGGGTTTTTATGGAAAATGAATGAATATGAACTATATGAAGGTGGGAAGGGGAAATTAGTAAATATAGGGATGAATGGGAAGTTAATTTATTGATCTTGTAGACCTTCATTTGCTTTGTGTAATTGCCTCATGGACATAGAAACATATGGTAAAACATGATAAATGTACATTTTGTCCAATGAATTATCATACTTCTGTGACCTTTCTTCTACTTATCCTATCATTTTTTCTTCACTTAATGGGTGCATTTAAGCTAGCAAACCATTTTCCTTTCTTTTTATTTAAAAGACAAACTATCTAATTCTAACCTTATAACCTCCAAGGGCTCAGATTAAACTGATGAGCACCTTATTATTCTCTACCTAACTACTGATCTGCCAAGATTAAATAGTTTGGCCAGATCTTTATTCTCTAACTATAACATCAAATTTAAAGCATGAAGCAGTCAAGATTAAACTATTTGACTATCATGGGTTGTGGCATTTATGACAAGCTGCACACAACCATTATTTTGCAGAAAAATAGTAGTGGCATTTAGACTTGCTCACTTTCAAAGTTTATTTGTTTTCTTTTCTTTCTAACCTAACATTTTCTTTTTGTCTTGATTTTTTAGGACATCTAACCTAACACTTTCTTTGATATGGACATCATCATCAAGATATTTTCAAAAACATTTTATTCACTATTGTTATTTCCATATCCTAACTTAGCATTTTTTCAAAATATTTTTATTTTTTTACTATTTTATTCTACCTTATCAAAACCAAAAATGCCACAATGTTGGCTCCATCTGGGGACTGCTTTCTCCTGTAGAATGCAGAGAACCTGCAAATCCACGTGCCTTCTCCTCGGGCTATGGAGTCCTTGCTATAAAGAAAATCACACTGACATCTTGAAAGGTAAAAGAAAAACAGAGTATTTACAATGAAAATTACTTCAACTTCTTAGTACTGAATGTAATGTTTGAGAAACCTTCCATTTACAGGATAAGTGGAATATAGCCCCTCAAGATTCTGCAGCAAAAAAGTGGTGTTACCCTTCACTTCAGCAATTTTTAAAGTTCCAAACCATAGATTGTCAAATTTGCCATGCTTTCCTTTCTTTTCTCTCCTGGAATCCCATCTTAGAACTAGATCACCTTCCTTAAAGTCCCTTTCCCTGGATCTTCTGTCAAATAGGGCCTTCATCTTATTCTGATATTTATTCAGTTTGTGTTGAACTTCATCTCTGTTTTCATTAAGTTCAATAATCTGATTTATTCTTCTTGAAAAATCATCAGGTTCAACTATTTAATACTGCAGGAATTTTAAAACAGTGAAGGCCAAATTGGTAGGGAAGATTGCATCTTTCCCATAGACTAATTGAAATGGAGATTTTCCAGTTGATCTCTTTGGAGTAATTTTGTTTGCCCATACTGCATAAATCAAATGTGAATCCCAGCTCTTCTTATGATTAGCTAGAGTCCTTTTTATTACCTTTACCAGACTTTTATTTGATGACTCTGCAAGGCCATTACCTTGAGGGTAGTATGGAGTTGAATGATGTAACAGAATCTGATATTTCTGGCAAAAGTCAATCATTTTAACACTAGAAAAAGCTGTTTCATTGTCAGTGACAATTTGAGTTGGGCAACCAAATCTAGATAAGATATTCTCCTCAATAAACTTAATTACTACTGAATCAGTAACATTTCTAACTGGAATTGCTTCTACCCATTTAGTAAAGTAGTCTGTTGCAGTGAGGATCCATCTATGATGATTACTTGAAGTGGGGTGAATCTCTCCAACAAAATCTAATCCCTATTGTTGGTCAGGTAAATCCCCTCTGCGGACAGAGGCGATCCCACTAGCCTAAAACAGAACTAACCACAATCAAACCACGCTGCTACGCAAGTTCCTAGTTATGCATCAAAGATGAATTAAGAAGACCAACCTGGAGTCCAATGCTATGATTGAAGCAGAGTTGATATCCCCGCTCCCTCGCTCAAGCAGATCATAAATGAACACCTGCACATGCAAAGGAAGAGACAGATACCAACATAACATCTACCAAGGCACAACTATATTTCAGTCAGAAAGGAAATAAATCAACACATCACCATAATAGACAATGAGATTGGAACTATAATAGCAGTCGCTCATTAATTAATAATAAACAGGAAAAGTTACAACCATGGTTCTGACGTCGAACCTCTCCTGGCTGGGCGAGTAACTATATGTGTCTTGCAATGCATCTCCTCTCCGGCAGCATAACCTCTCTAGCATTCACTAGCATTCCTCCAAGAACTCAAGAACTCAACATCTAACACTCCATGACTAACGATTATCACTACTATCACTAGCTTGTCCAATGCATAATGACAAGCTTATATAGATGAAGAAGGGAGGAGGATACGATGAACCGGGACACCTTTTGTGGATTAACATTATCCCCCAAAAGCCATTAAAGATGGAGATAGGATAGAGCTCGACATAAGGCTGATTTTTTATCTTCAAAAAGCTCCATGTAATGAAGGAAACAACAGTCGGGCGTGCGTTAAGGCAAAAAGCATGACTAAACTTGGTTGGCGCGACTGTTGCTCTAAGACAGAGCGCCAATGGTCGCGCCCTCTTTTGAGGATCTCCATGATTGGCGCAGGTAAGATACTGTGGACTTGCGCCAATGGAAAAAGAGCACTTTTTAGGGATAATCTGCAGAAGGTGTCTTCAGGGAACATGGAGTACATACTCAGGGGAACATAATGCAAGTGTTTTTAGACTTTGTCACTTCTTATAACTCCCGGGATGAGTCCTCCAAGGTACGACAAGAGGAGTAACAGGGATGGTGACAAATTACTGTGTAACAGATGCCCCCTAAAGCATGAAGTCTGAGAGGTGGAGAGGGGTGAAATGCTTTACAAGAACACACAAGAACACATAAGAGCACATATAGTTACTGCCGCCGAGGATCTGTATTAAGAGACATGATTGATAGTTCAATTACATGATGTACGTGGTATGGTCGCAGCCATCCATAAGAGAGTACATAAATAATCTAGATCCATAGTATGGACGCAGCCATCTGGTTAGGATCAATGAATTGACTCAGGTATGGTCGCAGCCATCCAGTGAATGAGTCAAGTATCAAGAATCACGCCTGGATTACAACAGACATAATCCAGGGTCTTGCGCTCCATCTCGCCCCGAACAAGAGTACAAGTTCAAGCATGTGAATATATGAGCTGAAGTCGAACATGCATGAACATCGTCTGATTACCAGTCAATAGTGGAAACTGTTAACAGACGCGAGAGGTACCACCAATAATGACAATGGCCCTCAAGGTACTATAGGTACAATCTACGGCGTGTGAATCAATGATCCGAAGTTGAACACCCATAGAATCATTCGATTGGAGGCCAATGATGAAAACCTCACGTCGAACATGAAGAACCTGCCATTGAGGCATGCAGGCTCCAAGGCACCGGAAAGGAGTCTCTAGATCAACTTCCTGGATAATGAGTTGAAGTCGACAGGAAGTGACCTTGATCGAAGGTGGGCCATAATGTTTCCCACATCATCGACACGAGACAGAGAGATAATGTTGTGAATTGAGATTGTGCGAACTATCAGAGGGAGGTTGTTTCTTTGCAGAGGTCAACTTCTCTTGAACATATCGGCGGCACATTAATGGAATCGGCAGTATTTGACATCAATGTATCAAAGGTCATGATGACGAGGCAATGAGTGGATGAGAGGTCAAATAAGGTACCCAAGTCCATGGAAGCAAGTGAAAGATATGAGATGAAATATCCCCACCCTGGACACGAAAGCAGAAAAGTGCCATGTTCAAGAGCGACATACTGCCGTCACGGTAATAATTATGGTTCAAAAATTTTCTTTTCCCCCCGCCATTTCTGGCGAGTACCCCAGTTATTTTTAACAAGCTTGATGGGGATAGCATATGCTTGTGTTGTGACAAAATCCGATGTCATTAAGTTTTAACGAGTTTGACAAAGGAAGAACTCGGCGTCTTTTCATGTTTAGAGAGTTTGAAAAGACAGCAGAAAAGGAAACTCCAGGGATGTCATTTTTCGTAAAGTTGTGTCTCTCGGGCCCGAAAAAGTATAAAATAATACTCGAAAGAACCGCCCGATCATTACAATCGAGGAGTACTTTTCATAATTAGTGATTTCGACCCGAAAAAGTAAAAAAGCGGTCAAAACCACGTCGTTTCGTAACCATTAACGAGTTTGAAACGACAAAAACCCGGTAATCTTTTTATGTTTTAACAGTCGTCAAAAAGAACTTAAAACGACCGCCCCTTATTACCATTTAACGAGTCAAGAGGAGCGACTCGGCAATCTTTTCCTCTTTAAATGGTCAGAAAAGAGCTGAAAGCGGACCTCCATTTTTATTTTCTTTAACGAGTCAAAAAGGAAAAAATACTCGGCAATCTTTTCATATTTTACGAGTCAGAAAAGAGCGTAAAGGCGACTCGTCCTGAAGGAACGAGTGGTATAAAGGATAGCAACTGGTTCCGGTAATGGTGGAACTTGCTCGAAACATGTAAAGGTTAAGAGGTTGGCTAATAAAACCACTCATCGCTGCGATTCCTCAGGAAAGGAGAAACAACCAAGTGAAAGCATATGATCGGCCAAAAAGATGGTGGCGATGGAATGAAACAACCAAGGCTCATCTAACAGAATTTAGCGGATAAAAGGCAATCACGGGATGTAAATGGGTTCATTTTTATACAAGCTTGAACCATGGAGAACTTTGCTTGTTAAAAAAAAAAAAAAAATTGTTGCATGCCCCCAGCATGATCATACAGATCGAGGTACATGCCCCCCAAGCTTCATGGCATTCACGGAGTGGATGGAATGAAGGTTTACTTGGAAAGACTCGATTTTGAAGGAGGATGCATGCCCCCCCCGGGCCAACTTCCGTCATCAGAATGACGGAGTGGATGCTAGGGCATTTCCTGTGGAAATAAGACCATTTAGGAATGGTAGATGACTATATGTGAAGTGTGAACCGGGGAATGAAAGTTGGTCTACGACTTTAATCGTCCTTCCTTCATGCGGAAAACACATCACTCTGAAGAGTGAGGACACAATAGCACGTATGCGACAAATATAGTCTTGTCCAAGGAGTAAATTGTAATCTAACGGACCTTGGACTACCATGACACCCATTTGAATAGTCTTCCCTTCTAACGTAATAGGTACATTGGGAAGAATTCCTAAAGGTCGAGTGGTTTCTCGATGGAAACCTGTGAGGTTTCTCATCTCAGGCAAAAGCAGTGGGGAACCAAGTACTTCCCAAGCTGTTGAAGAAAGGATACTCACAGGAGATCCCTCATCAATAATTGTACCGGCCATAACCATGCGGTAGACTTCGACTATAATTCGAAATGGTATGGCGGCTGGTAACCGAGGATTGACTAGTTGATCCCAATTGAAGGAAACAACTAGTTTGCTTGGAGGTGGGACTAGATAGACAGTCGGATATGATTCTGATGGACTTTCTTCCTGGTGCGAAGGAATGAGAGGGATGCTCACTTGATCATCTATGTTGACAAATAGAATTTGGGCGGTGGGATATTCATTCTTTGCAGTGATAACATCATCTGAGGAGGTAACTTCTGACAGCAAAACCGAGTCACTGGTGAGCTGGACCTTTTGACTTTTGTCTGGTTTGGATTCACATGTAAGATCGTTTAAGGCTGGAACTTCTGAAGGCAAAACCAGGTCACTTGTAAGCTGGACCTTTTGACTTTTGTCTGGTTTAGATTCAGGTGTAAGATCATCTAAGGATGGAACTTCTGTAGGCAAAACCGAGTCACTTGTAATCTGGACCTTTTGAAAGACCGGGTCAACTGTAATCTGGAACTGTGGACTTTCGTTTGGTTTGGACTCAGGTAGTTCATCTTTGATGATAGAGTGGTGCGTAGATGATGAATGTAAATCAACACTCGTTCCGACCAGGGACTGGTCTGGAGCAGGCGGAGCACAGGTAGGTTCAGGAAGAGAGATCTGGGCCAAAGAAGAATCATGTTTGATCACTTGGTTAGTGGAGAGATGATCTGCAGTTGCAAAAAGACGCTGATATCCAGCGAGTAGTTTGGGTAAGGGGGCTGACAGACTTGCCAAAAGACGGGAGGCTTCATCCATAAGTGGACAAAGGTGAAGGAGATGATTACCTTCACAAAGTCGACAAGGGAAACGAACCTTCCCTTTTCTCTTACCAACTGACAAGGTATCGTCGATTGGCGATGACAAGGAGTGAGTCGGGTCACGGGACCATATATCGAGGATCCTGGGAATACCAGGACAATCAGAAAGAAAGTGGTCCTCCTTGCATAATCGACAAGGAGACCTAGCCTTCCACGGAGGAGCAGAAGGTGGTTCCACTTCAGATATTTTCGTGGTAGATGCGACCTTTCCCTTAGGAGACTTCTTCTTGTTGGTCTTCTTCTTCTTTCTCTTAGCCACCTAGTTAGTGAAATCCATGGTTTCACCAGGCGAAATAGAAGATGAGGACGCAGCAATGGGCGAAGAAGGGAAGGGGTCCACCTTAGAATCAACATGGTGTTGTTCGGGTGGAGGAGGTGGTGGCGGAACAGGAGTCACCACACTTGAGACCATCGAGTTTGAAAACAACCATACGGGTAAACCAATGGTCAACCCAGGCAAAGACAATGTTGCGATATACTGAACACCGACATTTCCAACAGAAGGAAATGGACGAGGGTTCCCATCAGGAGGAACACCTTGGCCGGTGGGCGCCGGGAAGGCTGCCATTGAACGAGAAATAATCCTACTCAAGCTAACGCAAACAAAATCTAATTGGGTAGATGTTATCGTGGCCAATAAATTTTAAGACACTGAACTTAACCTTTTCATTTTTTAAGAGTCGAGAAAAGGATAAAAGATGACTCTAGTCTCCTTCGAATATTTAATGAGCACAAAGTGACAAGACGCTCACAGGCACCTTTTCGTTTAGGGAGTCCGAAAAGGATCAAAAGTGACTGCTCTGGAATTCTAGGTAGAGGGTGTGCCAAACTTTTCGCAAAACCACAGAATACTTTTTAGGGTACGGGTGGTCAATCTTCGTGAATGTTGTGTTCACTGCATTGCGAATCGTAGGGCGGCTGACACGGCTTCCTATGGATAAAGGCTTTATTCCTATAGGGGTCTCCCAATATATACGCGACGGTACGTGGGAGCACAGTCCGTATTGGCACCTATCGTTTCACCGTGGAGGAATCACCCAACCACTCGACGATAAACTACCAGGTTTAAAGATGTCGGAACACGTCTCTAACCTAGACCTCTAGAGTATTTGCATTATGCTCCAATGCATTGTTATGTTCATTGAGTTCATTTTAAAGTTTATCTTCGATTATGTTTCAGTTTTTGGTCCTACCGTATGTGATATCTCACAAACTTCTTAAATGCAAACTACATGCCAAAATTAAATCATTTGATTCGATGAATTCTATCTACAGGAGGGTTGAGATTTTTTCACAAACGAAATGATCACTCAACAAACAACAAAGATCCTAATGCAGCTAATAACAAGAAATGAAATTTTTTCTTTTTCTTTTTAATAGCAACAAATAACAATAAATGCTAACTAATATGATGCAAAATATTTTTTTGTTTTTCTTTCCTTTAAGATGGCATGATGCATGTAAACAAATTTTAAGAGATATGCACAATCCAAGTTCACTCAATGAAATAGAACCAATTCTGAAACACCAAAATGAACCATGCAAGCAAGGAAAAACACAAAAGACTTTCACTGAACCATGTAATCTAAGTTCGAATGAAATCGAGTGAAATCCAAAGAGGCTAGAAGTGAATCACTCAGAGTATAGAAGATCAAGCTTTAACAAATCACTGGATCGGTGCAGAACATGACCAACAAGTTGACTGGATAATCAAGAGATCAAAACTTCCCACAGAAGGCTAGACATGCAAAGTCACTAGATATCCTAGGGCTGAGACAAAAATCAATAGAAATAAGCAAACAGCTGAAGGATAAAGGCTAAGACCAGTCAAGCAGAGGTTCAACACAGTTCCAGAGGCTGTAAGAGATATAAAAAGAGACTGAAAGAGCTTTCCACCCACACACAGGAAAAATTTACAGAGCTGGCGCGACTGTCAGCCTGCAACTTGTGCTACCACAGGATTGGCGCGAGTTGCTTTTGAGCAACATGCACCAACTGGCGCGACTGTCAGAGAAATAACCGCGCCAATTAAGCTTGCCGACTAGAAAAATAAATGATACGACCTCAGGTCGGGTTGACAGTGCTCAGATGGGTCAAACAGTAAAGAATAAACTCAAAACTGACTCAGGAAGCTCATTCACTCAAGCAAGCAGAAGAAGATTAACATGCAAGACAAATTCTAAATAGCTTCTCCCCAGCGGAGTCGCCAAATTGTTGGTCAGGTAAATCCCCTCTGCGGACAGAGGCGATCCCACTAGCCTAAAACAGAACTAGCCACAATCAAACCACGCTGCTACGCAAGTTCCTAGTTATGCATCAAAGATGAATTAAGAAGACCAACCTGGAGTCCAACGCTATGATTGAAGCAGAGTTGATATCCCTGCTCCCTCGCTCAAGCAGATCATAAATGAACACCTGCACATGCAAAGGAAGAGACAGATACCAACATAACATCTACCAAGGCACAACTATATTTCAGTCAGAAAGGAAATAAATCAACACATCACCATAATAGACAATGAGATTGGAACTATAATAGCAGTCGCTCATTAATTAATAATAAACAGGAAAATTTACAACCATGGTTCTAACGTCGAACCTCTCCTGGCTGGGTGAGTAACTATATGTGTCTTGCAATGCATCTCCTCTCCGGCAGCATAACCTCTCTAGCATTCACTAGCATTCCTCCAAGAACTCAAGAACTCAACATCTAACACTCCATGACTAACGATTATCACTACTATCACTAGCTTGTCCAATGCATAATGAAAAGCTTATATAGATGAAGAAGGGAGGAGGATACGATGAACCGGGACACCTTTTGTGGATTAACATTATCCCCCAAAAGCCATTAAAGATGGAGATAGGATAGAGCTCGACATAAGGCTGATTTTTTATCTTCAAAAAGCTCCATGTAATGAAGGAAACAACAGTCGGGCGTGCGTTAAGGCAAAAAGCATGACTAAACTTGGTTGGCGCGACTGTTGCTCTAAGACAGAGCGCCAATGGTCGCGCCCTCTTTTGAGGATCTCCATGATTGGCGCGGGTAAGATACTGTGGACTTGCGCCAATGGAAAAAGAGCACTTTTCAGGGATAATCTCGAGAAGGTGTCTTCAGGGAACATGGAGTACATACTCAGGGGAACATAATGCAAGTGTTTTTAGACTTTGTCACTTCTTATAACTCCCGGGATGAGTCCTCCAAGGTACGACAAGAGGAGTAACAGGGATGGTGACAAATTACTGTGTAACACCTATTGAGAAAAAGGTGTCGAAACTATTGATGGAACGAGTGGAAGAGCTGCTAATTTTTGTTTACCAACAAACATTTGACAAGGAACACAACCTCTGACCTTTGCCCCTACTTGTAAGAACAATGTGGGCCAATAAAATCCTCCCCTCATAATCTTGTATGTTGTTTCTCTCCAAGCATAATGTCCCCCACAAAATCATGTATGAAACTGATCAATGATTCCTTCAGTTTCTGATTCTATTAAACATAATAACAAAATATTCAGTGGATATTTCCAATATAAATTTTCATTTATAATGCAGTACTTGACTGATTTTAACTTAAGGGTTTTACACTGGATTTTGGAGAATGATGTTGGACACTCAAAATGGATCAAGAAATTTACAATATCTTGATACCAGTTTGACAACAAGAATTTTTCATCAATGTATATAGGACTGATCTGCTTTGAAGGTAGAGGTTCTTGTGGATTCTCCCCTTTAGGATGAAAGGAAGGTTCTTGTGGATTCTCCCCTTTAGGATGAAGGGAAGGTTCTTGTGGATTCTCCCCTTTAGGATGAAGGGAAGGTTCTTGTGGATTCTCCCCTTCTGCAAGGACAGAAGGTTCTTGTGTATTCTTCCCTTGTATTTCTAAAACAGAATTGATTCCAAGTACTTTGCAATTGGATTCAGCTAGAAGCTTGGCTAATCCTTGACCTTTTACTAGCTTGGTAGTCTTGATAGTTAGATCAAACTCCAGAATTTGAGTGATCCATCTACCTCTTTTCCCATCAGTGTCTGGTTGGGTTAGGACAATTTTCACAGCACTATTAGGGACATAAGCAGTAATAGGTAAATGTAAGACATACATTCTAAATTATTTTAGGGCTTTAATGAGGCATAGGCTTGCTTCTCAATGATGTCATACTTAAGCTCAATATCTCTCATAACCTTGCTGAAAAAGGCTATGGGTTGGTCATGGGAATCTTCATTTTTATGTAATAGAATGGCAGCAATGGTTGTTTCAGAGGAAAAATAGAAAATACTAAATGGCTTAGTATAATCAAGGCTAGCTAAGGTGGGAGCTTCAGAGATGGCCCTTTTTATTTGTTCAAATGCATTCCTAGAAGAGGAAGTCCATTTGACTTCATGGTCCTTTTGGAGCATGTCAGTTATATCTTTTACAATCTTTGCATAATTTGGAATAAACCTCCTTAGAAAATTAATCTTGCCTAGAAAAACTTGAATCTCCTTCTTGTTTCTAGGTAATGTCAATGTTTCAATGGCAGATACTCATTTTGGATCAATTACTACTCCCTCCTTTGAAATTATATGGCCCAACAGTTTTCCTTCTTTGATAGCAAACAAGGACTTTTTAGGGTTCAATGATATTCCAAATCTTCTACACCTGTCAAAAACCTTCATCAAGTGCTTTAGGTGTTCCTGATCAGATTTAGAAAAAATAGTTATGTCATCAAGATAAATAACCACAAATTTATTTACCTGACCCATAAAAGCTATGTCCATAGCTCTCTGAAATGTTGCTCCAGCATTGGTTAAGCCAAATGGCATCCTAGCATACATGAATGTACTCCAAGGTGTAGTAAAGGTTGTCTTCTCTCTGTCTATTGTATCAACATTCACCTGATTCTAACCTGAAAAACCATCAAGCATAGAAAGTATTTGTGCTCCTGAAACCATTTGAAGTAACTTATCCATTTTCGGCAAATGATAATTATCTTTTAATGATGCCTTGTTCAAATTTCTAAAATCCACACAGAGTCTTATTTCTCCATTTTTCTTTCTAACAGGAACTAGATTTGCAACCCAATTAGAATATATAAGAGGGAGGATGATCTGAGCATCTAGAATTTTCTTAATCTCCTTTTCTACATTTGGTAGAAGGGTTGGATTTATTCTTCTAAGTTTCTGTTGAGAAGGTTTTGCTTCTGCCTTCAAAGGAACCTTATGTTGTATTAATGAAGTATCATATGTCTTTAGATCAGCATAAGTCCAAGCAAAAACATCCTTATAATTTTGCAGTAACTTAAGATATTGAACTTTGATCTCAGGGTCTAGAGATGCACATGTTTTGATGTTTTTGATATCTTCATCAGTTCCAATGTTAATCTGTTCTAGGTCATCTTCTAAAGAAATGGACTGAGGGTTTCGGAGGACATCATTTTGATCAAACAATTTTTCTAAAGGAATGAGTCCTTTTGGAATAAAATTATTAGATAATTGAATAATGTCATGATTAGAAATTTGGGTTTTAAAATCTGAAGTATCATTTCCATCTGTATTTTCATTTATTTCAGTTCTATCTTCATCAATTTGTAGAAATGAAAAATCATCTATTACCTGCAGAAATGATTTCAAATGTTCATCATCTTCGAATATTTTCCAATGTTTCAGATTATCTGAGATAGATGGCCTATATTTGACTTGTATCTAATAGAGTACATCAGTATGATCAGGAATTCTAAAAAATCTAGCAGAGACAGCGAAGGCATCTGCATGAATATTCTGATCTCTGGGAATATGAGTCAAATTAAAAGCATCAAAGAAGTTTTCAACTGAATCCCATACTTCATTTCAGTAGGACCTAAGTCTAGGTTGCTTGGTCTGGCAAGCATTTCTTACCTGCTTAACAATAAGTTCTGAATCGGTAAAGACACTTAAGTTTTGAACTTTTAAGCTTTTGGCTAATTGCAATCCTAAAAGGAAAGCTTCATATTCAGCCACATTATTTGTAACTTCAAAGTCTAATTTACATGATTGGGTTATATTTTCTTTTTCAGGTGAAATTAAAACTACTCCAGCTCTTGCCCCATCTTTCGTGCAAGAGCCATCAAAGAACAGTTTCCAAATATCAGTTTCGTTTGGTTCAGGACTTTCAACTACCTCTTGAATTTTGACTTGAGTTTTATGCTGGTTTTAAGTGAGTTGAAAACAACCAAAGTCTTGATCTATTGCATAAATTGGATGGTTTCTTGGCTGGTCAATTTTACAAATAGTATGTACAAATCTTACCTCTTTATACAATTTTAATTGCTCTCCCCCATAAACAGGAATAGTATCATATGACATATCCATCTGTAGAGTTCCCCCTAATTTGGCACAGCAAGACCTAGGAAGGAGCATTCCAAATTTGGGAGGGATATATGTGACAAAAATATCAAGTACTACACTTTTCACTGGAATTTGGGCAAGGGTAACCACTAGATCCTTGATTAATCCCAAACAAGGCACCCTTTTATAATCAAAGGTGTAAAATTCATGGTAGGATCTAGTTATGTCGAGTTTCAAATGGTCCATGATAGATTTTGGCATAAGGTTGTGTGATGCTCTTGAATCAAGCATACAATTATACAACATGAAATCATTTGTTTTAAGAATTACATAGAAAGGAGGCACTATCTCATCTATCATGTCTGAACTAGGGCCAAAAACTACTGCTGGTTTTTCATCTTGCAGACTTATGACATCGCCTTCAGCATCAACCAAGGTATTTTGTATCCATTTTGTGACTTGGCTTTTGTAACCAGGGTTTTTAGAAAGTTCTGATAGTGGAATTTGGATCTTAACCCTCTCTAATTCTTTTTCAACATTAAATGTAATCAGGATGTAATAAGAGTTGTTTGAGCTTCAGCAGTTTTGGTACGTGGTTCAATTATTGGAGTTTCCTTTGGAGGTCTCCCAGGACCAAGCCTAGGCCTAAGATCATACCTCTTTTTTAACTTTGCAATTAAGAATTCAGAGAAAGCGTGATATTTAGATACTTGTGAAGCTTCCTGATCTTCATGAACCTTATTTTGTTGTGAGAGAGGAATTATGGTTGGTTGATTGGAAGAAGAATCCATACTATTAATATCTTCAGTAATTGTCATAGTATTATCATCAAGTTGTTGGTCATTTATCAATAGAGGAGTAGGAACCTGTTGATCATTGCTAGGTCTCTGAAGAATTTGTAGTGGTGGATTTCTTTTATACTGACCTTGATTTTGGTTTTGAGGTCTAGTAATTGTTTGTTGTATTGTCCTGGGTTGGGTCTCAATCTTTGAAATCCTATTTGATAGGTTTCTAAGAAGAGATGTTATTTCATCTATTTTTGAGTCTTCTGATTTAGTCTTAGAGGAACTAGAGGCTTCTTGAACAGATTTGAGTTTTCTTTGGGCCTTTTCTTCCTTAAGTTTTAAAGAAGTTGAGGCTGCCCTATTTGCTTCTACTTCTATAGTGTTTGTTTTCATATCTTCAAGAGTTCTTGAAGTTCTCTCTCATAGCATAACAACAAAGTCATCATCAAAAGCTTTAGAAAATCTAGACTTAGCTGCTGCTACAGGGGGCTTACAATCAGCAAGCATTTTGTGATAGAGTTTATTGAATCTTTTGATAAAATCTGATACTGGTTCACCGAAGTTCCTTTTAAGCTCTTCAAATTCTTGTTGGCATTATGGCTCAAGTGTTGTCCTTGATGGCAACTCATACAGGTGATAGATCCCAGTACAACAGGTCAGTAGCAGAGATTGATGATCAACTCACAAAGAATGAAGAAAATAAGAAGTACGCACGTGCGCCGTTCAGTAGGTGCAGTCATAGGCTGGGTCCGCAGGTTCTGCATTCAGAACGAGCGGACATGTTTGCGGGATCACAGAAAAAAAGGTGCGGTCCTAAAGTGCACACACTTTCATGCAGAGAAAAGCACACGTGCGGTTTCTTATGTTTAACCCTTGGTATTTAGCCTGTCGGGTCCGTGGTATTGTGTTATTATGGTTTTGGACCGTGGGATTGTGAAAGGCCTAAGGCTATAAAAGAGGAAGGAGATCATTTGGCTAGAATATACTTATGGGTTGAATATCTTAAGGTGAGCTAGATCTGAAATACTAATGATCTCTTAGGAGTAATGTCTAGATCTAAATCAAGGAGAAACATGAGCTTAATAAGGCGAATCTACTTATGGGTCGAGATTAACTTGGTGCATGATCAGATCTATAGATCTGATAGTCTGAGGTATACTTAAAGTCTGAAAATCACCTTTAACCTCAGGACCGCAGGTGCAACACAAGAAAAGTGTGGAGGTACGCAGCATAGCTGAAGGCGCAGGTGCGTAGGTACGCAGCGCAACTGAAGGCGCAGGTGCATAGGTACGCAGCGCAGCAGAAGGCACAGTGCGGAGGTGCGCAAGTCAGACACGAAGAAGGTGCGGAGGTGCGCAGGCAACCCGCAGGTGTAGGTGCGGAGATCCGCAGGCACAGTGACAGTTGAAGTGCAGATATCCGCAGATGCTTATTGGTGAAGTTGCGGACCCTGCTTGAAATTTGCTTTAACTACCTTTGACTATTCTGCAGGGTTCTAGGTGCATATTTGATGTTTGGTTACTGGTATTGAGTTCTGATAGCAGCATGATTGATGACTTAACTTTATGTGATCTGATGGACTAGATCTGGTTGATAACTCACATATTATTCTTGTATTGATATGGTGTTTGGGGTGATCTAGAAGATTGATTGATTGTGTGCTTCAATAATATTAATGGGTCCAGTATGAAAATTGGATGAAACGTGGCCTTTCAGAATATGTGTTGTGCTTCAGGTGTATCCAGTCTGAAAATGTATGAAAAGTGGTACCTAGAGGAGAGATGATTGTAGGCCAGCGCCTACGTACTAGCATCTAAGTTAGTACAAGAGCTAAGGGAAAACTTTGGAGCATTGTAGCAGGTAGCAGCTTACGTACTAGTAAATGGATCGGCTAGTACAAGAACTATGGGGGTGGTAGCTCTCTGCAGGTAGAAGCCTGTGTACTGGTATAATACTGCTCCAGTACAAAAATATTGTAAAAGGATTTTCTTATTAAGAAGAAGATTGAGATGACTTGCAGCAGGTGGTTTTCTCCCACATTGGGTTTCCACCTTATATCATGGTGTTCATGTGTGTGGCTTATGTGTGATGATCTGTTCAATTTTACTGCACCTGTTTATTATTAGTATGCTTGATAATGTACTATTGCACCCATTAAGGATCAACTAACAGAATCATAAGAAGTTATGGAAGTAGCACATATAAATCTGAATATGGAAATGAAAAAGTTTTATTGATATGATAATACTGATTCACCCCCCCCCCCCTCAGTATTATTTCCAACAATTGGTATCAGAGCAGGTCCTTTGGTAGAAGCATGATCGCTTGAAGGAGATCTGTGGAACAATGGGAAAGAATCTTAAGAAGAAAGCACCTAAGAAGAAGAAGACATCTCAGAAGAATTATGACAGTGGGAGAATCGATTGGGGATTAGGTGTAAGAAGCTCTTCAGATTCATAATCACTTCAGAATGAAGATGAACAAGATCTATCAAGTATGAATTTGTTGTCCTCTGGTGATACAGGTATCTATCCATTTGGAAAAGATGAAAGTAATAGCGAAACAACTGAATTTTCCCTTATGGGTGAACAAGAAAGATATCAAATAGAGGCAGAATTTAAAAGGCTAACAAACAAAATTGGAGCTCAAGAAAAAAATTTGAACATAAAGGATGGTGCCTTCAAAGAAGTTGCTACTAGACTAAAGGCTCAACGAGAGTTATTCAAGGACAAATATCAAAAGTTGCAGGATGAATTAACATCTCTAAGAAATGAAGTTATTGAGAAGAACACAACAATCAAGAAGCTCAGAGATCGATCCAGTTATTATGAAAGTCTTGAAGCTATGACCCTCTCACTAAAGGAAGAACTTGAAGAAACAAAGAAGCAGAATAAAGATCTACTCCAAGCTATTGAAAAACAGGAAAACTAAGTTATCAGCTTAAAATCTCAGCTGGAATGTGCCTTCAGAATTCGTCAAATGCAGGAGGATGTGAGAGAAGAACAAGAAAAGGAGATTCTTAAACTAAGGCAACAAATGGAAGAGGAAAGAAAGTCTGAAGAAATGTTGAAGAAGCAATGTTTGGAAAAGGAATATCAACTTCAGGTTGAGGTAAATATCTTGAAAGGTAAATTAGAAGAAAAAGATAAGCTCTTACGTTTTCAAGATAGTACTAAAGTGTTGGATGATATTCTTAATAGTCAAAGGTCTCCTGCTATCAAAACTGGTCTTGGTTTTCATGAAACTGTTGAAGGTGAATCTAGTAAGACAAGGGACTCTAATGCAAAATCTGAAATCCTCAAAAAGGAGATGGAAAGTCAATCTCATCATCAAGCAAGGAAAGAAATTCTTCAAAGAAAATCCTTTACTCCTCCTATGAATAACGTTGAATATTATGTATGTCATAATCTTGGACATGTTGCAGCCAGATGTAGAAGAAGAAGGGTTCAAGACCATCATGTAGAAAGATCATCACATTCAAGGTACTTTAATGGATATTGCCTTGCTTGCAATATGTTTGGTCACAAAGCTGCTGATTGCTACAGGAGAAATATGAAACATGTAAGATGTTATGCATGTAACAAGCTTGGACATATAGCAAAGGAATGCAGGAACAAAGGACGGACATCACACCAAAAGGAGAAAACTTCATCACACTTGAAGATATGGAAGAAGAAGGACATTCACTCAGAAAAATGTACTGAGACACAGCACGGCACAGACATAATAGACTCAGAGGGAGCTGAAGGTGTAAAACTACAGTGTCCTGAATCTCATATGCAAGCTTCTTAAAGGGAAGTCGCATATATACGCGAGTTAGACACTGCAAAGTCGCATATATGTTAGTCTGAGGAAAAGCAATGGGGACAGGTGATGAGCCCTAAATTTGGTAACATTTTGGGCTCATTGGGCCTAACTACCCTTGCTCAATCCTTCATTTTTCATAACTTATGCATCATATTTTAGTATGTTTGTGTCATTTGTACGAATAAGGGTAGTCACTATTCCTAGGTGACTAACACGTGCTCATTTCAGGATTTTTGACACATGTTGGAGCAAAACCGAGCAGAAAAGGGCTAGGAGACAGCCAAGCTGGGGTTGAGGATTCGTAGGGGGGTTTTCCACGGCATTAAATAGCCTTCCTCGGGATCTTCACCCCCAACTCCGAGCTCCAAAAGCCACCAAAACCGGATCTAGAAGGCAGCCAAACAGATTTTGTGGAAGCAGTTGTTCACTCCCAGTTTGGTCAGCCAACTCCCCTAGATTTAGGAGGCCAGCTTGGGGCCTTGTGATGTATAAATGATAAGGCTTCAGCCTTCGAAAAGGACTTTTGCAAAAACTTTTGCACATTCTGCACTACGAGCTGCCAGCTCTGTTTTTGTTCTTTTGTAGCCATCATTGGCATACCTCTTGACTTATGATTATTATTTTTTAATGAGAAGCAGTTAGATTTGATCTCAGCTCTGAGTTTCTAGAGGAGCCATAGCTCTCGGGGTTGGGCCCAACCTGAGAGCCTAGGGCCTCCTTCTTTGTATTGATATCTTTCCTTTCAGCATTATGATTTTCTTTGCATGCATTTGAAACGCAATTTGTTGAGTTAGATTTCGTTGTGTGGTTAAGTAGGTCATTGTTGAAGAATAGAGTTGTTTCAGACGTCTAGAATAGAGTAATGAGATAAGAAGTGATAAAAGCTCCAGAAAAGGGTTGCCTGCACTCTCATTTTCACCTCTTCCTAGGGGCTGGAATTGCAGACAGTGCTGCCCAACAAAAACACTAGTTTGCTTACCCATGCAATCTTCGGTGAAGTGTTTTCATTTGTAGGAGTTATTCATGCATTCAGACCTCTTGGGATGTTTCTTTGCTTCAGTACTGTACGTGGTTCTCTTTAGAAATAACGTTGTTGTTCATTGGTTTCATTAACAGTTAGGATAGATTAGTTAATATTTTGATTATGTGCAGGACGTGGTTGATTTGGTTAAGTTTACACTGTGCGGTGCATCTCCATCACTCTCTCGTCCATCTAAGCTTCGTCCAGGCCAACTGCTCATCTCCAAGTTAGATCCCTTGTCTCACAACTACTCTTTTGCCCACGTCACCCTACCTTCTTGGCCTCCCATTTCCTCTGCCCTCTTTAAGACAAGCTAGCTTTCCACACCCTCTCATCACTTCATCTCTCTGTCACTAAGTCGTTACAAACCCCTATCCTACCTCCCTATCCATTCATGCATCCTCTTTCACTCACCCGTCATCCAAAATCCAATTGTAGAACATCCTGTAGAAATTTCTGAACATCCTATAGAAATTCTAAAACATCCTGTAGAACCCCTGCAGACTTCCTGTAGAAGCTCACAAATGAGGTTTCTTGATATCCAAACTTTGTGAAACTCTCTGGAAGGGTGTTAGGGACTCCTTAGACCCTCTCTGAACCTTCCTGACCTCTTCCAGGCATTTCTCCCCCTTGATCCACCTCTGCACAGTAAAAAGCCAGTTAAAAGAACATGCATGATAATTCTAATAACTTATTCAAAAATACAAAAAGATGTTTTCTTCAGGTAGAAGTAGTCTAGCCACATGTATTTTACCTTCATAGAAGTAATGGCTTCTCTTTCAGTAGTTTGCATGCTCTCCTTTGCGTCAGTAGGACTAGCTGGTAGAATTAGGGTTTGCTAGGGTTTGCGTTTCTTTTGTACTTTCAGTTTCCTTTTTGCAATTAGATTAGCTTCCTTCGAGTTAGCTTTCATCCATCAATTAAAAAGCTTCTTCTAAGAGCTCATAGAAGTTGGCTTAAGCTCCTAGCAGACTTGTGCCACCTGACCAAGTGACAGCTGCGGCAAGAGCTAGTACTTGTGCATACAGCACCGTCGCTTCCAAGTTTGTTACGAACTACCGGGTTGATAAAATTAAAGAAGGGAGTCCCAGGAGTTGTAGCATTGTTGCTACAATACTGGAGCCCACCATCTTTTTGGCACCGTTGCCGAGGAAACGTCAGAGTATTGGTGATTGTTGCTTTTCTTATATTTTCCTACTCTCGCCTTTTGCTAAGTAGTTTATTTCATTTCCATTCTGCAATTTCCTTTCCGCAAAAGCAGCATAGACATTTCCTGCTTTCATAGATTAGCATTTCAATTCAGCAATTTCATTTCTGCAAGCGTAGATTAGCATTTCAATTCCGCAAGCGTAGCCTAGCATTTCATTCCTGCAATTTCATTTGAGCAAAATAGATTAGTTCTTTCATGCTTTCATTTCAATTCCGCATTTCCATTTCAGCAAGATAGTTAGTTGCAGTTCAATCTATTTTAGTTTTGCAGGTACCAAAAAAAAGAACAAAAGCAATCAAAAGTCTTTCCATTTCATGCCTCGTAGAAATCGAGATAAAACAGGCAAATTCTTACCCAACACCCCCACCACGTCACTGAGTCACCCTTCTCTCTTCTTTGGTGACAGTGATCCAGAAGAACCTATAGGCGAGCCTCCTGAGATATACGAAGATCCTATAACAGAAGAAAAGTTAGAGAACACTCCATCTGAAGCCATGGTTGACAATAGAAGAGAAGATGAGAGAATAGAAGGTGCCTTTCCCATCCGAGAGACCAATGGAGACATGAAAATGAAAAACATAAGCCCCTCCGCTTTACCTCACTTCCATGGACTAACTATTGAAGACCCTGATACCTTCCTATTTGAGTTTTTCGTCCTTTGTCGAACCTATGACTATACTGAAGATGAGAAAAAACTAAAACTCTTCCCCTCTACCCTTAAGGATGCAGCATTATGCTGGTTCATGGGCTTACCTGGGAACAGTATCACCACTTGGGCTCACATGCAGCAAGTTTTCAATACCAAATACCGAGACTACTGTAGGTCCAAGGAAGCCAAGGGAGAAATCTTTCGGATGACCATGGGGAATGATGAGTCTTTAGAAGATTACGAGGAAAGGTTCCAACTTAGCTATAAATGGGCCAGGTGCGCACTTGACCCTGAATCTCTCAAGTTGGTCCTGTTAGCTCTGCTACAAGACAAGGATTCCATATGGTCGGAGGCCGATTTGGTTTGCTTGGTTGTGCCCAAAAGGATTCATGCATGCTGTTCAAATCTTCAAAGTTTGGTTAATGGCCCTCCACTGATCAAGGCTATCGCAAAGGAAAGCCCTTGGGAAAGCGGAAATAATCTATCAGGTGGCCAAAAGCACTCCAAAACAATCAAAAATCAAAAGCGCAGGCCTAGCAGTTCAAATGAGCGACAGTCGTTCGATCTGGCCGATCAACGGTCCAGATCGCGTCGGCCTATCGCAATCGGAGGAGGCGGGTAGTGGTAGCGACATAAGATTTCGCCGATGAGCGATCGCCGATATCGCATCGGCATATCGCAGTGGAGGACTTACAAAGGGGGAGATGCAATCGCCGATGGGCCGGACCAGACATCCATACAACGCTGCATTTTATATTATATCGGGTCCGCGACGATATCGCTATCGGCCGGGGCTTTTAACATATGTATGTTTGCGATGCGATAACCCAGACCCGATGGCGCTATAAGTTATCTTTAATGAATTATCAGGTCCGGGGTGATTTCGCTTTTGGCATTTCGCTATCGGCAAAACCAAAGGGGCGGGCCTTTACCATTAGTTATGTGCCGATGCGATGGGCCGAACCCGATATCATTCAGCACTCCATTTTATAAACTTTCAAGCCCGCGCGGAGGCCATTTTCATTAATATTGGGCGCGTTTTCTGTGAATTTTTCAAATTTCAAGGAACAGAGGATCGACCGGCTACTATACGCGACTGCAATTAATTCACAACATGGCCGCATGGAAAGAGGACATGCCTTGGGCAGATAGCAGCAATTATCAGTCATGGACTTCGTCCATATTACATGCCACCTGCTCCAAGGAGGACAGCAGAGCACCAGAGAGGGTCAAATCCATTTAAACACAGCCAGATATGTACCAGAGGCCCATTTCTAAATGTAAATGCGGTTGGTGACCATTTATGGGCTCCTCCACGCATAACTTAGAAGAGCAATCTTGTAAACCAATTGTATATATACCCAGAACAGAGATGTAATGGAATGATGAGTGTTTGATGAATGAGAGCCTATTGTAGCCCTTTAACTTCTGGAGACTGTTAATACTATGAGACCTGCAGCTTCTGGTCTTGATTTCCATTAATACAAGCTTCTTTTGCTGTCACCTACTCACTTTTCACTTCTGCTTCTTGTTCTAGGCTGTGCTTGCTTCCATTTGTTGATGTGCTGTTAATGTTTGATATCAGAGGGGCTGTCATCCCACCCCTGTATTATGATTTAGTGGCTCATTGAAATTGTTTGCAGGTGGTTGTTGTTCAAATAGCAGAGAGCTGTCATCCTCACTGTCTATTGAATAATAGTCGTGCAGATCCTCTAACTGATTGCAGCTGGCCATCACAGAGCTCTGTGCATCTGCTGGTGCAATCAGTCTTCTCCATTATCACCTTTACCTTAAACCGTGAGTAGTTGGTGGTTGAAAGCCTCGTAGTTTGGGGGTCTTCACCCATGCCTGGGGTAAATCATAGTAGGAGTGGTTATCTGGCTTAAAGGTGCTGCACATCTTCCATTTATCCATCATTTTATCCAACAAAAACTGTTGAATTTTTAATGTTCCTGAGCATCACTGATTTACAACCTAGGTGAGTTTCTTGGGGTGATAACATTAATTGGCGCCGTTGCCGGGGAAGGGAGAATCGAAGCTCAGCTTCCCTGGGAGAACGACACAGCTTCAAACTTTGATGACAGACAAAGTTTTGAACACAAATTTCGGTTGTAATCATCTGTCTGGCGACTCCACCGGGGAAGACCATCCTTTGGCGACTCCACATCGAAGTTCTGGCGCAGTTTGTGAGGCATACTAGAAGAAATCCGCAGAAGTCTCCAGTTGTTCCAGTACCTGACCCTGAAAAGATTGTTAACCCGAAGAAAACATCGCGTAAAGGAGCATCAGGATCAGGTAAGCCCGAGAAATCTAATTTATCTCTGTATGAGGAGTTTTTAGTTGAAGATACACAGTCTGAAGATTTAGAGCCTAGTACTATTAAGGGAGAAATACATACAGAGATTCATAAAGCTCCTTCTCCATTTAGTTCCCATTTGAATCTGAGTCCGAAGAAAGTTTCCCATACTGTCCAAAACATCCCAATATCATTCCCATCCATTACATTATCTCCTACTGCTCCATCTGTTAGTATTCTTCCGCATATTCCAAACATGGCAGGACAGCAAGCACCTACTAGGATTGAAAGGATTGTTGCTGCTAGATATGGACCTTTGATATTGCCTACACCTTTAAATGCCATGCCTACAGGAGAATATCAAAAATATATGCCCAAATTTACTGGAACAGAAGGAGTTACAGCAGAAGAACATCTTGAAGCTTTTTATAGTTATGCTGATAATTTAGACATAAGTGAGAATGATGTATGGATGAGAGTTTTTGTTCAGAGTCTTGATGGAGAGGCTAGGAAGTGGTTTAGAGAACTACCCCAGAGATCTATAACAGATATAGAAGCATTAGATGATGCATTTTTGAAGCAATGGGGAGATAAGAAGGACTTGTTGTATTATCATACAGAGTTTGGAAACTTGAAAAGAGAAAAGGGTGAGTCTTTGCCTGACTTCAATAAAAGATTTAATAGAATGTATAGTAAAATACCAGCTGAGGTAAAGCCTACCCCTACTGCTGCCAAACTTACATATGCCAATGCTTTTGATTCTGACTTTTGCTTATTATTGAGAGAAAGACGATGTGTTACGCTGGGTGATATGCAAGAGGCAGCCTTGGAGGTGGAATCAAATATTATAGCAGCAGAAAAGTTAAAGAGCCAAGGTGACAGAAGAAGGCCGAGAGGTGAAGCTTCTTCTTCCACTGCGTCGACTTCCGAACCTAAGTTAGACAAAATGACCAAAATGATAGAGTCATTGGCTGCTGAAATTTCTAAGTTAAAGGTTGATCAGACTTCAGGAAAAGCAAGGCAGCAAAACACATTTGTCCCAAGAAATCCAAACATATTCAGAAAAGCAAATGAGCAGCTACAGATTATGCAAAGGGGTGAAGAAGCAAGAGAAGATCATAAAGTTAAAGCTCCCTTTCAGAATGCAGTCATGGAGGGGGAACAATATGAAGAAGATGAAGATGAGATTCACTGCTTGGAGGATAAAGGTAATGCTGCATTTTTAACATTGGCTGAATATGAAGAATCATTGCTGCAAGAGCAAAACAGTCAAAGGTGGGACAGTGGTGCCGTTCTGCAATCCGGTGAGCAGCGGCAAAGATATAATCTAAGATCCAATGCAAAGGAGGTAAAGGAAAATACTACGCAAGAAGCAGCTGCTCAAGCAGTACCACAGAACAGCAGGCAAAGAAGACCAGCAGCTGATCTTGTCACCCTCAAGGCCCCGGCTCAAGAGGTAAAAACTACTGAAAAATCATTCTCGTCTTTCAGTTTTGAGTCAGAAGTTCAGAAGCTGAAAATAGCCGTCCCTCTGGCTGAGTTGGTCAAGAGCGAATTGTTTAGAAAGCCCATCCTTGAAGCCCTTGAGCTAGAGCCTAACCAATCCTCCATTGACTCTGTCAATTTGCAAGACGACAAGCCTGCTATTGTGCTTAGCCCCATGATTGAACCTGCAGATGATACTTCTCCATCTTTCTATGTTTCATTAACCATCCACAATAAAATCCTCCACAATTGCCTGCTAGACACAGGGGCCAGTCACAATTTAATGCCTAAAACTGTCATGGAAGAGCTAGGCCTTGATATCACTAGACCCTATCATGATTTGTTCTCGTTCGATTCAAGGAAGGTGAAATGCCTTGGATTAATTAAGGATCTGGCTATTTCCCTAACCCAGTTGCCCATGAAAAGTATGATGATGGATATAGTGGTGGCCGACGTTCCTCCTAAGTTTGGTATGCTGTTGTCTAGAGGGTGGATTAAGAGACTAGGAGGGACATTGCAGAATGATCTATCTTATGCAACTATTCCAGTGTTTGGAGGAGAAAGCAGGAGGTTGTATAGAGAAGCGCAGCTGGCATTTGTTATTAGTGATGAGAAGAATCCTACAAACCATCCCATATATGCAGTGGACACTGACTTTGGAGCTTGCATCCTCCAAATAGAAGAATCTCAGAAGGCTGCATTGCATATTCGGAAACCAACAGCTCAGGCTGAGCATGATACGAGTGGTCAGATTTGGGAAATGTTTTTTGATGGAGCATGTACCAAGGAGACTGTAGGAGCAGGGGTGGTGCTAGTATCTCCACAACAAGAAACAGTTCAGTTATCCCTAAAGCTGATTTTTCAGGTGACAAACAACATAGCAGAATATGAAGCACTGTTGTTGGGCCTTCATGAAGCCAAAGATAGAGGGATAAAAAATTTGAAGGTATTTGGAGATGATGACCTGATAATTCAGCAAGTAAACAGAACGTTCCAAGCAAAGCATCCAAGGCTGAAAGCTTATAGAGATGAGGTATGGAGGGTCAAAGAGCTCTTTGATTTTTTCTGTATTTCATATATTCCTAGAGCCCAAAATCAGCTTGCTGATTCCCTTGCTGTCTCTGCTAGTTTATTCATCCCTCCATTGCCTCCCAGACTAGTTTATGAGGTACAAATGAAGTATAGACCCTCTGTGCCTGATAATGTCCACCATTGGAAAGTTTTTGATGATGATGATGAGTTAAGTAGGTTCCTTCAAGTCATTGATGAGTTCTCTGAAATGCAAATTGACCAGAATAATGATGCTTTGTTAGAAGATCACAAATCCCAGTTTAGAAATAAAATTGGCAAGAATAGCATAGTTCAGCTTCCTAGTAATCATATTCCTAAGGGTCTAATTCCTCTTGAGAGATTGTTTGACAACAATGATGTGCCTTACAAAGCTGCCCAAAAAGAAGATCAGTCTCAAGTTTGCAAGCATAATATAGGAGGTCCAGGGCAGCCCAAATTCATAAATCTATCCACTAGCCTATCTGCTGATCAGAGTGCTGAATATTGCAAATTAATGAGACAGTTTGCTGATGTGTTCGCTTGGGAGTACAGTGATCTGAAAACATATGACAGAAGTATAATACAGCATAAGATTCCACTTGAGAAAGACACTATTCCTTTCAAACAGAAGCTGAGGCCAATGAATCCTATGCTCCTTCCTCTGGTTGAGAAAGAAATTAAAAAGTTGCTGGCTGCTAAGATTATAGTGCCTCTCAGATATTCTAAATGGGTGGCCAATCTGGTTGTTGTGAGGAAGAAGAATGGAGAAATCAGACTATGCGTTGATTTCAGGAATCTAAATAAGTGCTCCAAAAAGGATAATTACCCCTTGCCCAAAATGGAGCATTTGTTGCAGCAAGTCTCAGGCGCCAAAGTGATGTCTTTCATAGATGGGTTTTCAGGCTTCAATCAAATCGTTGTTCATCCAGATGATCAAGAAAAGACAGCATTTACCACTCCTTGGGGCACGTTCATGTATGCAAAAATGCCATTTGGGCTAATGAATGTTGGAGCCACCTTTCAGCGTGCAATGGATATTTCTTTTGTGGGAGAAAAGGATAAATTCGTGCTGATATATCTTGATGACATAACTGTTTATTCTGGCAGCCACCATGATCATTTACAGCATTTGAGAAAGGTGTTTTTGAAGTGCAGAAGGTTTGGGATTTCACTCAATCCCAAAAAATCTCATTTCGCTTTAGAAGAAGGCAAACTGTTGGGGCATGTAGTGTCTGCTGCAGGTGTTCAGATTGACCCAGAAAGAGTCAAAGCAATTCAGTCCTTGACTCTTCCACGATCAAAGAAAGATATACAGTCTTTTCTTGGCAAAATCAACTTTGTAAGGAGGTTTATTCCTAATTTTGCAGAGCTAGTCAAGCACATAACCTCCATGTTAAAAAAAGGAGCAGAGGTGAAGTGGACTGATGCGGCCAGAAGATCTTTTGAGTCCATTAAGATGGCTATTGTGGAAGCTCCCACTTTAATAAGCCCTGATTATAGCAAGGAGTTTCACCTGTTTTCATTTGCCTCCAAGGATACCATTGCAGCTGTCCTGTTGCAGCAAGATGAAGCAGGTCAAGAGCATCCAATTGCCTTTTTCAGCAAAAATCTAAGGGATGCTGAACTAAGGTATGATATTATTGAAAAGCAGGCTTATGCGCTTATCAAATCTTTAAAGGCTTTCAGAGTATACATATTGCATTCCAAAATAGTTGCATATGTCCCTTCTGCCGCAATAAAGGATGTTTTAACACAGCCTGATGCCGATGGAAGAAGAGCGAAGTGGATTGCAAAAACAATAGAATTCAACATAGAGCTGAAGCCCACCAAGCTGGTAAGAGGTCAGGGGCTTGCTAAGCTGTTGGCTGAAGAAAATTGCAGATCTCTCGACATTGATTTCTTGTTCAATGTAGCAGAAATTGGCCAAATAGAAGAACATGAAACAACCGAAGCGCAGAAAGGACAGTCGGTGGCCGAGAACCTAGCTTCATGTAGCTGGTATACTGCAATAATAAATTTCCTGCTAAATTTAGAAGTTCCTTCAGAATTTTCGCAAAGACAAGCAAGAACGCTGAAGCTCAAAGCAACCAAATACTGTATCAATGATAGCTTGCTTTATTGGAAAGATCCATCTGGAGTGTTTTTAAGATGCCTGGATAAACAGCAGTCAATAGAAGCTATGCAGCAGTTCCATGACAGCATGTGTGGGGGACATCATTATTGGAGAACTACAGCCCAAAAGATTCTCAGAGCCGGGTATTATTGGCCCTTTTTATTTTCTGATGTATTTGCTTTTGTTAAATCTTGTGACAGGTGCCAGAGATTTGAAGGTAAGCAGCAGTTGAAATCCCTGCCCCTAAAGCCAATCATTGCAAAAGGACCTTTTCAGCAGTGGGGCTTGGATTTCATTGGTGAAATCAACCCACATTCCAGTGGCCAGCACAGATGGATATTAGTCGCCACTGATTATTTTACAAAATGGATCGAAGCAATCCCAACAAGGAAGGCTGATCATAATATGGTAATGAAATTTTTATCAGAAAACATTTTCAGCAGATTTGGTTGCCCACATAAGCTTATAACAGATAATGCAGCAGCCTTCAAGGCAAAAGAGTTGGTGGAAATGTGTGATTCAATGGGCATTAAACTTGTGCATTCCACCCCCTATTACCCCCAAGGTAATGGTCTAGCAGAATCCTCTAATAAAAGTCTGATCAGGATTATAAAGAAGCTGTTAGAAGAAAATAAGAAGAATTGGGATGCCAAACTCAAATATGCACTTTGGGCAGACAGAGTGACTATCAAAAGATCCACAGGTTGCTCTCCCTTCAAGCTGGTATATGGTACTGATGCTATTTTTCCAATTCAACTTACCCTCCCCGTGGCAAAGCTGCTCCAAACAGCACAGAATGAAGAAGATGATATGGCCAATAGAATCACTGATTTAACCGAACTATACCAGATCAGAGAGCAGCTGATTGAAAAGGCTACAGCACATCAACAGAAGGTCAAGGAAGCCTTTGACAAGAAGACAAAAGGAAACAATTTCCAGGTTGGGGATTTGGTCATGAAGTGGGATGCCTTTAAAGAAAAGAAAGGCAATCATGGGAAGTTTGATGCTCTCTGGACAGGTCCTTTCATCATTTCACAGATTCAAGGGAACAATACCTTCATATTGAAGGGTAAAGGAGGAGAACCAGTCTTTGATGGCCCAGTTAATGGGCGGTTTCTAAAAAATTATGTGATTTAAGGTCTTTTGGCCTTAAAAGCTGTAAATATTTTGTTTTTATCAGTTTTATTATAGCTATAATAGACTCCATGCCCAATGGAATACTAGGAATTTTGGCTAATTTGTTTGTCGCTGGAAAGGCATTAATCTGCAGTTCTTGAGACCTCTCAGGGAGGATCTCATCCCCGGAAGGAGCCAGTGTTAGCTCTGCTACAAGACAAGGATTCCATATGGTCGGAGGCCGATTTGGTTTGCTTGGTTGTGCCCAAAAGGATTCATGCATGCTGTTCAAATCTTCAAAGTTTGGTTAATGGCCCTCCACTGATCAAGGCTATCGCAAAGGAAAGCCCTTGGGAAAGCGGAAATAATCTATCAGGTGGCCAAAAGCACTCCAAAACAATCAAAAATCAAAAGCGCAGACCTAGCAGTTCAAATGAGCGACAGCCGTTCGATCTGGCCGATCAACGGTCCAGATCGCGTCGGCCTATCGCAATCGGAGGAGGCGGGTAGTGGTAACGACATAAGATTTCGCCGATGAGCGATCGCCGATATCGCATCGGCATATCGCAGTGGAGGACTTACAAAGGGGGAGATGCAATCGCCGATGGGCCGGACCAGACATCCATACAACGCTGCATTTTATATTATATCGGGTCCGCGACGATATCGCTATCGGCCGGGGCTTTTAACATATGTATGTTTGCGATGCGCTAACCCAGACTCGATGGCGCTATAAGTTATCTTTAATGAATTATCAGGTCCGGGGTGATTTCGCTTTTGGCATTTCGCTATCGGCAAAACCAAAGGGGCGGGTCTTTACCATTAGTTATGTGCCGATGCGATGGGCCGAACCCGATATCATTCAGCACTCCATTTTATAAACTTTCAAGCCCGCGCGGAGGCCATTTTCATTAATATTGGGCGCGTTTTCTGTGAATTTTTCAAATTTCAAGGAACAGAGGATCGACCGGCTACTATACGCGACTGCAATTAATTCACAACATGGCCGCATGGAAAGAGGACATGCCTTGGGCAGATAGCAGCAATTATCAGTCATGGACTTCGTCCATATTACATGCCACCTGCTCCAAGGAGGACAGCAGAGCACCAGAGAGGGTCAAATCCATTTAAACACAGCCAGATATGTACCAGAGGCCCATTTCTAAATGTAAATGCGGTTGGTGACCATTTATGGGCTCCTCCACGCATAACTTAGAAGAGCAATCTTGTAAACCAATTGTATATATACCCAGAACAGAGATGTAATGGAATGATGAGTGTTTGATGAATGAGAGCCTATTGTAGCCCTTTAACTTCTGGAGACTGTTAATACTATGAGACCTGCAGCTTCTGGTCTTGATTTCCATTAATACAAGCTTCTTTTGCTGTCACCTGCTCTCTTTTCACTTCTGCTTCTTGTTCTAGGCTGTGCTTGCTTCCATTTGTTGATGTGCTGTTAATGTTTGATATCAGAGGGGCTGTCATCCCACCCCTGTATTATGATTTAGTGGCTCATTGAAATTGTTTGCAGGTGGTTGTTGTTCAAATAGCAGAGAGCTGTCATCCTCACTGTCTATTGAATAATAGTCGTGCAGATCCTCTAACTGATTGCAGCTGGCCATCACAGAGCTCTGTGCATCTGCTGGTGCAATCAGTCTTCTCCATTATCACCTTTACCTTAAACCGTGAGTAGTTGGTGGTTGAAAGCCTCGTAGTTTGGGGGTCTTCACCCATGCCTGGGGTAAATCATAGTAGGAGTGGTTATCTGGCTTAAAGGTGCTGCACATCTTCCATTTATCCATCATTTTATCCAACAAAAACTGTTGAATTTTTAATGTTCCTGAGCATCACTGATTTACAACCTAGGTGAGTTTCTTGGGGTGATAACAGGTCCTGCTCCGAGGAGTCCCTGAAGACCTTCTAGATACCCTTCACATGCTAGCTGGAGGAGATATTTACCAACTACCTTATGAGGATATAAAGACTGTGTTTAGGAACCACTCTATGGTAGCCCGGAAAAGAGGTAGAGGAAACCCCCTCTCAACTAGTATTCCTTTCTCCAAACATGAGTTTGCAAATCAGTTAGAGGACCTCAAGAGTGAGGTGAGACAGACCATTGCCATGCAACTTGATACATTCCGAATCCAGCAGAAGAAAGAGGAAGCTGAGAGGGTTTTGGCTATCTTCTACCCTAGGTGTACAAGGAAGCACCCTAAGAACGAGTGCCCATTACATTCGGTAGAGGTATGTTTCATTTGTGAGGAGGACCACCCCACAAACCAATGCCCAACCTTACCTGGGCTTAAAGCCATGTACCAAGGAACGGAGGTGCCCACTGAACCTCTCTATTTCCTCAACCAAAGGAGGCCACATGGACTGAGACCCTACCAACAGGGGATGCAAGGGACATCCCAAGCTTATTATAGCCCCAACCAATCTGCTCCTATGCCTTCCTGGGGTCCCCCTGCTCATCCTTCCTGGTCTGTACCTCCCCCATGGTCTTACCCACCTCAGTACCATACTCAGCCCACTACTCATTCGTTTCACTCACATGCCCAGCCACAGCCTCAGTGGAATGCACCTCAACCGGGGTGGAGGCCCCAGTACAATACTCCTCCCGCCATTTTGCCTCCACCACCATCTCAACCACAACCATTACCTCTTGCTCCTCCAAGACAACCCCAAATTCCTGCTCAACCAAACCCGAATCCCAACAACCGACAGGCCCAGCAGGTATATATTGGGGAAACAACATGCCCTACCTATGCTGTGGAGATCCAGGAGATCAACCTGCGATCTGAGAAGACTCTTCCGGATCGCCAACCTCCTCCCCCAGAGGACGAGGAAGATAAACAGGAAAGTGAACCAAAAGCCATTCCACCCTTTCCTGAGAGACTAATAGCAACCACACAACCCAACCCAAAGGAGGATGAGCTTCTAGGAGAACTCAAACAGTTGTGTGTGAGAATACCACTTCTCCAGGCCATCAAAGATGTACTGATATACAACAAACTGGTTAAGGAAAAGTGTTTCAGACACCCAGGCGGGCGAAAAAGAGAAGCCTCAACCATCAACGTCATAGGACAACTGTCTGATCTTATGTTGGGGCAAGTAATCTGCCCAAAGTATTTGCATCTTGGGAGTCCTGTAGTTGATGTCCACATCAATGGCACCATCATACCCCACACGTTGATTGATCTAGGGGCTACCATTAATGTGATGACCAGAGATACCATGCTCAAACTCAACCTTCAGGGTTCCTTGAGAAAGACCTCGATAGTCCTGCAACTAGCAGATCACTCCACCGTGACTCCCGAAGGGATTGTAGAGGATGTCTTGGTCTCTGTTGACTCTTGGGAGTACCCTACAGACTTCTTGGTTCTTCAACCAAAGGCAAAGCTTACTGGATACCCCCTTATTTTGGGAAGGCCTTGGTTAGCCACTGCGAATGCTTACATAAGCTGTTGTGCAGGAAACATGACCATCAAAAATGGTCCTATGTCCAAGCAGCTAGTCCTATATCCTCCTGCCCAACCTCTATTAGAGCATGACTTACCACTTTGGTTGGAAGAAGGGGAAGAGGATGAGGTGTACTCTGCACCCTTGTGCACCTTAGAAACCACCAAGGGAGGTCCTCAAACCAAGGATGATTTGATTGAGACCTTGATTCAGAATCCACCTCCCAGTGCATCGTCCTTAGAGAAATTGGTGAAGGATACCCGAGCCAGCACCTTAGCGGACCTTTGTGTGACCAATCCAACCACTCCCAGAGTCAAAAATGTGGAGTTTGGCCCCGAGAGAACGTTAAAGATCAGCTCCTCCCTATCTCCTTCCCAGGAAAAGGAGCTATGTAGCCTGTTGGCCAGTCATCTAGATGCTTTTGCTTGGAGCTATAAGGAGATGAAAGGAGTCCATCCTTTGGTCTATACCCATCACATCTACATCAAAGAAGATTGTAAACCGGTCAGGCAACCCCAAAGGAGAATGAATCCAGCCCTTAAGGACATCGTCAAGGAAGAATTGCAAAAACTGTTGGATGCAGGATTCATTTACCCCATCTCGGATAGCGAGTGGGTGTCCCCTCTGGTGTTGGTTCCCAAGAAAAACGGGAAGTGGAGAATCTGTGTGGACTACCGAGAACTGAACAAAGCCACCAAGAAAGACCACTTTCCTCTACCCTTCATAGATCAAGTGTTGGATGGACTGGCGGGAAAGAAGTTTTTCTCTTTCCTAGATGGGTTTAGCGGGTATAATCAAATCCAAATCAGCCCGGAAGACCAAGATAAGACCACCTTCACTTGTCCTTGGGGTACCTTTGCTTACCGAGTTCTTCCCTTTGGACTATGCAACGCTCCTGCCACCTTCCAGAGAGCCGTCTTGAGCATCTTTTCTGAGTTGGTCCATGACTCGGTGGAAATCTATATGGATGAATTCACTCCTTATGGTTCCAACTTCCAGGAAGCATTGTCCAATCTGGGAAAAGTCCTAACCAGGTGCAATTAGATGAACCTGTCCCTTAGTCCTGAAAAATGTGAGTTCTTGATGACTAAAGGAACCGTGCTAGGACATACCATTTCTCGCCAAGGGTTACAGGTGGATCCTAACAAAATTGCTCTCATCAAAAAGGTTCCACCTCCTCAAAAGGTAAGAGATGTTCGAAGTTTCTTAGGTTTAGCAGGGTATTATAGGAGATTCATTAAAGACTTCAGTAAGCTAGCCTTGCCATTGTTTGGCCTCTTGGCAAAAGATGTTGAGTTTAAATGGACTGACGATTGTCAAAAGGCTCTGAATGAATTAAAGGATAAGTTGGTGTCTACCCCAATTTTGAGAGGTCCAAATTGGGCCCTACCTTTCCACATCTACATTGATGCCTCGAACAAAGCCATAGGGGCAGCCTTAGGACAAGTTGAACAAAAACTTCCATACGCCATATACTTTGTCAGCAAAAACTTATGCAAGGCAGAACTGAATTATACTGTAACTGAGAAAGAATTCTTGGCTGTGGTCCATGCACTGAACAAGTTCCGACATTATATCACTGGCTATCAAACATTTGTACATACTGATCATGCTGCGATTAGATATTTAATGAATAAACCAGATGTGAATGCTCATATTATTAGACGGTTACTTTTGTTGCAGCAGTTTGATTTGACTATCGTTGACAAACCAGGTAAAGAAAATGTTGTTGCTGACTTCTTGTCTAGATTGGATTTACCTACAGGTGAGGATGGAACAGTGGATGACCAGATGCCAGATGAACATCTGTTTTCTATCTCAGTACTCTCTCCATGGTTTGCTAATATAGCAAACTACCTTGTCTCAGCACAGTTCCCTCCGCACCTATCCTCAAGAGAGAAGAGCAAAATCGTAAGGAAGAGTGCCTCATTCACTTGGATCGGGGGCAACCTGTTCAAGCTTGGCCCCGATCAGATCTTAAGGCATTGTGTAAGGGAGGAGGAAGTCTTTGATATCCTCCTAACCTGTCATGATGGGCCTTGTGGAGGACATTTTGTAGCCAAAAGAACTGCCTTCAAAATCCTACAAGCAGGCTACTATTGGCCCACGCTTCATCAAGATGTCAGAAGATATATCAGCCAATGTGACCGCTGCCAAAGGATGGGGAAACCGACTCCAAGGGAAGAAATGCCTCTCCAACGTCAAGTGACTCTTAAGCCATTTGAGAAGTGGGGTATGGATTTTTTGGGTCCAGTCAATCCTCCTCCAAGGCAAAGGTCTTACATCATTGTGTGCACAGACTACCTGACAAAGTGGGCAGAAACCAAGGCAATCAAAGCAGCGATAGAAGAAAAGGTGGCCGAGTTCTTAAGAGAAAACATCTTCTACAAATTTGGCTACCCAAGAGAGCTAGTCACCGATCAAGGAAGCCAGTTCACCTCCAACTTAATTGAAGACCTACTCGCTCATCACAAAATCAAGCATAGGACTTCCACCCCCTATCATCCTCAAGCAAATGGGCAGGTGGAAGTCACCAATAGAGCATTGGAAGGGATCTTGACTAAGGTGGTGAGCAGCAGTAGAAAAGATTGGGCAGATTGCCTGGTTGAGGCCACTTGGGCTTACAACACCACTTGGAAGACCACAACCGGCTTCACACCTTATGAGCTGGTCTATGGGAAGAGAGCCTTGTTGTCAATTGAGTTCGAGTACAACACCTTGAGGATGGCAGCTCAGCTAGACCTAGATCTCAGCCATGCCCAACAAGAAAGGTTATTGCAGCTGAATGGGCTGGATGAACACCGAATGCAGGCCCTTCTCCACTCAGAGGTGGTTCAACTTCAGAGGAAGGTATGGCATGACCGGCACCTCAATGACAAGCAATTCCAACCAGGAGATTGGGCACTGGTATACGATTCCAGACATAAGGATTTTAAGGGGAAGCTAAGAACAAGATGGTTGGGACCATATGCAGTGGAGAAGTGTAATGACAATGGGTCTGTTCTTGTTCGTACCATTGATGAGGAATCCATCCCCATGCTCGTCAATGGGCATCGACTAAAGATCTATAGGAAACCTCTTTCAAGGCAAGAATTCATCAAAACTCTGGAAAAATCAGTGCTGGTCATAGAGAAGAGCTCTGCCTCTGTTTTGGGCATACCCTGAACATCTCAAAAAAAAAAAGATCCTTGGGTGAAAACCTTTCTGAGGCTCCCAAGGCAAATGGTAGGGGTGAAAACCTCATTGAGGCGCCCCTGCTGTCTTTCTGAAAATTTTTGAATAAAAAAGACCCTTGGGTGAAAACCTCTCTGAGGCACTCAAGGCAGATGGTAAGGGTGAAAACCTCACTGAGGCGCCCCTGCTGTCTTTCGAAAAAAGAAAAAAAAAAAAAACAAACAAACAAAGAAAGAAAAGGGAAACAGAAAAGAAGGAAGCAGAAACAGGAAAACAGGCTCAAGATTTGACAATTCATGCAGGTTGCAGGTATTCCATGCAGAAAAGGAGGTCTCTCAACTCAAGGACAAGGGTCCCTACTATGCTACCAGGTGACCTCACCAGCACTCCCTCCAGAAACACTCATCTCTTCCAAGGTCTGGGCACGATTTGATCACAGTTTAGCCTTCTACAGGAAGCTACAGGACTTTCTACAGGAAGTTCTGTATTTCTACAGGAAACTTCCTGTAGAATCTTTGGACGGCCTAGGACCGATTGTGTGGAAGAATTTGAAGTTCGAAGTCCAATAAGGAGGCATGCAAACCAATGTTTTTCTCCATCACCCACTGTTGTCGCCTCCTTCTACCACCCCTGCTACCATGCAATGGAAATACCTGCACAGTCAAATCAGAACGTTGGATTCTCAGAAGAAAATTTCTCAAATGGAATAAAGTGTGCAGAGGCCCAATGCACTACTTATCAAAGAAATTCGAGGACCCTGCAATCGTGACCGTGATTCCACCGTTTCGGCATGCACCCGAGGAGGAGAAACGGCTACAGGATATCCTACAGGAATCCTGTAGCAGTTGATCCGGCTAGAGCATACACCATGAAGGCACCTACAACTCATAGAGCGGGCACATGCACCATCCGCAGCCAGGTAATCGGTCTCGTAACCAGCAGCAGTCGGCAAGAAGGAATTCCCGTGCCTGTGCATGAAGCAGCAGCAAGCGGATCCGTCACCCGCGTCTTGAAGCATGAAAATAACGTCGCGGCCGCACAGGTAAGTGCATCACCCTTTTTTTCGTCAAATTACATGAACAATGCTCTAAAATATGTGCAAGTATGGAAATGAATGGGTTGAGCCAATCGGGTAGCCATTCAACTGGCCACCACGACCAGTCCGATGGTCTCGTCCGATTCGGAAAGCGTTGGTTGTGTCAAACAAGACAGGAAATGGACACGTGGGAAGCGTCCAGTCGAGGAGAAGCAGCGATCTAACAGAAATGGCGGCGGTAGATATGCAGGGAATGATTTGGCGTTCAGGAAAACTTACAGTGGAATGATAACAGGAGACGTCGTCCAACGGTCTGGCAGGGACAGCTCACCCCCGCACCACGAGTTCCGCAGGGATTCAAATCCACCGGCTAGATCGCGTATGGCACTCCACTCATTTATCCTCAACCGCTTTGCAGTCAAGTAAGCATCCGAAATTTCCTGAAGACTGTTACTCTGAGTCCTCGGCCTGTTCAAACGTCCGATGGTTGCACAGAAGGCCCAAAACCACTGACGCGCTCTCCAGAACCCGTGCATGACTTCTACAGGAAGCTGCGCTACAGGAAGCTCACCGCTACGGAGGAAATTAATCTATTCACGTCAAAGGTGGCAAGTTGGAATGAGGTAAGCCTGAACCTAGTCCTCCCATGCAATTGGTTCGAAGGGTGGCGAAGTCGACGTCCTAAAAAAGTAGAACTACAGTCTGCGCATGAATTTGCAAGCGTCGTCTTACTTCTGCATGAGAATTGTCATCGTAGTGTATATGCGGGGTTTTCTACAGGATTTGGTTCATAATTGAGCCACTGTCAAGTCTCACCTGTAGATAGTCGTGAATTCACAAACTATGTGCTTGACAGAGGCGTAATTCTGCGCTCTATCTAAGGAAATCCCAAAGGTCCATCTTTTGATACGCGCCAGCCAGCTCCGGCTAACACAGTACGCTTTCACCATGCCGGGTGGGTTCATTAGGAAAGAACCGACAGACTCAAAGAAGCTACGGGAAAACCCTGAGGTGGTAGACCTGTTTTCTCGTGCACGGTGGATGTCGTTCTGCGACAAGCTTCAAGGTTACGATGACGAGGTGGCAGAGGAATTCCTGCAAGCTTTGAAACCAAAATCAAAAACGCTGGCCGTTGTCAATTTCAGAGGTTTGAATCTCAGACTCACCCCACAGTTCATCAGCAGAGTCACTGATCTCCCGATGGGGGTACCGTGGGATAAGGAGGAGAGAAAACTAGGCCAGAAGGCTAAGAAGGAGTTCTTTCTGCCGGAGGAGCAATTCTCAGAGGACAAGAACGGAGTTCGAAGAGCCAGCCTACAGCCGCTCTGGAGTGAGGTCAGCCTCCAAATTATGAAGTATATCACGTGCGAGGGGCGATTCAGCATCATGTATGGATACCATTTCCGGCTGCTCACAGAACTTAGGCACCAAATGGACCTACCCTCAGAAAACAAGTTGAGTATTCCTTACTTCCTCCTGCAGTCCATGACTGAATGTGCAACCAAGTTACGAGAGGGAACACCAGACCAGGTAGCCCATCATGGGCTCATTAAGCTCCTCGTGGAGGATGCACTCCACACATACAATGTTCCTCTCTCGTGGGAAGCCTTTCGAAACTTGACTAAGGATGATGACATCAAAATTTTGGCTGAGGAGCTCACCTCCTCCAGCAGCGAGGAGAAGGAACCAATTCAAACAGAGAAGAAAGGAAAAGGCCAAGAAACCATGGCCAAAGCACCAAAGAAAGAACACAAGGGGAAACAAGAGAAACACCAGGCTGCCAAAACAGAGGATGACAAACCCACATTAACACCCAGGGAGAAAAGGTTACAGAGCAGGGTGGGAAGGACTGAACAAGTCCACGTCAGTGAAGGCACCTCTAAGGCAGCCTCAGCAAAGTCAAAAGACAAAGCACCGTCAACCAAGTAGGCTAAAACGGTGCCACCTGTTTCTACAAGAAAATCAAAAACGGCTTCTACAGGAAGCCAAAATTCAGCCGCTACAAGGCTTTCTACAGGAAGTCCTGAGAAAGGAACGCAGAAGGGGAAGACGACCGAAATCCTTGCTAGGGAGGCAGCAGTTGTGCTGGCCACCCTAAGTACCCCTCCCAAGCCGAAGGAAAAATGAAAGAGGGAGACCCCTCTGTATTTCAAAGCAAGGAGAAGTGTCAGAATCAAAACAGGCAGGCCCCAACCTCCATCCAGCGACCCAATTACCATAGAAGACACCCCTACCTTGCCAAGGGAGAGGTCCCCCTCAAAAATATCAGTCACTTATGAGCGGGGGAGCCCGAAGACGACTGCCTGTAAGGAGAGGATGGAAATATTGGCTTCAAAAACCCCTCTACAGGATGTTGAGGCCGTTCTACAGGAAACATTGGCCAGGCTCAAGGAGACCGACAGAATGGAGGGAGAGGCAGCCACATCACCACCAAGGGAAGATGGAATAGAGCCACCGAGGGAAGAAGAGGTAGAGCATATTCCAGAACCTAGTCCCCAGCCAATCTTGAGCTCGTACTATAACTTTTTGGAGGCTGGAAAAATTATTCCACAGAAATTCACAGTGCCGCTTTTCTTTGCGTTGGAGGAAGAAAGAGTGAGAACCCACACGTGGATGAGGATAGCTAAATCTAAAGGAGTGGTAGATATAGGCCCCTTGGAGGAATAACTCAAGGAGGCACGAAGAGAATTATCCATGGCCAAACACGTGGGAAACTGCCAGCGGGTATTCCTACAGGAAGAGAATGAGAAACTCAAACTGCAGCTACAGGAACAGAGGAAAGAAAGGGGCACAGCATCAGGGGACACTACAGCAGAACCTCAAGGCAAAGAAGGACTGCAAGTTGGTCTTGGGGAGCTAAACCAGCACCTACAGGAAAGGGAATTGCAAGCACAAATCGAGATACAAGCTCTCAAACAGCAGTTACAACAAAAAGAGGCACAACTGGCCTGCATGGCTAGTTGGGCCATGGATGCTATACAATGTAGACAACCGGCCAAATCTTATGGCCTATACCTACGGGAACAGTGGCTGCAATTCCAAATTAATGCATTAGCACAGAGGGGTATCTCCCAAATCCAAGACCCCCAGCAGTTCACAGAGTTATGCAATAGCAGTTCATCAGAGGACAAGGCCAAGCTATCGGAGTTCTATCTCCATAATTTGGCCCTTCCTAATGTGACTTCATGGGATCCCAACATAGTCGTAGGAGATATGCAGTTGATGGCATTTGCCTCATGGTTGAACCATGAAGAAAAGAGAGCAGCAGAGGTCAAAGAGGTCATGAACCAAGAGTTACATGAGCCACTGCTGATTAGAGCAAAGCCAGGGGACCCCACTGCATTGATATCGGCCCACCAACACTTAGCAACCGACTCTCAAGCCTTATTGAAATACATGGATCAGCAGGCTCAGGCTATAGCACATTTCGAGGATATGGAGCGACTATTAGGGGACAATTGTGTTCATGCTTGCACCCGCCGATGGAACACATTGTCCCACAGCCTCAAAATCAGGGAATATCACACTCCAACTCGAATGAGGGAAGCTCTAGTACAGGTGCCCCTCTACAAGAAGTCCATACAGAACCTCCAAGCCAGCTGGATTGGCCTCAAGCTAAGCCCACCTTTGCTTTTAGGATTGATGAAAGGCAGCACAGAGAAAGAAGAGCATAAGCAGTGGGAAGAGGTGGAAAGGAAGGCTGGGTTCCATGCCAGTGAGGAGGATACTACTTCAAAAGCCTGGGATGTGAGAGTGGTGGTGAAAGCAATGAAGGACGAGGAGCTGGATTAGTTGCTCAGGGATAACCAATCATTTTAGCTGGGGGGTGATGATGAGCCCCAAATTTGGTAACATTTTGGGCTCATTGGGCTTAACTGCCCTTGCTCAATCCTTCATTTTTCATAACTTATGCATCATTTTTTAGTATGTTTATGTCATTTGTACGAATAAGGGTAGTCACTATTCCTAGGTGGCTAACACGTGCTCATTTCAGGATTTTTGACACATGTTGGAGCAAAACCGAGCAGACAAGGGCTAGGAGACAGCCAAGCTGGGGTTGAGGATTCGTAGGGAGGTTGTCCATGGCATTAAATAGCCTTCCTCGGGATCTTCACCCCCAAATCCGAGCTCCAAAAGCCACCAAAACTGGATCTAGAAGGCAGCCAAACAGATTTTGTGGAAGCAGTTGTTCACTCCCAGTTTGGTCAGCCAACTCCCCTAGATTTAGGAGGCCAGCTTGGGGCCTCGTGATGTATAAATGATAAGGCTTCAGCCTTCGAAAAGGACTTTTGGAAAAACTTTTGCACATTCTGCACTACGAGCTGCCAGCTCTGTTTTTGTTCTTTTGTAGCCATCATTGGCATACCTCTTGACTTATGATTATTATTTTTTAATGAGAAGCAGTCAGATTTGATCTCAGCTCTGAGTTTCTAGAGGAGCCATAGCTCTCGGGGTTGGGCCCAACCTGAGAGCCTAGGGCCTCCTTCTTTGTATTGATATCTTTCCTTTCAGCATTATGATTTTCTTTGCATGCATTTGAAACGCAGTTTGTTGAGTTAGATTTCGTTGTGTGGTTAAGTAGGTCATTGTTGAAGAATAGAGTTGTTTCAGACGTCTAGAATAGAGTAATGAGATAAGAAGTGATAAAAGCTCCAGAAAAGGGTTGCCTGCACTCTCATTTTCATCTCTTCCTAGGGGCTGGAATTGCAGACAGTGCTGCCCAACAAAAACACTAGTTTGCTTACCCATGCAATCTTCGGTGAAGTGTTTTCATTTGTAGGAGTTATTCATGCATTCAGACCTCTTGGGATGTTTCTTTGCTTCAGTACTGTACGTGGTTCTCTTTAGAAATAACGTTGTTGTTCATTGGTTTCATTAACAGTTAGGATAGATTAGTTAATATTTTGATTATGTGCAGGACGTGGTTGATTTGGTTAAGTTTACACTGTGTGGTGCATCTCCATCACTCTCTCGTCCATCTAAGCTTCGTCTAGGCCAACTGCTCATCTCCAAGTTAGATCCCTTGTCTCTCAACTACTCTTTTGCCCACGTCACCCTACCTTCTTGGCCTCCCATTTCCTCTGCCCTCTTTAAGACAAGCTAGCTTTCCACACCCTCTCATCACTTCATCTCTCTTTCACTAAGTCGTTACAAACCCCTATCCTACCTCCCTATCCATTCATGCATCCTCTTTCACTCACCCATCATCCAAAATCCAATTGTAGAACATCCTGTAGAAATTTCTGAACATCCTGTAGAAATTCTGAAACATCCTGTAGAACCCCTGCAGACTTCCTGTAGAAGCTCACAAATGAGGTTTCTTGATATCCAAACTTTGTGAAACTCTCTGGAAGGGTGTTAGGGACTCCTTAGACCCTCTTTGAACCTTCCCGACCTCTTCCAAACATTTCTCCCCCTTGATCCACCTCTACACAGTAAAAATCCAGTTAAAAGAACATGCATGATAATTCTAATAACTTATTCAAAAATACAAAAAGATGTTTTCTTCAGGTAGAAGTAGTCTAGCCACATGTATTTTACCTTCATAGAAGTAATGGCATCTCTTTCAGTAGTTTGCATGCTCTCCTTTGCGTCAGTAGGACTAGCTGGTAGAATTAGGGTTTGCTAGGGTTTGCGTTTCTTTTTGACTTTCAGTTTCCTTTTTGCAATTAGATTAGCTTCCTTCGAGTTAGCTTTCATCCATCAATTAAAAAGCTTCTTCTAAGAGCTCATAGAAGTTGGCTTAAGCTCCTAGCGGACTTGTGCCAGCTGACCAAGTGACAGCTGTGGCAAGAGCTAGTACTTGTGCATACAGCACCGTCGCTTCCAAGTTTGTTACGAACTACCGGGTTGATAAAATTAAAGAAGGGAGTCCCAGGAGTTGTAGCATTGTTGCTACAATACTGGAGCCCACCAACAGGCTCAGAAAAAGGATCTAATATGATTGTTACAGTCTGCTGAGGATGTTTAGAAGTGTTTTCATCCTAACTTGATGATGATGATGTCTTGATGCTTATTGCTGATATATGCATGATCAGATCTAACAAATGGCACAGGTTTAGGGGGAGAATATGCTTTTAATGCATTTTTGGCATTATGGTTAATAGTCCTTGGTGATGATGCTTATATGGATAAATGATTCATCTTGCTATGATATGGTTATGAGTTGTTCAGATGATTCTTGGGGTTACATAGTGGATATTTAGATCAGATTTGTGGATGATTCCCTAATGGTGCTTACATGGTGATCTTCATAAGGATAAGGAGAAGTACATAGCTTGAATTCACATCTTCTTTACTTGATGATGAGTCACTCATATGTTGTTGTCATCATATGCATATTACAGTTATGATGTTGGATTCCTATTGTTCTTGGCACATATATGGATGAGGATTGTTGGTTGGATACAAGTTGCATTGTTGGAGACATGATGATGATGAGTTCTTACCTATATGATGATAGGTCGGTTCGTACATGTGTTGATTGATGCAGATATTCCCAATTGATGATACTTGGTCCATGCAGATCTAGATGGCTATGGTGTTTCTCACATATGATAAAATGTGAATGATTCGATGTTATGATCATACAGTGTCGTTGTTGATGTTTATCATGATCTTATTTAGGTGATTGGTCTCTATAAAGGTCATATCAAGACTCATGATGTAATAGTGTGTCTCTGTCTATTGTAGTCATTTGATGAGATCTCTTCAGGTCATGTAACGGCCTATGTTGGTTTCCCCACTATGCCTGGGATGAATGATGTTATTCTCTTATATGTAAACTCTTGGTATATCTCCATTGTGATGGGAGACAGATGTATGTATGAATCTTTAGTGATAGGAAGGTCATTTATGATGTATAGAGTCATGTTCTTCTTGTAGAACATCTTTTTGCAGACCTTGCTTACAGTCAGGGGGAGCATGAACAACACACGTCAGCATAGCAGAGATTTCAGCATGTTCTCAGAAAGAGCATGGATAGATTGGTGCACCATGGCATATTCAAAGGGGGAGCCCATTCAGAGATTTCAGTAGGTACTCAGAGGGAGTATGTGTAGGTTTTAACCCTGTACAGAAATTACCTGCATACGAATTCTTAAACAAAGAAAATAAACAATGCGAGAGCATAACCCATAAAACACATATGCACAGAGATTTTTCCCTGGATCCCAAAACCGGGACTACCAGCTTGATTTTTCATTATTTTCCTTTCAATGTTACAATACATATTTATACATGCCGAAGCATCCAATACCATGGACCCAAAAACCATCGCATCCAATACCATGTGCGAAAAACATGCACAAAACCATAGGTAGGTTCGCCCAACCTAATATAGGGTCCAAAAAAAAATTTCCCGGGGCGCTGCCCTGGACCCCGTAGAGGGGGGCTACCCGCCCCCTCAAACTCCCCGGACAGGGGGGGCTGCCGCCCCCCCTGTGACCCCCCCGCTGCGCAATCGGCGCAACGAAGGGGGGCTACCACCCCCCTCTAACCCCCCGTTTAACTACGTCGGTTAGTCGTGGAAAGAATATAACACAACCCAACAATCTCCCACTTGTTGTTTTCTTTCCACAGGGGGCCACAGGAGAGCTTAGTCATTTTTCCAGCCCTGAAACACCCATTGTTTCTCTACACCAAGAGAACTTCTCAGAGCTCACAGATTTTGTCAATGCATCTGTAGTATTCTTCAAAGTGTCCACCTTTACCAGCAACACCTTTTTGTCTTCTATCATATCCCTCACAAAGTGATACTGAACATCAATGTGCTTTGTCTTTGAATGATAAGCAGGGTTCTTTGCCAAGAAAATTGCACTTTGGCTGTCACAGTCTATTCTTATAGCTCCCTGTACTAACCCCATACTTGAACACAATCTTTGCAACCAAATTGCTTCCTTGCTTGCATGAGTGGCTGCCATGTATTCTGCCTCTGTAGTTGATAGTGCCACTATAGATTGTTTCTTACTCATCCAACTGACTGCACCTCCAAATAGGTTAAACACATACCCACTTGTAGATCTTCTTTGATCCAGATCTCCAGCCCAGTCTGCATCAACAAAACCATGAATATCCAACACTCTGTCCAATCCTGGTCTTCCTTGGTAGCACAAACCATAATCACTAGTGCCACGCAAATACCTGAAAACCCGCTTCACTGCTGTCCAGTGCTCCTTCCCAGGTTTTGACATAAACCTGCTCAATACTCCCACTGCATGTGCAATGTCTGGTCTAGTACAGACCATTGCATACATCAGGCTACCGACTGCACTTGCATATGGAACACGGGACATGTCCTCTTCCTCTTCTTGTGTCTTGGGACACTGTTCAGCAGATAACCTCACACCTACAGGAATAGGAACCCTCACCGGTTTACTATCCTGCATATTAAACCTCTGCAGTATTGTCTCAACATACTTCCTCTGGTTTAACCATAGCTTCCTCTTTGCCCAATCTCTTTTAATTTCCATGCCCAAAATATAGTTTGCAGCACCAAGATCTTTCATGTCAAATTTGGAGGACAATTGGGTCTTCAAATCCTGGATAATTTCTTTGTCATTTCCAACCAGCAACATATCATCCACATACAGGACCAGATAAATAACACGGTCACCAATTAATTTAAAATACACACAATGATCTGCTTTGCTTCTGGTGAAGCCAAGTCCCCGTATAAATGTATCAAATTTCTGATACCACATCCTTGGTGATTGTTTTAACCCATACAGAGACTTCTTTAACTTGCATACCAGTTCTTTCTTACCCTTCACTGCAAAGCCTTCAGGTTGCCTCATGTAGATTTCCTCTTCCAAATCCCCGTGAAGAAATGATTTCTTCACATCCATCTGTTCTACCTCAAAATCAAAAGCAGCAGCAACAGATAAAAGTAACCTAATAGAAGCTACCTTGGCAACAGGAGAAAAAATATCACCAAAATCAATTCCCGGCACCTGGGAATAACCTTTTGCTACCAACCGAGCTTTGTATTTCTCCACCTTTCCTTCTGCATTAGTCTTCTTCTTGAACACCCATTTGCTGCCAATGGGTTTCCTTCCAGCCAGAAACTCTACCAGATCCCAAGCCTCATTTTTGTGCAAAGATGCCATTTCATCAACCATGGCCTCTTTCCAGAGTTTTCCATCCTCTGAATCCACTGCTTCCTTCACAGTTCTGGGATCATCATCAGTAACAGACAAAGCAAAATTTGAACTGAAAGCAGATGGATTATACCTTTCTGGCTGCCTTCTTTCTTGACCTGATCTTCTCACAGCCGGAGTTTGTGGCTCTTCATCTTCTGATTCCTCCTCTGCTGCAGAGTCTGATTCTTCCTCCTTTGGCTCAAACTCTATCTTCTCAGGTTCCTTTGGTTGGACTTCATGTTGAATAACATCTTTTACCTCTCTGAACACCACATCTCGCCTGTACACAACCTTCCGTGTGACTGGGTTCCAAAGCTTATAACCCTTTAAACCATCCTTATACCCAATAAAGATGCACTTTTCAGATTTACTATCCAACTTGGTTCGTTTCTCCTTTGGAACATGTACATATGCATCACATCCAAATACCCTCAGATGTGAAAGAGAGGGTTTTTTACCAGTCCATACTTCTTGTGGAGTCTTATCCTCCAACGCTGATGAGGGTGATCTGTTGATCAGGTAACATGCAGTATCCACCGCCTCTGCCCAGAATTCCTGTCCTAACCCGACACCACTGAGCATGCTTCTTGCCCTTTCCATCAACGTCTTGTTCATTCTTTCTGCGACTCCATTTTGCTGAGGTGTATATGGAGTAGTCTTCTGCCGTGCTATACCACACTTCTTACAAAATTCTTCAAATTCCTTGCTGCAAAATTGTCCACCATTATCTGTCCTCAGCACCTTTATCTTCTTCTTTGTCTGATTTTCCACCAGAGCCTTAAATTCTTTAAACCTGTCAAAGACTTCAGATTTCTTCTTAAGGAAATATATCCATGTATTCCTTGAGAAGTCATCTATGAATGATACATAGTACACAGACTTACCCAGTGATGGAACCTTCACAGGTCCAAACACATCACTGTGCACAAGCTCTAATATCTGTTTCGTCCTCTTACCACCAGAGGGGAAACTCACTCGATTCTGCTTCCCATACACACAATTTTCACAGAAATCAAAATCCAGAGAGCTATCATTCATACCTTCTACCATACCTTTACCATGAAGTATTCAAAGGCCCTTCTCTCCAATATGTCCAAGCCTTTGATGCCACAACATGGTCTTCTCTCCAGAGACCACTAGATTTTCTACTCCATTTTCAGGAACCATAGAACTATTGCACCCATCAACAACAGTGCTACCTTGCAGCTTGTACAGAGTTCCAATCCGAACTCCCCGCATCAATGTCAGTGCTCCTCGAACCATCTTGCAGGTATCTTTCTCAAACACCGTCTTTACACCTGCATCATCCAACTTGCTTACAGAAATCAGATTTCTGGCCAATGCAGGAATATGTAGAACACCCGGAAGTGTTCTAACCCTTCCACCTTGCAACTTCAACTTTACTTTTCCCCGTCCAATGATTCTAGCCTTCCTATCATCTCCTAAGAAGACATCACCACCATCGTATTTCTCATACTCGTAGAACCACTCTCTATGGGGAGTGAAGTGAAAGGATGCACCTGAGTCAATCAACCATGCCTCATGATCTACATGTGTACTTGAAGAAGCCAAGTACACATCCCCACCTTCATCTGAGGTGGTTTTCGCCTCTGCAGAAGGAGCATCATCAGATCCCTTTCCTTTATCAGGAGCTTTATATTTACAATCCCTTCTGAAGTGCCCTTCCTTTCCGCATTTCCAGCACACCACCTTTGTAGGTTTTCCTGGAGATTTAGATCTCCCTCTAGATTTAGATCTCCCACTCGATGACTTATTTTTGTTTCTGTTCTGGGACCGTCCTCGTACAGACAAGGCATCACCATTCTGGTTGTCCATATTCTTCCGTCTCATCTCCTCCGTCAGCAAGGCTGAGACTATTTCATCAAACTGCAAAGCAGTTGCATTGCTACCTATTGCAATAACCAGACTATCCCACGAATCTGGTAGAGAACACAATAGACTGATGCACTTATCTTCATCTGAAATTTTAATATCAACAGATAATAATTGACTTACCACAGTATTAAACGCATTCAGATGCTCTGTCACCGAGTCTCCATCTTTCATCCTCAGGTTATACAGCTTTTTCCGCAGGAACAGTTTATTCACCAGAGACTTAGATTGGTACAAAGTCCCTAACTTGACCCACAAAGCCTTTGTCGTAGCTTCCCCTGATACATTCAGCAATACTGAATCTGAGACACACAATCGTATTGTGCTCTTTGCCTTCCGATCCAATTTCTTCCATTCTTCATCGGTCACTCCCGATGGTTTAGTACCCGGATCTACTGCGATCCACTGATCTTTATCGACCAACAGATCCTCCATCTTGAGTTTCCACAACTCAAAACTCTGACCATTGAACTTCTCAATCTCGATCTTTCCACTGCTCGCCATCTTCTTTCACCACCAGAATCGATCTCGCAGATCTCCCACTGAACAGGGTCTACCACAGGCCCGAGCGAAACCCCTCAGCAACAAAGGCATCCCCTTGAAGCCAAAACAGCTCTGATACCAAATGTAGGTTTTAACCCTGTACAGAAATTACCTGCATACAAATTCTTAAACAAAGAAAATAAACAATGCGAGAGCATAACCCATAAAACACATATGCACAGAGATTTTTCCCTGGATCCCAAAATCGGGACTACCAGCTTGATTTTTCATTATTTTCCTTTCAATGTTACAATACATAATTATACATGCCGAAGCATCCAATACCATGGACCCAAAAACCATCGCGTCCAATACCATGTGCGAAAAACATGCACAAAACCATAGGTAGGTTTGCCCAACCTAATATAGGGTCCAAAAAAAATTTTCCCAGGGCGCTGCCCCAGACCCCCAGGGGGGGCTGCCGCCCCCCCTATGACCCCCCCACTGCGCAATCGGCGCAACGAAGGGGGGCTACCGCCCCCCTCTAACCCCCCGTTTAACTACGTCGATTAGTCGTGGAAAGAATATAACACAACCCAACAATCTCCCACTTGTTGTTTTCTTTCCACAGGGGGCCACAGGAGAGCTTAGTCATTTTTCCAGCCCTGAAACACCCATTGTTTCTCTACACCAAGAGAACTTCTCAGAGCTCACATATTTTGTCAATGCATCTGCAGTATTCTTCAAAGTGTCCACCTTTACCAGCAACACCTTTTTGTCTTCTATCATATCCCTCACAAAGTGATACTGAACATCAATGTGCTTTGTCTTTGAATGATAAGCAGGGTTCTTTGCCAAGAAAATTGCACTTTGGCTGTCACAGTCTATTCTTATAGCTCCGTCGGTTAGTCGTAGAAAGAATATAACACAACCCAACAGTATGGACAGCAAAGGAAGAGAATATCTTGGTTCGCCTTTTGCCCTTGATGTCAAAGGGGGAGAATGACTTGGTGTTGTTGCCATCAAGTCCAAAGGGGGAGATTGTTGGCATTATGATGCATGTGTTGTACTTGATGGCAACCCACTCATAGAAGAACATCTCACTTATATATATCTAGATGAATCTACAGAAGAGATATCAGATGTGACATAATACATGGGATGCAGGACAGCTCAAAGGAATCAAAAGACAAGTCCTCAGTATGACAAGTTAGCTTTGCCATCAAGTCCAAAGGGGGAGATTGTTGGCATTATGGCTCAAGTGTTGTCCTTGATGGCAACTCATACAGGTGATAGATCCCAGTACAACAGGTCAGTAGCAGAGATTGATGATCAGCTCACAAAGAATGAAGAAAATAAGAAGTACGCAGGTGCGTCGTTCAGTAGGTGCGGTCATAGGCTGGGTCCACAGGTTCTGCGTTCAGAAGGAGCGGACATGTTCGCGGGATCATAGAAAAAAAGGTGCGGTCCTAAAGTGCACACACTTTCATGCAGAGAAAAGCACACGTGGGGTTTCTTATGTTTAACCCTTGGTATTTAGCCCGTTGGGTCCGTGGTATTGTGTTATTATGGTTTTGGACCGTGGTATTGTGAAAGGCCTAAGGCTATAAAAGAGGAAGGAGATCATTTAGCTAGAATATACTTATGGGTTGAATATCTTAAGGTGAGCTAGATCTGAAATACTAATGATCTCTTGGGAGTAATGTCTAGATCTAAATCAAGGAGAAACATGAGCTTTATAAGGCGAATCTACTGATGGGTCGAGATCAACTTGGCGCATGATCAGATCTGTAGATCTGATAGTCTGGGGTATGCTTGAAGTCTGAAAATCACCTTTAACCTCAGGACCGCAGGTGCAACACAGGAAAAGTGCGGAGGTACGCAGCGCAGCTGAAGGCGCAGGTGCGTAGGTACGCAGCGCAGCTGAAGGCGCAGGTGCGTAGGTACGCAGCGCAACAGAAGGCACAGTGCGGAGGTGCGCAAGTCAGACACGGAGAAGGTGCGGAGGTGCGCAGGCAACCCGCAGGTGCAGGTGCGGAGATCCGCAGGCACAGTGACAGTTGAAGTGCGGATATCCGCAGATGCTTATTGGTGAAGTTGCGGACCCTGCTTGAAATTTGTTTTAACTGCCTTTGACTATTCTGCAGGGTTCTGGGTGCATATTTGATGTTTGGTTACTGGTATTGAGTTCTGATAGCAGCATGATTGATGACTTAACTTTATGTGATCTGATGGACTAGATCTGGTTGATAACTCACATATTATTCTTGTATTGATCTGGTGTTTCAGCTGATCCAGAAGATTGATTGATTGTGTGCTTCAATAATATTAATGGGTCTAGTATGAAAATTGGATGAAATGTGGCCTTTCAGAATATGTGTTGTGCTTCAGGTGTATCCAGTCTGAAAATGTATGAAAAGTGGTACCTGGAGGAGAGATGATTGTAGACCGGCGCCTACGTACTATCATCTAAGTTAGTACAAGAGCTAAGGGAAAACTTTGGAGCATTGTAGCAGGTAGCAGCCTGTGTACTAGTAAATGGATCGGCTAGTACAATAACTATGGGGGTGGTAGCTCTCTCCAGGTAGAAGTCTGCGTGTAGAAACTTTTTCTACAAATCATCTAGCTCTGATACCATGTAGAAATTTTGAATAATATGACACATATTCACAGAGATTATCCTGATCATACAATTATAAGTGGAACATGTATAATACATAATCTCCTCTATGTTGATCATCAATTTACAGAAGCAGAAACATTCACAGGCACACATAGAAGCATCAATCAAACTCATAAACACAGTATGTATCCCGGGGAAAGCATCTCGCTAAAAACCCCACACTATCTATATATTATATTGATTGAATCATGTAACATTACAAAGTACAATGCTTATCACAAGCAATCCAGTACCAGCTCCACCTGTCACACACAATACAGCTTAGATTTGATCTCCAAATCTATTCCACTGCTTGCCTGCCTCTCCAGCTCAATACCTGCTCAAGAACTGATGAGAATGGCTTCCCAAACTCGTATTTCACCTGCAAAATAGTCACTCACACTTTGTTGGACGTGAGCACAAGCTATAATGTGGGAAAATACATGAGCAAACTCATTGGCATACTCAATCCCTTTATTGTGCAAGATCTGGTGCACAACTATAGTCACAACTGATAGCAATCTGATTCTCTAACACCTGTCCCTGCTGAACTGAACATGCATTGACATGCAACTGAGTTAACTGATGTATTCATTAGTTGTATTATGAGTTAATAACTTGTGAATTAATTAATAACTAATTCACCCAATTCATCTCTAGTCTATTTGCCAGTTAGACTAAATACAACCAATTTAACAAAGCTAAACTGAACACAACTCCATCAACTCCACCAAACTCAACTGATTGAGTTCTAACTGAAGTCATGCATGCAAATATTAGTCATCCCATAGGTAACCATGTATTTCCCTCTGGGATCTGCATGTACCACATCCGTAGCTCATCCTGAAGTGCTCCAAGAGAATAAGATTAAGTTTATAGTCCAAATATTATTGTGAGATAATAATATTTGACTTTTCTATTTTTGACTTTGATCACTCACACTGTGATCACTCACACTTTCATCAAAAATAGAAGTCCATCTATTTTTTTCTCAACTTGATCAATCATCCATAAATAGCAACCTGCAATCCATAGACATGATCCATATGTCTAAAAATAGACTTGCGCCAAAAATAACCCGCGGGCCCACTTAGTGAAGGCGACTCTTTTCACTAAGCTCCATCATCTTGTTGTACTCTCAACAAGCATTTCTTGTTTCACACTTTTCAACATTGCGTACTGGTATAAGACTGCTCCAGTACAAAAATATTGTAAAAGGATTTTCTTATTAAGAAGAAGATTGAGATGACTTGCAGCAGGTGGTTTTCTCCCACATTAGGTTTCCACCTTATATCATGGTGTTCATGTGTGTGGCTTATGTGTGATGATCTGTTCTATTTTACTGCACCTTTTTATTGTTAATATGCTTGATAATGTACTATTTCACTCATTAAGGATCAACTAACAGAATCATAAGAAGTTATGGAAGTAGCACATATAAATCTGAATATGGAAATGAAAAAGTTTTATTGATATGATAATACTGATTCACCCCCCCGCCCCCCTCTCAGTATTATTTCCAACAATTCTATGAGGAAGTAAAGAGGATCCTTTTTCACACCCCATTGATTTTTAAATATGATTCTAAGCTCTTCCCAATTTCTAATGGAAGCTGTTGGTAACTGCCTAAACCAAATCCTCACATTTCCTTCAAGTGGTTGTATAAACAATCTCATATAAACGTTTTCTTGTTCAATATTCATGTTGTTTGCTATGTCTAGAAAAGCTTGAAGATGGTCCTAAGTTGAGGGACCAGTTTTTTCATTATACTTGGGAAAGTATTTTAAGTATCCAGCTGGGAATGCATCAAGGTTATTAGGTAAGAATAAGGCAGCATATCTAGCCTATACAATAGGTCGGAAAGCCATGACAGCAGGTGGTGTATGAGGTACTTGAGGTGTATGAGGTGCTTGATGTGTATGAGGTTTTCCAGGTGGAGTATGTGGTGTTTATGTGGATGTAGAAGATGAAGAAGAAGTAGAGGAAGAAGATGATGATTCAGGGGTTGATGAACTAGTGGGAGGTGAAGGAGGATGAGATCTCCTGAAAGACTTCAAATGGGTCTTAAGAACTAACTTTCAGACCTATAAAGGAATATCTTCTTTTGTTTCAAAGAGAGGATTAGAATATATAGAGAAGGTCTCCTCAAGTTGTTCAGAAGAAGAAGCTTTAGGTCGGTCAAAAATGGAAGGAAAATGATAGGTGTTAGGGGATATGAAATCTGTGGGTTTATATTCTGGTAGATTAACACCCAAATCAGATTCAATTTTAGGTGATCCTGGTGATAGTGTGGGTATTAGATGAGATTCTAATGAATGAATAAGGTAGACTAACTTAAAATCAACTCCTTTATCTATAAGTTCAGCAACCCTAGGTGATAAATGGGAGTAATCAGGATCAGATGGGATATTACTATAGGGGTCAAATGATTCTAATTCTTCAGACTGTAGGACTGAAGAGGAAGAAGAATATGGTTGGTGTCCCCTTTTAGAATTGGCTTTTCTTAGAAGCCTTTCAGGATCTGACAGAGGACTAACTATGTCAGCTTCTGAACGAGATCTGGTATGTTTAAAAGGTGTCAACTTGGGAGTGTGGAGTCGCCTAGGTGAATGATTTTAACCTTTCTAAACCCTTTAATCACCTTTAAAGGAAAGAATGAATGAATATCGTTGTCCCAAATGAAACTTAAAAGAAATTCGAATCCTCCTCAATGACGCCAGTTTGATGTTGTACCTCTGAGATAGTAGTAGGTCAGCTACCAATGCCAGAGCATCTAAAATAATCGTTTTGGGGTTTTTGGTTTTAGTTTTGGAAGACCAATGAATGAAGACTGATTTAGAATTGAAATACTTAATCCTTTGGATAATATTAATATCCCAGCAAAGGGTTGCTATAAAGCTTTACACAGTGATATAGATCAAATAGTGGTGAGAAGAAGACAAAATAATATGATTATCACAGTTTCTAGACTGTAAAACAGAACAATCATAAGCATGAAAACCTTCTAAACTACGTTCCAAAGATTCAAGGCAATATACTTAAGCTTAAAAAAGATGTTGATGATTTATTGATTATAGGGGATTAGCTAAACAGATAGTTCATTAATCCATTCTCTTAATAGATGATCACTTCAGGAGCTTATAGGAATAAATTGAGACACAATTATTCCTACCTAGATATCTCTATAAGTCATAAGCATATGAAGAAAAACATAATGATTGATAACTGGAAAAACTTACAGGATAACACAAACTGTGTAAAACCAAATTCAAAATCCTCTGCTTTGTATTAAGGTTCCAGAAAGACTGAGTACATCAAGTGTCTAGAAAAGCTTCCTTCAAAGGTGCAACCAGGTTCAAAATAGAATGAACAATGAACCTTCAACTTTGAACCATTAACAACTCGAGGAGAGAGTTATTTATACAATAATTAAACTAAGAAAATATCCTAAAATGATTAAAATTTATTCTAGGAAAGGAAAGATCTTCTTGCAAGAAGATAGGGACAGCTATTGAACTGATTCTTGTTGTCCCTTTTATTCAGGTTTTTTTGGCTTTGTTGTTTGATATTTTTCCCCTTTAAGTTGCTTGATTGTTTGTATCCTTTATGATGGTTAATTCCTTCATTTGATCTTTCATCTCATACTCTTTAAACTCTGTGAATATCCTTTGACCCTACTGAGTAACCTTTACTGTGTTCTTTTTACCTTTACTATGCATTTCAGGTTTTACGGTGTTTTTTCAACAGTAAATCCCTTTAGATTTTATGTCACATGGTAAAATAATTTGATATGATCTTCATATTTGTCTTCAAACTGTATGCAGGCTTTTTCTTTGTAAGCCTAGAACAGAAGTTTTTACCTGCAAAACACAGAAATTGTTAAGAAAAACATAGGTGACAGAGATGGTCGTCAATGGCTTTATCGGGCTCGAAAGGATATTGGAAGGAGTCCAGGGTGTATCGGAAGCTAAAACAATGGCTTTATTGGTCGCAGAGGCTTATGGAGGGTTTATTGTGAAAATATGCGAAACAAAGGAAAAATGGTGATTTTTGCGTTTAAACGAAAAAACGGCTTTCTTTTTTAAATATGGGGCGAAGTGAACAGTGGTTATTTTATCGTTATGCGGGAGGTGGTTTTGGTTTTCATTGTACCGCTTTATGAGGCACTGGCGGTTTTGGGAGGGGTCACCCGATACAATCTGAGCCTAACACGTAGCAAGGGGAGGTCAGAGGAATACCGCTTTTCGAGCGAGTAATGCTCGGACAAAGAGCCAACCCGAAATCACTGAGGGTCGATATATTTGAATGGATTTGATCGAACAGTGGTGAAGCAAAAGAGCAGCGCAGAGGGTCACAACGATTAATTATGGCGGAAATGGCTTTATTATGAGTTAAAAACTGAGATTAGCAAGGTTTTATGGTTAAACGGAGGTTTAGGTTGGTTTTTTGTTTAAAACATAAAAACATTTTAACAAAGGAATCCTTTGCAAAACAAGGTATGGCTAACTTGAAATAATATGAACTCGGGCGGATAAATGACGTCGGTTCCGGGTTCATCGCATATCGCAATCGAGGTTTAGTGAAGGAAGGCCCATCGCAAAGGAATGTGATAAGGGTCTGACGCGATATGGAAATAAAATGTGAATAATACTGCGTCGGGTCTGGGTTCCCATCGCAATCAAAGATCGCAATGGCGGAGGGGGTATTTGCTTTAGTCGGGACTTGCGATGGAGGCGGATGCGAAATGGCATTGAATTATGATATATATTGCGTCGGGTCCGGGTCTATCGCGCATCACATATCGCAATGCGGAGGAGAGTGTATTCATGTTGAAAGGCTTGCAATCCGAGATATGCGATGTTTTATTTAATACATAGTTTTATAATAAAACTAAAGGTTTCGGGATATTTTAATAAAGGGAGTTAATATATACGGGAAGGGATTTTTAGGGGTTTAATACTATAAGTTAGAGTTAATATGAAATATGAGTGGAAAGGGGAAATAGACTAAGTATAATGCTTTTTATGAGTTATTTTCTTTTCACATATATACATCAATACTTAGGCTAAACATCATTTTGTGGGTTTTTTGGGTAAAAGGGATTTAACATGGGATTTTCACTTTTCCTAGGCAAAAAGGATTTTGACCTTAGGAAAAGGGGTTTTTATGGAAAATGAATGAATATGAACTGTATGAAGGTGGGAAGGGAAAATTAGTAAATATAGGGATGAATGGGAAGTTAATTTATTGATCTTGTAGACCTTCATTTGCTTTGTGTAATTGCCTCATGGACGTAGAAACATATGGTAAAACATGATAAATGTACATTTTGTCCAATGAATTATCATACTTCTGCAACCTTTCTTCTACTTACCCTTTGCTTATCCTATCATTTTTCTTCACTTAATGGGTGCATTTAAGCTAGCAAACCCTTTTCCTTTCTTTTTATTTAAAAGACAAACTATCTAATTCTAACCTTATAACCTCCAAGGGCTCAGATTAAACTGATAAGCACCTTATTATTCTCTACATAACTATTGATCTGCCAAGATTAAATAGTTTGGCCAGATCTTTACTCTCTGACTATAACATCAAATTTAAAGCATGAAGCAGTCAATATTAAACTATTTGACTGTCATGGGTTGTGGCATTTATGACAAGCTGCACACAACCATTATTTTGCAGAAAAATAGTAGTGGCATTTAGACTTGCTCACTTTCAGAGTTTATTTGTTTTCTTTTCTTTCTAACCTAACATTTTCTTTTTGTCTTGATTTTTTAGGACATCTAACCTAACATTTTCTTTGATATGGACATCATCATCAAGATATTTTCAAAAACATTTTATTCACTATTGTTATGTCCATATCCTAACTTAGCATTTTTTCAAAATATTTTTTATTTTTTGACTATTTTATTCTACCTTATCAAAACCAAAAATGCTACAACAAAGCCAAATCACATAGTCCATAGACAACACCAAATCTTATTGCATTGATATTTCCAATAAATTGGTAAAAGAATCTTCAAGAACATAAAAAACTATATTTTCTTGATAACTCAAAAGAAAAGGACATTCTTCATTTCGAACTGCTTATTCTTTTATGTTCTAAAATTCAACACCATTCTCAAATGAAGAAATAACAACCTATTCACTCCTCCTATCATCCTTATTAGAAACAAGATTTGTATGGATTTGAAAATATTCAATTGAAATAGACACATATTGCATGACAGAAATATTTAGAAATAAGTCTTCATATATTTCAACAAGAGTATTATCTTGACCTTTAAAATTTCTAAACTTGTTAATTCCAAAGATGAAAAATCATGAATATTTTCTACATCATTCAAGGGGTCTAAAACAGTCTTCTCTTCTACATTATTTTCTTGTAAATTTTGATGATTATCATCATGAATGATTTCACTGCATGTAATTTCATATATCTTATTTTTATAAGTTTCTTCGTGAGACAAAAGCTGAGAAAATGAATGACATGAAGAACAAACTTATCTACTATCCTCCCTTTCTTGGTCATTTGAAAATTGTTGAATATGTTCATCAACCTCAAGAGAACAAACATGAGGTATTACTTCATCAATCTCAGGAAAATTAACATGAATATCTACATCGACTTCCTGGTCAGTATCTTCTTCAACTAAGGAATAAATCATTGTATTCTGGGAATCCATCTGGATATCATGGAAACTGTCCTCTACCTTTCCTTTTGTTGTTGAAAAGGGTTCTCATGAAAGGCCTTTAAAATATCATCATCCATAAACTCATCATCTCCATAAAAAGTTTCTAAATGTTGAATGAAATTCTCATAATGATCACAACAATTTTGAACTAGTAGCAGAGATGGGTAAGATCCTTTATAATTTTCAAAAAAAAATGTATGAAATTGCTTCAAAGAACATAAACTAGCATCTAGTAATTTTTCATACCATAACCTTGCTTTTCCTTCCAGAGTAACCATGAACATCTTCATGAGACAATCTTCAGGAAATTGAACCCTCAGCTTGTGTACATGTATGTGAAATTTTACCAAATACAGAGCAACATCCTCACTATCCTCGTCTTTGAACCTTGGTAAGCAAGTCTGGCAATCTACATAAGGCATGCGGTTCTAAAATCCCAGAATGTGATCTCGATTCATGGGAGCATAGCTTATGGATTGAGAATTTATCTTGAAACTACTGAAACTATTAACCTTTGAATACCGAAGTCGCCAGGTGAATGGTTTAGCCTTCATGTGTCTGATTGTTGTTTACCATCAACAACCAGATCTGAAATTTGGATGATCTTGCATGGAGAAAATGAAACCTTCGCTCCCTAACAACGGCGCCACTATGTTAGCACTCCATGATTTCCTTTTAGGATAAAGGGAAAAGGATCACAGGGGTAACCGCAGACCTCTTTTGATTGATAAACGGGTCTTCTTCAACCTGAGGGAGATCCCTCACTGAGAAAACTTAGAGATAAAAGCTTTGAAAAACTAAACTTCAGCAGAGACCAGATCTGGAAAGTGTTCAATTTTTTTATTTGGGGGTGGTAGAGAATTCTAAGGAAACTAATTCAATGTGATCATGACCTTGCTGGTTGATCATGCCTATGCATTTTCCAACCAACTTTATGTACAGAGGCTTGACTAGTATATTTTTGAAATAAGAAGGAAAATTGTAGTATAATAGAATAAGAACATCAAGGCACTCATCTATAAAGGCAGAACAAATTACATTTCATTACTGTAACTTGGATGAATTAATATCAGGAGGAAAATAGAAAGCATTCAAAGGTATAAACATTTCATTTGTAACTAAAACATTTTAGATCAGCTAGACAAGAGCATGTGAAATGAATTCAAGCATGGTTGTTCCATACTTTTTAAATCATATTAAGGATACAACATAAAGGAGATTACGCATAAACTAAAAGGATAATGATTTCGAAACATTCATACCACAATAATCTTTACAATATAACTGCCATATCTTAAACATCAAAGCATACTCATTAATACAGATCACAACATAATACTACAATAGATCCCAGCAATATTGAAACCAACAACAACATGTTCCATATGTATTAACCAGCTTAAATAGACCATAAACAAAATATGATAAGTGTCTAGATTCGCTGCATCACTGATCCAACAATGGATCGAATCAAAATTTAAAAAGAGGAAAGATTTTTGTTGTTTTAAGTCCTTTTCCTCTTTTGATCAAAAACAAAAAACATAAAGCATTGATGACTTTATCTAAATAAAAAAAACTAAATGTCTATGTAAAACAAGTTTATCTTCGAAGACCATATCTTCATGAACCAAATCAAATAGTAAAAGCAGGGATAGCTAGACATTGACTGAGCAACGACTGGGTAGCAACTGTGTGGGGAATTTTTCCTTTAAAAATTGACACGTGGTTAGCTGCTGAAGATTTGATTTTGTTGCCACATCTTCTCCACGTTAATAGCTTCAAACCCTAACAAGTGGCTTCCTCCCAATATGCGTGCAAGTGTATAGGCAGGGTATGTGTAGAGCATTTTTCAAAAATGTTTTTTAAATACTTCCAGTCTTAACAAAACACCATCATGCTATTATAAGCCGCTCCAAATACATCAACTGCAACTTAAAACCAAAAGGAAGAACCCCTGTTGTGCAATGTGGGTATTTTTAGACAAAACCAAAACTTCAAAATTCTAAGCAAAGAACAGATTATGTCCTTTTTCTTTTGTTGGAGGTTTTGTTAGTGGAGGTCTGAACTTTTGAAGTGTGAGGTGTGAACTCTTTGTGCTCAGTGGGGATTGGTGGAGTAGGATTTGTTTCATATTGAACCTTCCTTCCCATTCTTTCTAAAAATTGCCTAATTTTGTCAGCAGAAAATAGGCCACCATTTCACACATGTAACTCCAAAAATATGGCACCTATGTAAAATATGAAATAGGTTTTTGTAGATGAGCTTGTTCTGAAGAAAAACCCCTCTCGGTTTCTTTAAATTAGTCTGTGGAGCCTCATAAAATGCTCTACAAAACCATAACTGAAACAAATTATTTGTGCAGTCCAAAAAATAGGTTTTGAAGATGCAATCAAATCTCTCGATCCGTGACACTTGTGAAAAATATGGAAGATGTTATTGTGCTTTGGTTTGGTCTTGAGAAAAATATCTTTTTGTTTTCCAGAATCCTCCTCCATGTGGTCAGAAACCGTTCTAAAAAATGGTGACTAAAATAGTGAATTTCATAGGAAATTGCATTGCAAAGTGTAGAAGACCTCCATGCTTGGCATGAGTGTAGGGGGTGTGAGAAATGATTAAGGTTTAGGGGTATGATGTGAATTATGAGAACCATTAGGCATGAGGGTGTACCATGGTGGTGAATGCAGGAAAGTGGTAGTAGTATTATGAAAATAGATTTAAAATGGTGTATGTAAATGATATATTAAGGGGTATGTATAAAGGAAATGGGGAAATAGGGTATGAAATAGGGAAGCATGGGATAGATAGAAATAGGGAATAAAAGTATAGATTATAGGCAGTGGAAAATTTAAAGACTAGACCTCATGACCAACAAAACCTTGACTAAAACAAACTCATTTTGGACAATTCTGATCAATGAAGACTGACACAAAACCCCTTTCAACTCTGACTGACTGTATAAACATGTGTGACCTCATGACTCCCACTAACTGAGACCCTTCACAACTCCAATGATGTTGGACAATAACTTTGAGGCTATGACAACAATAGTATTCATAGGCTAAACTGCTGCTCAAAAACATAAAATGAATGATTAAGGAAAATACATTTGACGTCAAAAATCATAAGACCCTAACACATTATAATCACGATGAACTATATTATCCCTTTCAACATAATGCCTTATCCATTTCATTGTATTGTTTTATGCTTCCAACGTCCTTGCAATGGATTTGATCGCTATTTTTTCAATATGTGTTCACAAGATAGGAACCAATATGAATCAAAGCAGATAAATGTAATATGCATCGTGAAAGCCTGAGTAACCACTAGAGCCTTGAGAAGGAGAGGGGGACCCAAATTTTTAGTGTTGGGAAAATAAAATTTGGCCATTGTTGTAGCAGCTACGATACATGGTGAACCACTGGTAGAATTTAGCATATATACCTTAGTCCCATCATTAGATTGAATAATAGAGTCCCTTGGGTTACTTGATCATTTATAAATCCACCATTCATTTTTCTCCATCGCTAGGTCTTGTTTGTCTTTAGACACTACATCAAGAGCTCGCACATGTAGTTATTCAACAATGATATGGAGAACATAACAAAGGCATTATTATATTTAGAATTTTTAAAGTGATTTTCTGGCGTTGCTCTATTTCCAGTAGGCTTGTTCAATACCCTGATGGAATCACTCAAGAAATCGCAAGCATTGCTTTGATGCCAACAGGCGTGTTCAATACCCCGACGAAGTTACTTACCTCACCTCTCTGTGCAGGAAGCCTTTCTCATTCCTTACCCTTTATTTAATTAGTTTTATTTTGCATGCACTTTGGAATAATTTATTAAGGTGTTGATTGCACCAAGGTGGAAGAGGGATCCTGACTTCTTTTATGGTAAAGAGAGGTTGTTTCTTGTTTTACAAAAAGTAAAATATATCCTAAGCTAGGTGTGTCCTCATGCCATATTTCTACATCATGTCTCCAACTGGAAAGTGGACATTAAAACACAAAATGAAATATCAAAAAATATTGAAAACAAACTTTAGGTTATGGATATATATCTTACAAACCAATTAGGTTCCCCACAAGTATCAAATTATATTTTCCTTGTTAACATATTAGACCCATGTATATGATAGCAGGGACAAGGTTTCAATACTAGGGTTGATAAGAAGTTTCATCTTGGAATAACTACCACACCAACACACAACCATTGAGTGAGATTCCATCATTATGGACTAGGAAAGATAAGAAGATACTAGAAGTTCTTCACGGCATCATTTATGTATAAGATTGTAAAGAAAGACATGTAGAAAACAATGCCTAAGCGAAAAAGTAGATGCATAATTCAAGGAAATAAATGTGAGATGAACCAAGCTCAACAATGCAAAATAGACAAGGATAATGCAATGTAAAGGGGTGAGAATGCAATGAAACAATCAAGAAGCTACATGAAATACAGAGGCTAATAAAGGATGTCATGTAATGCAATGGAGATAAGTGAAAGGACATGATACTAAATGCGATAAAGAGCTACGCAATGCTATGTGAGTGATTTAATGAATGAATATAAAGCATCCTAATTAACCAAATGCTTAAAAACACAGTTATTCTAATGAACTACAACTAAATATAAACCCTAATATAATTTAAGAAAAGAGATCAAGCTCATGGGAAATATGATTTCCAATTAATCCTTTTCTATTTCCCACAAACACAAATATTTTAATGATTAAAACCCATACAACACAATGTGCAAATGTAAGGATAAATACTTGTATAGCTTGCACAAGATATAGAAGGTCTCACCTACAGGAAAGTAAGTGTGTCATAAAAGCTTTCCCTAACCAATATTCAATTCTATCTTGATAGACAGAATGATAAACATAAGAACTTTAAAAGCCTCTCACAATTATGTACTCATTTACATTTTTGTTCATACCAAGCACAAGAGAGAACATAAAGTGCTTGTTTGTAGAAAAGTTTGTTAAATAAGACTCTTCCAACCATTCAGAAATTTGATCATGATACTTGAAATAATCAGCTTGAACACTGTGAAAAAAATTCAAGGATGGGTGTTTATTCAGCACATACAAGCTATGGAGATAACCTTGCAAGGAAACCTAAATTTGACCTTGCTTAGAAACCATATCAAGATCATGAGGACCTGACATAACCATCAGCAAGAGTTGAAGTGACTTAACTTCTTGACAAGTATCTGAACCTTTATATGGTGAATCATCAAATTTTATTGGCTTGGTGGAATCAACAAATGTAAAAAAACCAATTGTGATCGGTTGTATTGGTGGGAGAGTGATTAACTGGAAGATAGTATTTGAAGCCGATATTTTAGCTAGTTTGGTAATTGAACACATAGAATTCTTAATTTCTCAAAAATGGATATGAATCAACTTGAGATATTTCATGAATGATTTGAGTTATAGCCTCATCCTCTTCACATGTTGATGATTGGGAACCAAAGGTAAAATGGGTTAAGAGTCTATTAGTTTCTTTCCCTACATATAAAACATCATCACCTTGTATCTTATTACAAACTAAGCCAACAACATGGGAATGTAAGGGATTAAAATTGATTGTTAGTATAACAACTTCACAAAACCGACTAGAATACAAGGAATAGTGAGGAATAGTGAGAACAGGTTTACAAAAGATTATAAGATTCTCTTAAAAGACATGCATTTGAACAAATTCAATATCCATATCAACTTGAGAAATCAATTTGTTAGCAAATCGGTTTTGCTCCACAAAATGGTTTGAATATCCACTATGGTTCGAGGGAAATCCTTGTGCTAAAACAAAAATAATTAGATTCATAAAATGTGTAAGGGAGATGAGGAGTTTATTATTCACATAAGAGTTTTAACATAAGGGAATATTCTAGTCGATGAGTAATTCTACTTTGATATTTGAACTGACAGACCTTGAAACTATGTTTATCATGTTGTCACCTATCATACCATCTTATAGTTATGTCAAATGGCCCTATTTTTCATCCCTAGTATAGGGAAGGATGGGTGAAATCTTGTTGTTCCAAAGGGAAAATCAAAAGGGAGAGCCTAAGTCCCAAAGCCATAAAAGAGGGCTGAAAATTGGAGGTTGAAATCAAAGGCAGAACCGAAATTTCAGATCTCAGATTCAGAAGGGAGCCAAAATTCCAAGAGGAATGTCAAAATGTCAGAGGATGAAACCAAAAGGGTTCCAAATTATTGGGAGTTGATATCGAAACGACCAACAAGCAACATATTGGGATTGAGGGATATCGGAAGAAGGAATACGGAGGCCTCGATGGTTTATTTTAATTGTGGGCCCGAAATGGCATATGGAAGCCTCAGCATCTTAGGACCTGATATAGGAAGGAGAAGACTTCGGAGTAGAATGGTATTTTTATAGACATATTTGGGCACTGTAACCCCAAACTCATATGTCCATAAACCAAGGGCTATTTAGTCCCTAAAAGTGTTGTTTCACACCCTAAAGGATCATGGCCAACTGATTACATCATTTCCCAAAAGTTCCACCTAAAAAGCTACTCAGAACTGGCCAAAACCGGACCATACTGATTGCTCCATGGTCAAGGTGCGATGCATACTAGCTGCCACATTAGCCAAGTGTGATGCATACTGAAATGGCCTTCTGTGGGGTGCAATGAGCGAGAATAGACAAATGGCAGAGACAGTTTGCTAAGTGGATGATCATGGAATCTTCCAGAAACTTCTCATGTGACACCTGCCTCTCTGAATTCACCCAGGGATGAGTAAGAGATCAATGAAATCTCCAAGTGGAACCAAGAACTATCAGTGGAATGAAACTAATCAAAAACCCAGAGCTGACTCACACCCTTGCAAGACATCTATAAATGGATCCCTCATCTGAGAGATCTGGAGGCTGGAATTTTGTAATTTATAGTGTTGTTGGTTTATCTGTGAGAAGAGACATTGTATTGTTGGGTGATCTTGCTTTTCATGAGGTGAAGAGGGCTTCTATGTTGGGAGGATGATGCTGGATCAGACAGCTGGGTTGTAATCCTCTCTTCTACTATTAATAAAGTTCTTTGAGTTTTCCTCCATATAATCGTGTATTTGTGAATCTTATTATTTATGAATGTAATTGTATGGTCAATGTGTTTCTGATTTTTCATTGTTTATGATGTTTTAGATGGATATGCTTTGATGGTTTTCTGTTGTTTTGACTCTACAGGTACTCTATGAAGCGGGACAAGTAGGAGAGGAGTGGAAAATTCTATCAAGGGAAAGAGAAATCAAGTAAGGATCAAAGCGGAAGATCTAGGTTGGTCCTCTTTTCTTCCCTCTTATCTATTACACTTAAAGGAAATCTTGAATTGCTTTGATTGTTTGTTTCTAAGATTGCTACCCATCTTAGTGGGACTAGCAGTTCGAATTGACACTAGTTTTCCCTAAAACAAAATGGCGACTTTGTTGGGGATCGAATAGTTTGTTTTGTTTGTTTATTGTTTGCTTTATAAACTACAAACGGAGCCTAAAGTTAGCCAGCTAGCCTTCGAAACGCCTTTGCTATGCAATTGCGAAGTAGATGAGTGCTGCTTCAGTCAATCTATGGGTTGGTTTATGAACTGAACACCTGACTTACAAACATTCTACGTGCCCTTGTGGTAGCTCAATAACCCCATAAGATCATACCCCTATACTTTGTTTTTACTGTCCATCATAACTCAGCCTAAATCATTGGACTTAGCTACAAATTTTGAGCAAAAACCAAGCTCAGTTTCGCTCCCTGGTCCATCACACTGTCTGTAATTGGGCAGCCTATATGCATCGCACCTCCCATGTGTTGCAGGTGAGATGCATCCCTGTTTCCCTGTGTTGCAGGTGCGATGATTGAGTGATACTGTTTTTCTCTCTGAAAGTTGGTTTTTTCCTCCTTGTTTTCAGCTTTATTCAGTAGTTTTGTTGTTCATGATCAGTATCTTCTCGCTAAAACCTTCTTCCTTCACATATTTCAACCTCCATTAGTTAGGAATTGTAAAGGTTTTTGTGTATTTGTGAATCATTTACAGTCTTCCTTTGTTGAAATTAGCTTAATTGAACTGTCGTTTTTTATACAAGTGTCGTAATTGTCATTTTGAATCAAAAGTAGAGTGTTTTAAAGTCTTCCTCTTCTAGAGAGTTGATTGTACTTTTGTCAGTGTACTTGATTTGAGTTATTAGTATTTGAAGTGTCGAAAGCAGTTTTCAATTCAAAATCGAAAAGTGTCCTCTTAGTCTTCCTTTCATTTTGAAAAGAAATTGTTAAAAATGTCACTTTAAAATAAAATAGTTCAGATCTGTACTTAGCTTTCCTTTTTGGCATTCACACATTAAGGAAGCGGAAAAAGAATACATGCATGTGCATTTGCATTTTGACTACATGCGGAATATGGTTTAGGAAAGTACATTTGGTGTGTGCTCTATTCTCTCTGCTGAAAGAAAAAATCATAATCTTCTTTCCTTTGTAGCTAGGATTTTCATTGCTAAAAGAAAATAAACGATCGTTTATCATTTTAGATTGCATATTTAGGAATTTTACATCTACATCACGCGGTGAATCTTGAAAGACAAACTTCTAAGCAAGATCAACTCTAAAATAAATCCCAATGAACATAAAAACGCTTTGGAACCTAACATAACACATCTAGAAGTCTAGGCTAGAGACATGTTCCGGTGTCGTAAAACCTGGTAACTATCGTCTTCATCGAAGTTTGGGTGATTCCTCCTCTTTGATACAACAAGTGCCAGTATGGACTTGTGCTCCCCGTACCGTCGAGTATATATTGGGAGACCACAATAGGCTAATATCCTTTATCCTTAGGAAGTCGTGTCTGCCGCCCTATCGATCGCAATGCACTGAACACAGCATTCGGGAAGATTGATTGCCATACATAAGTTCTTGGTAATTTCTTTATCATTTATCACCAAGGTGTATTTTGCAGTTTTACGATCGGTTTGGTAATCCCTCTATCTAGATTTCCAGAGTAGTCACTTTCATTCCTTTTCGACTCCTTAAAAGAAAAGGTCCATCTGAGCACTTGTCACTTCAGGCTCATTAAAAATCGAAGGCGACTAGAGTCATCTTTAGCTTTTTCTTGACTCTAAAAAATTGAAAAATCAAGTTGTGTCAAAGCTTCTTTAAAAATTTATTTAAATCGAAATAACATCCCTATTCCTTCATTGATCTAAGGTTGAGATAATGAAGTCCACCAATCAAGGAATCCCTCTTGGAGGGAATCCTAGTCCTTTATCCTCTTGGGGAGATATTGGTTCTCCATATATGGCTACATTGTCCCTTCCAGGAATCACAATCGGCCTGCCGGTATGGCTTTTCTCGACCTCTGTCGTTCAAAACACCGTAATTCCTTAACAATCTAATCAGTGACCAAATGATACTGAAGTTACCCTTTCACCTTCTACTTCTTTTGTTTCTCCTTCCCCTTCTTCCTCTTCAGTTGGTGAACTAGTGACACTAAAAACCAAGTAGCTAAGAAGAGAAATAAAGGGAAGGAGAAGAAGAAGAAGCCAGCTAAACAAGGAGGCAATCGTGCATCATCTGGTGAAAATCCGCACACTAAACTTTCCAAAGAAAAATCTCCATGCATTATTTGCAAGGGAGACCACTACCATCGAGATTTCCCTTGCATTCCGCAGATCTTGAGAGAATGGTCTCCCCGTTTGCACCATTCGATGTCATCAACCTCCAGCAGTCAAGTTGACAGCATACCATCAACTAGTGAAAACAAAGTTAATGGACATGTCAAATTTCCCTGTGGGTTATGTGAAGGTAATCATACTCTTCCCCATTGTCCTTTTCTAGACGAAGCCAAAAGAATTTTGGATAACCATCCTGCTTCACCGCAGCGACTTCCACCTGGATACAGGAAACTCTTGCCAAGTCCTTCGCTAGTTGAAAACCCGATTGACATAACTCAATTGTCGATCGAATTGCCTATCATTGAAAGTAAACCTTCTGAGTCCATACCAGACCAAAGTCAACTGGTCGAGATGGCAGTCGACCCAGTCTTGCCTTCAGAAGGTCCACCTTCAGATGATACTATTTCCAAAGAGAATGAGAATGACACCGTTCAAATTCTTTTTGTCGATACAGAGTCTAATGAACTTGGGGGCAATCCACTCGTTTCTTTACAACGGGAAGAAACCCCCCCAGTTCATGAGATTTATCCAACCATTTATCTGGTACCTCCTCCAAGCAATCCAGTCATTTTCTTTGATTGGAATCAACTAGCAAAACCCCGCCTTCCATCTAATGTACCATTTTGAATCATAGTACAAGTTTACAAAATGATCATGTCTAGCACTATCATAGATGAAGGGGCTTTAGTGAGTATCCTTTCCTCAACTACTTGGAAAGTGCTTGGTTCACCATCGCTTCTGCCTGAAACACAAAATTTGTCAGGCTTCAACAAAGGAACCAGTCGACCATTAGGGATCCTTCCAAAGTTACCGATAACTTTGAGAAAGAAAACCATCCGTTTGAACATGATGGTGGCCCAAGGGCCATTAGATTACAATCTACTCCTTGGACGTGACTATATATATAGCATGGAAGCTATTATTTCCACACTCTTTCGAGTGATGTGTTTTCCACATGAAGGCAAACTGGTGCAATTTGTCGACCAGCTTTCATTTCCTGGTTCAAACACAGCTACACGTCAACCATCATCCCTAAATGATCTCTTTGCATCAACAATGTCTCTTCAACCTTCATTCCATCCACCTAATTATCGCAGGTAGTTCGATGAATGTTCTGAAGTTTAGGGGGCATGCACCCTGGTCTGCTTCGGCAGGTGAACCCAGAGGAAAAGAGAAATTTTCTTGAAGGTCATATATTGGATTGAAAAACCAGTTCCTTGTTGGATATGTGATCAATCTGAAGCAGATATTTCCTTGTATGTTATTTGATTGGAAGGTCACACCATTCACCTTCGTCTATTTCGATGGACAAATCCAAGGAAGAGTTTTTTGTCTGCCGACAGAAACAATCCTGCCTAAACCGCAAGGACTTCCATTTGGTAACCTGGAAACTCTCCTTTTCTGAAAGACCTGGGGGCATGCAAACCTTTGTATGCAAGTGAAAAACGACCTTTGATTTTTTAGTTTTTTAGGTTCTCAACCCTTTAGCCTCTTAGCTTGGTCATTTCTAACCTACATAAAAAGGCAATGAGCACATGTTATAGTAGTGTTCAATCTCATTAAAAAATAAATCTACCAAGATACATCTTCAAACGACTGGTAAGAGCAATGTTCCCACAAGGTTCAAGCTCGTTAAAAAATAAACCTGCCACTGAGCATAGTTTCTCCTGGTTCAAGCTCATTAAAAAATGAAACCACCTTTGGTAAATAACCTTTGTGATCGCCTTGCTATCAGCCCTTTTGAACCTTGGTTGTGTTCCTACCATCACCTCCATTCATTTGGCCGATCATACGCTTCCACTTGATTGTTTATCCTTTTGAGGAACAGCTGCAACGAGTGATTCTGATTGCCACCCTATTCACACTGCCATGTTTTGAGAAGTTCCAAACTTACCTGGAACCAATTGCTACCCAAAAATACCACTCGTTCCTCGAAAACGAGTCCCTTTTAAACTCTTTTTAGACTCGTTAAATATAAAAATATTGTCGAGCCATTGGCCTTTCCAGCTCGTTAAAGTAAGAGGAATGCCATCCCTACCATATATTTTAATGTTTTTCGACCTGAGGGATTATCAAACAAAAAGATCGAGCGCTTATCTTTTTCGGCTCATTAAAGCGATCGAAAAGTCATCCCTTTCGTATTATTTTATACTTTTTCAGACTCAAGGGATTATGCCACGAAAAAGGATTGTTGGAGTTTCCTTTTCATCCCTTTTCAAACTCTATAAATAAGAAAAGGACCAAGTTATCTTTGTCGTTAAACTCATTAAAACAATAGCGACAAACTTGTCCAGCCAGACAAGAACGAGTCTCATTGACGCTAGGCTCTCTAAAAACAAAGTGACAGGTTTTCCCGAAGGGAAAATTATAGACCAAGCATATGTTATCCTCCTCAAGCTTGACAAAAATAAAGAGGTACTGGTCAGCAATGACTGGGGAAAAAGGGAAGAAAACTTGAAGAATTTTATTGGTAGCAGGTCGCTCTTGAACATGACACTTTCACTCCATCACCATGATTGAGTTGGGTTGGGTTTTTCTGTACACCTTATCACCATTAGTCTTTCATACCATCCATGGGGTTGACACTACTAGTCCATATCAGTGTCACCGACATGTTCAAGAGAAGTCATTCAGAGAATTCACCATCTAGCAAACGCCTCATCCACTGCAATACCTCCACCCTTCATTTTTCATGACCGCCATTCCTGAACCTTATATCATCAGATCGTTTTCACCTCCAGAAAAATCATTTGCTTCGTTTCATGTCGTAGATGTGGGATACATGAAGGCCCTCCTACAATAGGTCACTTCTTGTCGACATCAGCTCATTATCCAAGAAGTTGACTTAGAAACAACCCTTTCAGTACTTTGAAGCTTGCATGCCTTT